>MU223665.1:476129-505703 GCA_018584345.1 Thuja plicata
AATGAAAGAGATCATTAAAGATCTATAACATCAGCTATCTAAGCATAGTTGATGCTTTTTTTGATCATTTCTGAGAATAATTTGTAACAGAAATATATTGTAAGAGTTGTATGCTCAGTTGGCCCTTAACAGAGTGTTGTATACCTTTAACAGGTTTTTTATTCCTATAACAAGGAATTGTACTATGTAATATTCAGCTCCTAACAAGGTTAGGTCTCCTAACAAGGACACTATACTTTAGTGCATGCTTGTGGGTATCATCCCCACTGGGGTTTTCCCTTGGCTAGGGTTTCCTCAACAAAAAATAATGGTGTTATGTGTACTGTGTTATTTGTCTATGTTTCTTTAATTTCAGTATGCTTATGGTTTATGTTGAATTGGTTCAAAGTTTATATTAAGTGTTGTAATAATGATTCAGCCCCCCTCTCAGTATTTCCTAATCCTAAAAATTAGTATCAAAGATTTTGGTCCTTGGAGAGAAAGATTAACAGGTTAAGGGAGATCAAAATGGATTCAGATAATTTACAGGAGAAATTTGAAGTTGCACTTGAAGACCTTGATAAAGTCAAAGCTAAGAATGAAGACTTGAAATTCAATCTAAGGAAAGCAGATGGATTCATAAAGAAATAAAAAGAAAAACTTGAACTTTCAAGAAGTCAGAGACAAGATCTTGTGGTTCAGATAAAAGAAGACTCAAAAAATGATAATTCATATCAGATAAAGCAACTTGAAAAAGAGAATGATATTCTGAAGCTTGAAAAAAGAGGAATGAATAAAGAAATTCAGCAAGAGAAAGATGCTAAAAACAAGATTGAAGAAGCTTTGAATAGTGAAAATGTTTTTTTAGAACAAATGAGGAATGGGGATGACCTCTATAAAAAAAAGTATCTAGAATTGGAGAGATACAATGAGTTCATAAAAGGTGAACTTGTTGAAGCAAAGAGACATATTGAGAAACTTCACTCTAGCAGTGATTTGATCGATGAACAAAGTGACAGACAAAAACCTAAAGGTGATATGACTCCAGTATTGGGTTCAATGAAGCTGAATGCTCAAAGAATCATGAAGAGAAACCAGATGGGAAGATTGATGCTGAAAAAACTATTCTTGAAGAACCTAAAGAGAATATCAGACCTTTCAGAGATGCTTTGGTTGTAATAAGTTTGGACACGTGAAAAGAGACTGCAGAGGTAATGTCCCCTTTAGTGCTTTTTCTGGTTATTGTTTTAACTATAATGCATATGGACACAAGAAGGTAGAATGCAGGAAAATCAATCAATCTGGATATAGACAAGACAGTAAAAGAGAACATACTATGAAACCTACATGCTATAGATGTAATAACATTGGACACATTGCGATGTTTTGTAAGCTATAGGTAAATCATGACACAATACCTCCTATATGTTACAAATGCAACAATCCAGGTCATATAGAAAAATTTTGCAGGTATAATGGAGTAAACCATGGAAGAGTACCACCTCCTATGAATACACAAAATAATGGCAATGATATTGGCAAAAGAGTTGCAGATTTAAAGAATGACTTTGAAAATTACTTCAAGAAAGCAGAAGAAAAAAACAGTGGAAAGACATGGAAGATTAAGGATACAAGTGATACATTGGTTCAGGGAGAGATAGTAGATGCTACTAGATCTTTGGATAATGTTAACAAAGAAGAATTGACCTAAATTATTGATCATGGCCTTAGGGGGAGGATTGGATAAAGATATTAGAATATATCCTGCCCCTGATTTTGAAGAGTAAGTTCTAGAGGGCTTAGGTATGATCATGGAAGACATCATGGAACATATATTTGAGATCGAAACATCAGATGATGTATATATTTTGATCGCGATATTTATAGCTGACTAGACAACATTGGGAAATGCAAGCTTTTGATGACTTAGCATTGTATAAAGAACCTAATGATTATCTATTTCCTTACCATTTGACGAAGAACACCCTAAGGAGATCAGAGATCAAAGAGATTCAAACCATTTAACAATTACCTTGTGTGATCAATCAAAGTGAATATTTGGAATTCAGCATGTGAAAGGTATTTACATCATCTACTTATACAGAAATTATGGATGCACCCATTATTTTTGATGTTGTGGATAGACCTAGGTATATATTCAAGAAAAATCCTTTAAAATCCTATGAAGAAGACCCTGAAGGAGAATTTTATCAAACAACTCACGTCTTACATGTAGAATATAGTAGGGAATATATTCATTGCAAGTATGACATATTGGGTATTGATGACATTTCTACTGAAATGGAGTACATGACTGATAATGGAATTATGAGAGATGAAAAAAAACATGTTAATGAGATAAACATTATGAAGATTCTATATTTACACCAATTCAGTGAAGAAGAATGGTTTAAGATATTGTTGAGTAGAGTACATGATTAATTTATTTGGATAGGCAAACAACCTATGAAGATATGTAGTAACTTGATACATGAGATTACTAGATTGGGCAATACTGGAATCATTCATATAGAAAAAAATCATGTTAAGAAGCAAGTTGAAACCCTAACACATTCAAAATGGGATAGGTGAGCCATGAGAGTGAATGACATCTTTCAGCAAGATGTGAGATTGATTACTATGATACTTGGTTACAAATTCTACTATAGTAGTAGACCTAATTCTGTATCTGTTGGAGTTATTATGATGGCCTACAAAATGGTGACAGAAAATACAAAGTATAACCTATGTGAAGTATTGGCAGAACATTTTTAAGAGAATGTGAAGCTGATAAAGAAAGAAAAATTGAAAGCCTTCAGACTTGGTTCACTGCTAATGCATATGTACATACACATTGAGCACAGATTTCTAGGAATGCACCCTAGTTGCTAGAGAATAGGGATACCTACTGGTATTTGTATTTCACAGAGCTATCGAAGACATAAGAACACATGGGTTGATAGAGAAATTTTTGGGATGATCAACATTCTTCAGAGGAAAATCAAAGAAAGATACATGATTCCTAAAGACTTAGTTGCGAAATATAAGGATACAATCTGATTCATGGTTGAAATTGATTGTGTATGCTTTGATGCATTTCTTCCAAGAAAGAAATGGTGTTATCCTATGGTATATGAAGTAAGTTTAGAATTAGTGACCATGTAGATCAAACTTGTCCTAGCAATTGAGATAGATTCATCTGAGAAAAGATGGGCTACTTATGAAGAAAAATAAGCTGATGTAAGAGAAGAACAGACCAAAGGTTTAAGGAAAAGAAAATTTGAAAACATTATTCATGAATGCGGAGTTAAGGCAGGACTGACTGAGAAAGAGTTGAGAGAAGTAAAGAGGAAAATGGAAGAATGATCTTCTGGATTGGCAAGTGTTATTACTTCATCCTTTCCACATCTTGACATTGTGATGATAGCTGCTGCACCTACCACAGTCATTGATGTAAACACTCCTTCATCACAACAAACCTCACAGGAAGTAAAATTGGTTCTAAGAGTGAGCATTAGATCCACCAAAAAAAATTCACAACCTAAAGAATAGAGGAATGAGAGAGAGGAGAAGAAAGCTAAAAGTGACAGACCTATATGGAAACCTGACTTGAAAATGATTGAGAAGAGAGAAACTAAGCAAGGAAATTTGGTTACAAAAGACAGATATTATAACAAGTATGAATAAACTGATAAAGGTAAGATTGAAGATATTGTAGTAAATCATTTACTTATTTTTAAGAAAAATATATTGGAGATTGAGGGTAGTAGACCTGGAGAATTGTATGGGAGATTAGAGATAAGGAAACAACTGGCACATGTTAAAGAGGAGACCATAAGAAATCAAGTGATTGACAAAATGCTACCTATAATATCCATACAAGAGAGATATAGAATATTCAAAGAACTAAAACCCTTATTAAGGACTCATGCAAGACTAGTGAAGATTATGGCAAGAATGTATGATGATGTTACTGAAGAGACTCAAAAGGCACTAGATCAAATACTAATGAGTTCTATTCCTGAGAAAACCACACCTACTAAGACTACAATGCCTAGACCCTTAGGAATGGGAGAAAGTTCCAAAAAAGATGAGGCTAGTACTGAGAGAAGTGAAGATGACACAACCAGATTTCTATGTTTCTGGTGTGCCTGTGACACTTGATACTTCTCATGATGAGACAGAACCTTTTGAAGGAAACAATGATAGTGCTTTGGAAATGAATGAAGCACAAAAGGATGAATAATGCAAAGAATAGAGAGAGGAAGTACAGAAAGAAATGGAGCAGAAAGGAGAAGAAGAAAAAGATGAAATCAAAGCTGAGGAACACACATCTTCCATCTTATAGTTAGCAAGGAAAGAAAAACCTATAGATGTTGATGTTGATTATATGGATAAGGATGAGCTGGTGAGTGTAGCTTTCACCGCACTTACTAAAGCAAAGGAGAGACCAGAGCAGAAGAGTGACAAGAAGACTAAGGTAATCACCAAAGCAATTTATAATGTAAACAAATTACTTCCAGTATCTATTGTTTTCCAGAATATAGATGATATAGAAAACTTGAAGATGGCACTTGATGAGATTGACGGTCATTATGAGAACTTGGTAAAGATTGCAGAAGGAAAGATAGAAAAGAACTGCTTAGAGAAGAAACTATTTGAAGTTTTCCAGTCTATCTCATGGGACTTGAGATTTCTGAGAACTAGTACAACAAAAGCAAAAAGTTATGTTACACATGGCAGGAAAGTATTCATTTATTGCATGAATTCTATCAGGCATGTTCAAAACATTGAAGACATTATCGCCAAGGACAGGGAAACCTTGAATATCATGATGGACAGTTGTGAGACCTCTTCATAATCTGTAATGGAGTTGGACAAAGAAGTAACAAGAATTTTGGCTAAACTAATTATATTGGATATTGAGAAAGGGAGAATTATGACAAGGTTTGGTTTGTTGAAGAGTTTAATCACTCCTAAGCTATCAATTATTGAAGCCTACTTATCTGACATGGAGAAAATCGTAGAATCATTGGCTAACTCTATGCCAATAGAGTTGAAATAAGTAGAGACAACATCATTTTCATAGAATGGACTAATTCATGTTAGTCAACTATTGCTTAAGTCATGGAGTACAAAATTGAAGATGTTGGAAGATTCCTTTCAATATATTCTAAAATTGGTAAGCAAACACTAGTTTTATTACTTTTTATGCACCTTTGTCATTGTTGTCAAAGGGGGAGAAGAGAGAAGAGAAAAATGAATAAGGGAGAAGAGGAGAAGATAATTTATAAGGGAGAAGAGAAAAACAAAATAGAGAAAGAAGAAGAAGAGATAATTTTTATTTTGTTGGAACACTTAGTCATTTTTTTGTTAAGTGTTGCCATAAATGCCAAAGGGAGAGATTGCTGGAAAGTGATCAATTTTGTGTTTTATGATTCAGTTTTTGCTTGTCATTTATGGCAACACATCTGGCATATTGATCAATTGATTTGGAGTTAAGTTTTGGTAATTCTATTATGAGATCGACTAAGTACAAAGCAGAAATACAGAGGTATTTTGGGTATCAAAGATCGAGATCGATGAGTTATGACGTGTGAGATTAGATGGAGATACTATGGAGTATGTATGACCTTCATCTAAGATCAATTTCATTTTGGTAAAGTTTACAAAGAGTTAAAGTGAAATAAAGATAGGTGACAATAGCAGAATAGTGGTACATAGCGGTTGGATTGAAGTGATGATTTGGGGAGTATGACATGGAATCCTAGCAAGTTAAGATATGTTATGTTTTTTGATAATCTATATTTTGATTATGTAAGAGCACTGACTATGTATTTGATATTTTCTTTATTAAATGTATTTTTTATTGAGAGCCGAATATGTAATATTTAGCTAAGAGAGTCGACTTAGCAAATGATAAAAATATATATGAAGATATTTTGTAGAGCAAAAAATGAGATGTGAGATATGGTTTTTGAGAAATGTGATTGGAAGAGCATAGAATGACAAAGATCATTGAAGAGCTATAACAGGAACTATCTAAGCATAGCTAATGCTTGTTTTGGTCATTTCTAAGAATAATTTGTAACAAAAATATATTGTAAGAGTTGTATGCTTAGTTGGCCCTTAATAGGGTGTTGTATACCTTTAACAGGGTTGTTATTCCTCTAACAAGGAATTGCACTATGTAATATTCAGCTCCTAATGGAGCTAGGTCTTCTAACAGGGACACTATGCTTTAGTGCATTCTTGTGGGTATCATCCCCGCTGGGGTTTTCCCTTGGCTAGGGCTTCCTCGACAACAAATAATGGTGTTATGTGTACTATGTTATTTGTCTATATTTCTTTAATTTCAGTATGCTTATGGTTTATGTTGAATTGGTTCAAATTTTATATTAAGTGATGTAATACTGATTTACCCTCCCTCTCAGTATTACCTAATCCTAACAGTGTAAAGAAAAACATTAAAGTAATGAACCATAAACACATTTGACACATGGATTTTTAAGGTGGAAACCCTGTTAAGGGAAAAACCACTTGGGACCGGTAACCCAAAATTTTCACTCTTTTGAAGTGAGCTCGGTGAAGAGCCAACCTTGTTAAAGGTTATAAACACATTGTTAAGTGCGACCTTGTTAGAGGATTTAAATATAATATTTTATCACTTGATATCTGGAATTTTACTATACTATCTTCATGAGAAACTTTTTGATACTCCTTGAGATGTATCTCAATATATGAAGGATAATTAAATCCTGAACGGTTAAGAGACTTTATTATCCAATGGTTAAACTAAAAAAATATATGATCTGTTCATATATACAACTTAAACTTGCAGATGTTTAGATCTATTGTAAGATCATAATACCTTTCTAATCAATGTTTCATTTCTATTCCTTTTCTCCACTTCTTTCTTCTCGGTGATGTTGTGCTTCTCTGTTGCTCGGTGTCTGTAGAAATCTTTAAGTGTGTTCTTCTGCTTGTTTGTTCTTCACCAGTATTCTCTTCAGCATCTTCTTCTCTATTCACCCACACATTCATAATAAATTATCTTGTCTCTCTTATAGACATAATTTCACTGTTTCTATGTCCTTGACTTTATTGTTCTTGGCATGATTCGTAATTCTTGCCATTCTTTCTTTAAAGCATACTGCAAATTTATCCCACGGATTTCTCCTTAACAACTAGAATAAAATAATTTAAAACTCTAGCTTATCTCTGGCTTTTAATTTGTTGATGAAAACAATGTGATCAACTAGTTAACTCCATATTTAGCTCTTGCCAACTAAGTCTTTTGTCATTTTTGAACATTATTTTTGATCGAAGTTTAACTCCTTGTTTGCTCGGTCTTGACTTTAGTTGTCCTCAGGAATCTCTGTCCATTGGGGTTGTCTATCTGTCGGGCAACACTGTAACTTTCAGTTATGCTCAGGTTACAATTTTGGTTCTGCTCGATAATGCTTGCATGAGTAATTTGATTAGGTATCACTATGACTTTTATCTCGGGGTTCTCTATCTGTCAGGATGCACTGTCCGTCAGTGTTTTTTGTCACTTGGTGTATATAGAACTTTAATACATTATTGATAACATAACATTTATTTCTTTGGTTCTTTGAAGTCTCTTATACTATGTGTTTATAAACATGGAGTGGGAAATGTACCTCCACTTTGGTTTTTAGGGTGTATAAACATGGAGTGGGAAATGTACCTCCACTTTGGTTTTTAGTTTAGGAAAGAATTAATGTGACACCAAGCCTATGCTTGGACCTCCAAAATACTAGAAAAGGCACTGAAATACCATATTTTTGCCTTACCATAATTTTTTGAGGGCCTTCCTGTTTCAAGTTTTTGATGAAATGAAAACCTATTAGATTTCTTACTATCCACATTTCAAAATTGTAAATTTCGTAGTGATATCATCAATTTTACTATTTTTGCAATATTTATTAATTTCAAAAGTGGTAGCTAAACTTAAAATATTAAGGTTCACTAAAACTTTAATAACATTTTTGTTTTTACAATTTTGAAAAATAAATTATATGACGTCAATCTAAATGAAATTTTCTTGAAGACAAAAGAAAATAATTTTGAAAAAATGTGAAATTTTCATCAAATTATGGTGGTCGTACCCCAAATATTTCAAAAATATACTTACAATCAATTAAAAATTAATAAAAAAGAAAAAATATGCTTATCAATCTTTGGTGTCTTAGGTATCTTTCCCTAGAAGGATTTACAAAAAATTATTTATTTAGGTCAAAATATGGTGGTGAGGCCACCATATGTATTACAAGGCCAGGCGTTAACTACATTCCAAGAAGAATTAAAACACATTAAATATATACTTATAGATGAGATGAGCTTCATAGGACCAAAGATACTCCTTAAAATTGATGGCTAGCTATGTGAGGTCTTCTCCCATCAACAACATGCATATTTTGGTGGAATATCAATCATACTATTTAGAGACCTGGCACAAATACCGCTTAGTATAGATAAACCGATCTATGCACCACACTATAATTCTAAGTTGTGGGACCAATTCACAATACTTGTTACTCTACAAACAATGTTTTGACAACAAGGTTAAAAAAACACAAAAGAAAATTTTTGGTAACTACTTCAGAATATACGCTTTGAAAACCCAACAAAACATGATTGGAAGCTTCTAATGACCCGTAAAAACATACACCTTACATCAACAGAAAACAAATCATTTGACAGTTATACACATCTATTCACTACTAATGATTCAATAAAGATACACAATAGAAAAATGTTGAGGTCATTAAATCAACTAGTTGCAATAAGTACAACAAAAAATTGCACAAGTAGAAAAAACTAATGCAATGGATGATGAACATCTAGAAAAACATGTACCTCTCTGCAAATGACAACACATTTGGATAGAGGAAGGACTTGCTAATAGAGCTCTTGGTGAAATTGTTGACATTGTTTACGGGTTAGGTTGTAAGACACCAACTATCTCCATGTACTTAGTCATTCATTTTAATAATTATAGTGGGCCACCATGGAAAAGAAAATATACAAAAGTATACCGATTGCACCTATAACATTAGGAAACCAAAGATAACTTCCACTCACCATGATGCCAAAGGCTATTACTATACACAAATCTCAAGGGCTCATGCTATAGACAGAAACAATCGACATTGGTAAAATACAGAGGCATGGACTGACATTTTCAGCTATGTCTAGAGTAAAATATTTGGATAGTCTTCATATTCAACCTGCTTTTACCTTCAACGGGTACCCCAAAATGCAAAATAATGGACATATATAATTATACAGAAAATAGAGGAATCTCGCCTAAATCAACTAGAGATCGAAATAAAATGTAATTATTTTTCACGTAAAGAATAATAAAGATTATGATCAAGCTTTCCACATCAGCAACACAACAATTATTTTTAATATATATAACACTATCAACATAACCCTTGCACCCTTCAAAGGTGCAAGTGCTAGTATAAAATGTTCCATAAACAAGGGAAGCAACGTTCAATGTTCCTCAATTTGAAAAGTTCATCATCAGCATGGAAAATAATTACGCAAAGATGTGAGCGAGCTTCTACATTTTAATGGAGGATGATATTTTCATTATAAAGGCATGCACATACACTTCTCATTCTCTGTAATCATGATCAAGTTGTTAGATATATTCAATTGAATAACATCCTCCATAAAATGAACTTAAATATGACCATTGTCTCCAACATATTTCCAAATAAATTTTCAAACGACGAACAATATTATTCCACAATTACTTAAAACCCCTTGTTTTCTATTCATAAGATCACACTAATTGTCTATAAATGAGAATTTACGATTTGGGTAAATGGCAATGTGAAAAAATCCTCTTTTCACTCATCCAAAAACACACTAAAAAGCTTGTTTTCTTTTTAGTAGGCTTCGGTGTCAGTACACATGGCCAAACCAAAAGCCAAAGCACAAGCCTAATCATATATTCGATAATATAGGATATCCAATATAGAATTGGATATCCGATAATATCAGATATTTAAATTTATATTGGATATCTGAATTTATATTGGATAGCCAATTTTTTCTAGTAAAATTAATTTAAGCCCGTGGGCTGTGTTTCTCAGTTTTCATTGTGAAAATATTGAGAAACGCAACGTTATCTCATATCTGCTAGAGAATCAAATATACTTTACTGCAATTGCAAATTTGTCATCAATTTGAATAGGTACATTCAAATTTTTAGTTGTTTTTATTATTTGATGTTTTTTTATATAAAATTCATATTTTTTTTATAAAAAGTAGGGTTTATTTGATTTTGTTTATCATTTTTAAAAATTTATTGTAATTGCATATTTATTTTTATTGTAATCAGACATGGACTCAAACCACGCACAAAACCCTCCCAATGATCCTGCGAAAAATATGGAACCACCTCCAAACAACCTACAATCACCCGAAAATAATCTCCCACCTCCACAAGACCAACAAATCCTAAACCCTCAACCTTTAGAGGATTTTATAGGAGAAAATCTAAATTGATTTAGAGGCTTTCAGACTACATATACCAATATCCCCACATTACACCCCATGTTTCCACCTCGAACTCCATTATTGAAAACATGGAGAACTTACAAATCAACATAATGTTGCACTTAGTTGGCATGATTCCATGCACACTGAGTTTAACGATGGGCTTGATTGTGATCAAGTTATGAACCTAACTATAACTAAAAAATGAAATATGTAACATTTTTGTGGATCCCAAAATGGGATAAAAATTGGACCCTTAAAATCCCAAGTTGTCAATTAAATGGTGCACAAATGATGAGATATGTGACTAATTTTAGAACCGCTGGTGGATGGTTTTTCATAGACCACCCCAAAAAAATTTGGATGTCCCATTATTTATTTTTTATGAAACTTGTATGTTGAATTTGTGTTCAGTCACAAGGTAAACTATTGGATAAAGAGACCGATCTAGGCCATAGGCTTAGGCGCTCCTCAGGAAAGGCCATGGGCATACTGGGTGAAATCTCGCACATATGCCCACTCGATATTTCACCCCATCCTACAGTGAAAAATCTTGATATTATTGCTGAGGCTGACTCATAGACTATTAGAGTAACTCACACCTTGAGTGATCTACTGGTTAGGTAGAGTGTGACATTATTTCCTCCTCATGTTGATGATTCTCTCCCTTCCAAATCCTCCATGAGCTCACATTTTTGTGTGCCCCACACTTGTATTATGTTCAATAATTTGTGCTTGGGTCCTCTCAATGATAATGATGCATATGACTATGTCTTCGAGGTGGAAGATACAACAAAGGACACTATAGGCACTGAAGAACCTCATGGAGATGCATGCATCACATGAGAGATGAGGGGGCATGCAGAGCCATGAAATTCTACTGTTACGGTAAGAGTAAATATTTAACTTATAACATTGTATTTAATTTTAAACGTTCATTTTTTAGTAGAATTTACTTATAATAATTTCCCACTTATGTATAAATTAATGTGTTCCATTTATATTCACTTGATGACAGAGGGGGAGGTGGTACAGGTGGAGGGTTCCATGATTTTGACCATTTCATTTGGCCTTGAAACTTCCATGGTACATACGTATTAATGTACTCATTAGTTTTCTTTTTTATAATATTATATACACGTGTTTTATAATTATTGTGATCATCTTATTACATACTGATGCAGGTTTCACTAGCTTCTAGTTTGAGGCAATGTTAGGGGGTTCAAGCGTCAGGCGTTGACAAGGGGAAGGTAATTAAGTATTTTGGATTGTTTATGCATATGTATACTTTTCACTTGTGCGTACTCATTTTTAATTTACATGGTTTATTTGATAGAGGGTGATGTCTGACGATGTCGTGAGACCAGTTCACCATGGTAGAGTCACATGCATCTCAATTCGTAGTGATATCCCCATGGTATGTATATTTATAAATTTATTTGTTTGTATTTTACTATCAAGTATATATATGATCATGTCATGATTGTATCATGTATCTTTTTGAATTTTTTAAGTCACCTCTAATTTGAGGGAGGTACAACACCAAGGCTTGGTATCACTGATGACACAACCGACATTGTCTGAAGAAATTTTAATACATGTAAGTGTTAATTTTAGTTCAATTATTTTGTAAATATATTTTTCTACCAACGATTTAAGATTAAATAATATAACTCGTAGATCAATCTCATTTTTGCAAACATATACAGGTCGGAGTCGACATTGGTGGCATTGTCCCTTCACTACCAAGGATGTATGTGAGGACTCCTACCTGCATGGGGAGATAAAGAGGCGAGGTACATGAGATTTCAATTTTAAAATTTGTTTATTTATTATTGTTGACTATGATTTTGAATTTTTATTTTTGATTTTTAGAAACCACATAAATTAAGTAATCTAACTTGGGGTTTCACTTTTGTGTTCATGCAGGATCCATTAGAGCCAAATAGTACTTCGAAGAGGCTCCATTTTGATGATCCACTAGTACAATAGGATGTCCTAGAAACATTTATAGTTGTTTCTTATTTTGAGATGCCAAATGACACATTTTTATATGGTGTATTCCATATTGTATCTAGATATGTAGATTTCGTAAAGATTTTGAGATGGCATGTGCCACATTTTTTACAAACCAATTTCATATATAAATAGAACATGTTCATTTCTGGATATTTTATATTTGTCATGCATCGTATGTATGTATTATTTCTATATTATATCTTTGTCATGCATTGTATTTATGTATGTATGTTCATTTTCATATTATATCTTTGTCATGCATTGTATTTATGTATGTATGTTCATTTTCATATTATATCTTTGTCATGCATTGTATGTATGTATTATTTCCATATTACATCTTTGTCATGCATTGTATGTATGTATGTATGTTCATTTCCATATTATATCTTTGTCATGCATTATCATGTGTAATAGACCTAATTAGGCTTCATTTCTAAAGAAACTACCCTCAAAATATTTTGTCCAACCAAAGTAATAGGCTAATAGGTGCAATAGACCACACCTAGGCTAATAGAATCCAAATTTACATACCCTAACTCGATTTCATTATAGGGTAACCATAACTAGGCTAATAGGCATAATAGACCTTGGGGACACTTCGATATGGGGTGGTCGTTGATGTTATTTAAATCTATGTGGGTAGATTAGGGTTGTAATTGAGGTGCACCTGGTCAACTGGAGGTAACATAATAGATGGTTTGGTGCTAGGAAAAATGGTTTGAAAGATGCCCCATTTAACAAATTTTAATTGAGCAATAATGCAACTTTTTACACAAACTGAGATTGGGTCACCAAATGGAAACCAAGTGGAATATCCCAAAACTGAGCTACATGCATGTAGGCCTTCCCAAGATGGGCCTTTTGCAGTTCATGACTCTTTGATACCCCTCACAAGGTCTGAGATATCACCCTCCAAAAATTGCTGCCCAATTTGGCTTAGTGCACCTTGGGAACACTTACGTCTAGCATGTGCTGGAATGTTCTTGATGCTATGCAGGTGAAATGAGGTCTCTACTAATATTTAATCATCCAAATAGAGCCAATGGAGCTGACCTTTTGGTCCCAGGATGAATGGTTTGAAACATGCACCATTGAGAAAATTTCAACTAAGCAACAATGCAACTTTTTGCACCAACCAAGATTGGGTCGCCAACTGGAAACCAAGTGGACTATCCCAAAAATGAACTATGTGCTTTTAGGCCTTCCCATGTCACTTCTTATATCTTTGATAACCCTCACGAGGTCTGAGATATCACTCTCCAAAAATTGCTGCCCGATTTGGCTTAGTGCACCTTGGGAACACTTAGGTCCGACATGCACCGAAATGTTCTTGATACTACATGAGAGAAATGAGGTCACCAATAGCATTTACCCACCCAAACAGAGCTAATAGAGATGATGGTTTGGTCCCATGATGAATGGTTTGAAAGATGCACCATTGAGAAACTTTTAATTGAGCAACAATGCAACTTTTTGCACCAACCAAGATTGGGTTTCCAAATGGAAACCAAGTGGAATATCCAAAAACTTAGCTAAATGATTGTAGGCCTTCCCAAGATGGTCCTTTTTCTCTTCATGGATCTCTGATACCCCTCACAAGGTCTGATATATCACTCTCCAAAAATCACTGCCCAATTTGGCTTAGTGCACCTTAGGAACACTTATGTCTAACATGCACCAGAATGTTCTTGATGCTATGTGGGTGAAAAATATGTCCACGAGAATTTACCCGACCAACTGGAGCTAATGGAGCTGACAGTTTGGTCCCACAACAAATGGTTTAAAAGATGCACCATTGTGCAACTTTTAATTGAGCAACAATGAAAATTTTTGCACCAACCGAGATTGGGTCACCAAATGGAAACCAAGTGGAATATCTAAAAACTCAGCTACACTCTTGTAGGCCTTCCCAAGATGGTCCTTTTACACTTCACATTTACCTGATACCCCTCACAAGGTTTGAGATATCACTGTCCAAATATTGTTACCCAATTTGGCTTAGCGCACCTTGGGAACACTTAGGTACAACATGTGCTAGAATGTTCTTGATGCTACACGGGAAAAAAATGGTCTCTCCTAGCATTTACCTAGAAAATTGAATCCAATGGACCTAATGGTTTTGTCCCATGATTAACGGTTTGAAAGATGCACCATTGAGCAACTTTCAACTGAGGCAACTTTTTGCACCAAACGAGATTGTGTCGCCAAATGGAAACCAAGTGGAATATCCAAAAAAAGAGTTACATGGTTGTAGGCCTTCCCAAGATGACCCTTGTGCACTTCATGGTTCTTTGATACCCCTCACAAAGTCAAAGATATCACCCTCCAAAAATTAGTGCCTAATTTGGCTTAGTAAACCTTGGGAACACTTACGTCCAGCATGCACCAAAATGTTCTTGATGCTACGTGAGAAAAATGAGGTCTCCACTAGTGTTTAATCACCCAACTAGAGGCAACAGAGCTAACAATTTTGTCCCACGATGAATAGTTTGAAATATGCAACATTGGAACCAAGTGGTGCATCTTTCAACTTAGCAACAATGTAACTTTTGGAACTTTTACGTCAATTATACTTATACATTTATAAACATGACCAATGTGACTTAGATGAACTAAATACATCATTCTTATGCTCGGTCAACCATGATTGACCATTTTCACCACTTTGACCCACCCTTGGCTAATAGGGCTTAATACGACAACTGGTTACATAATGAGATAACATAAATCCAATGAAATCTATGTTACAATTGAAATTTATATCACAATTAAAATCTATTAAAATTGAATTGTAATGAATGAAAATGATATGTTTGGCCATATGATAAATTTTTTTAACCAAGTCAAATATTTGCATTCTTGCATGTATTTCATCATTATACAAGCTATAGTGTACACACAACCTTGCATATAAATACATTGTATATCATTGATACAACCATATTATGAATAAATATATCAATGTTATCAAAAGTTTGAGATACATAATTACTAAAAATCTTAGATACACAACTATATATCAAAAACCTTATATAATAAGTGTGTCATTTCTGCTCCTAATACGTATAAGTTTAATAAATTGTGCTCAATGACATCTACATTCCAATCCCTACATTCTGAAGGAAGAAGAAAATTTAATACAAAAAATAAGAAGTTTATAGGTTGACAAAAATATTATGAATGTATGAGTAAATAAATGAACCAAAGAACATAACTAGCCAATGCATAGTTAAGTTTACGGTCATTTTTGATGAGCTAATCAAGTGCACACCTCAATCTTATATATCTATAATATATGTATCCAACTGCACTTACAATCCACATACAAAACTAATATTATTGGCTCAAACAAATGATGAAGGAAACTGCAATTAATGCATTGAATTTAAGCATAACGAACATGGAAATCCTGGCAATTTGTTGCACTTACCTACTGAAGTGTTCCTGAAGGGTCATCTCTCTGCTTGAGGGTATTAAATATTTTTTCATGATCTACAACACCAATAGTTCAAATTTCTTTTGTCTTTTTTTTTCCTTGATGTTTCAACAACTTAACATTGGCTGCTATAACAAGGTGCACAATACATGAGAATGGTTTTGTGCTTCTCACAGTCTTCAAACACAAGAATGCCATTATTTCTAATCATGTACGTGAGCAACCATGTTCCCAAAAAAACATGTGAACATATCATCATTTATCATTGGTTGTGCAAGATTCTTCTTTCCTCATACACAACGTGCTAACCAGTAATCTGATCGCTCATCATTCCCCTATGGTGCAACCAATGCAAAAATATGTCGTAGCTATAGAAGATCTAAAAGATAGTCACAGTCAAGAGAACAATCCATGTCATCATTTATTACAGAGAGTGTGATACATAAAGGAGTTAGATAATGTGGAACCCACGTATTGACCCACTCACTTGACTCACATTGATCCCAATCACATTGAAGACACCTAAGATAAAAACATGCCAGCTCTTGTGTCCAAATGGTCCATGTAATAGAATCTGAGCTTCGAAATGAATACATTTTTGAAAAATCTTTTATTGTCTGACAATCCAACATATCTCCTATTGTGCCCAACTCAACTAACCAAAATAATCTATGCACTGCTTAATCAAGAGTCTGCTTTATGATAATGCTGAAGTACACCAATCAATAATAGAATATGTATCAAGGAGCTCTATGCCTGAAATCCTCAATTGATCCTTAACTAGAGCTCTCTTTACATAGGCATCTGCTCCATCATGCTCCCCTTTTCCATTTCCAGCTTCAAAAAAATCCAAATAAGAGGTACACCTATCTCTACATGCATTATGCACAATCAATAAACATACATACATTTTTGAATTGACCTGTGTAGTTATATGACCAAATGAGATGTCTATCCATAACAATATCATTTTTCCGCACCCACTCAGAATAATTCTCAAAGAAATGTTGGACATACTCGTGAGAGTGAGATCTATCATCGCTCATATAAAAATGGTATTCTTTGATTATATTCTGGCCATCTTCTGTACTAATAGGGGAATGTCTATATGTTATGTACACAAAAATAGTAACCTGAATATAATTGTAATATTGATCTTGCAACTCATTTTGTGGCTTCAATGTATAGTTCTATGCAAAGTCAATGACCGATATAATAGTGCCAATAAAGAAAGTGTCCTTACACATCCTAAATTATTGATCCAACCACTGAGACCTGTGACTATTCCTTGCATACCTGTAAAAGATATTCTACTTGAAATCTGAAATAAAATAAGCTAAATTGCATTATTTTGTAACTAACTCACATCTAGAGCCTTCACCTCCACTTTTCAATGTATATTTAACCGTTTCATACACCTTTTTTGGACAATTTTATTTCCAAAATTGTGTTTGCATCCATCATGAAAACTTGAAACAAACTTCACTAACCCACCACACTTTGAGCACTTGTCATTTAAGAAATCTTGCTTATAAAAGAAAAATCCATCATCTCTAGGACAAAAAAGATTATCTAGCGAGTCTCTTGATGATTTTGGAAGAGAACTTGTACCACACTCCTCCAACATTTCATTAGTATGCAAAGTAGAATGAAGGGATCGTAACAGTTCATGATGCATTGAAAACTCCACATGATGTTTGCAAAAACAAGTATTTTGAATTATAAGAGGTACACAAAAAAAGGCTGGAAGGCTTCAAAATCTCTTTGTGATATTTTCAATGTTGGATGTGTCTAAAAAAAATTTTTGAACAAAATTGTTTGACTCACTTCCAAATAATGCTTAGGATGCGAGGTGCAGTCTGGAATGCCAATTCTCAACTTCAAGACATCCTTCACATTTGGTGGTTCACTCTTGAGTTAGATTACCAAAATAGTTGAATTTGATCCTTCATAGTATTGGTAAGATTCTTATCACAATGTGGAAGTCTCCCACCATAAGCCCATGTATCATTTTGAACAAGATCATCAAGTATTTCTCTTCTTGCAAGTGTTCTATCCAATTTTTTATGACTTAGGTTCAAGTCAACACAAGTTTGTCTCATCAAATGAGCCTTTATCAAATGATGACTTACTAAGGAGGTTGTAATAACCCTCTAAGAGGATTTCTTGTCTTTTTAATTGGAAGTATTTGTTACTCCAATTGCATATTGAAGTTGTCATTAGTTATGAAGCAGAAATAATGGACAATCAGTAATAAAGTCAAACCAGATAGTCGGTTAATATCACCGAAGTGTAGAGTTAACCAAGAGCACTGATCACACTCAGAGTTAACTGAGTACATTGATAACTGAGCACATAGACTATACCAAAAAATAGACAACACTGAGCTACACAACATAACTGAACATCAGTATAACCGAGATACAAAGAATACACCGAGCACTGGGAGACAACATTAATCAAGTGGAATAGAGGTCACCTAATAGTTTGTTATGGCACATTATTCTATGTAACATATTTTTAGCCGACCTAGATAACGATTTACATGATTGATGAGGAAATTAATTATAGATTTAAAACATTAATTGTTTATGTCTCCTATGTGTATATTATCAAGGTAAATTATGTACACCAATGATCTTAGGAAAGGGATGTAATTGTTAAGCCCTAATTAGGTCACATCGTTTGATATATAAATTTCTTGATGTCAAATTTTGTAATGTATATTGATCAAGAAATGATCAAGTAGCTGCCATACTATAGACATCACAGATCTGACAAGGTATTTTAAGGATAGAGACTACATTGCAGAAATCAATTTATAGAACTAAGGCAAGGCTGCCGAGAAGTAGGTATTATCATTCGCATTGAGGTGATATGTTATGTATGTACTTAATGGATCTGTATTAACAATATTTAGTTTGTATATGTTTCAGATCAAATTTTTGTTACTCTTTAACAATTGTAATAGAACCCTAAATCTCTTAACAGAGTAGACTTAACAGTCTTATTGTAAATCTCTTAACCGAGTGAACACATAGATTGTGTTGCTAAAATCTCACACAAGGTAGATCTATTCGATCTTATTGTTACTCCTTACAGGGTAATATCATCAGAAGTGATAATTTTTTGTAAGGTTTAACATGCTATCTTTATTGCTGCAGTAGTGAAGTTTTTTGGGTCTCATGCCCACCATAGTTTTTACCTTCTAACAGGGGTTTTCTGTGATACCAAAATACTAGTGTCATGAGTACTTAGTTTCATGTATGTGTAATGTTTATTTTACATGCATTTATAATTCAGCACTAATACTATATGTTTGGTGTATGCAATCTACTCAGTCGGTTAATACAGAATAGTGGTTACAAAGAATTGATTAAAACTTTTTAAGGGTACTGATTCACCCCTCCCCTCTCAGTACACACCCTTTCCATTATCCCAAAAATTGGTATTAGATCTAGTTCTCTTATTTTGAAGGTTTAATAGATAAAGATAAAATATCTTACAATGGACATGTATACACTTGACAAAACTATTGAGAATTAGAAGTTATAGCTGCAGATCTATGTCGAACAATACAAGGAAGCTAAAGAGAAACTCGGGTAGATGTTGATTAAGAGAAAGGACATGAAACTTTACTATCATGGGATTGATTATCATGAAGAAGAGATTCATGACCCATTTGATACATCTAGATCTGAATCTGGTAGCATATCTAATGCATCTGAAGGAATCATATCAAAGCTCTTAGAAAGCAATCAACAACCTACTAAACAAGTGAAAGCACTGCAGATCAGAAAATATACACAAATGGTTAGAATGGTTGAAGTCTTGAATGATGTAAATAAATATGAACAAGATAGGAACATGGTTGTTGATGACAGAATACAGATGAGTGAAAATTTACAAGAGAAAGAAACTAAGATATTGTGACTTACTAAACATTACTTTGAGATCACCAATCAAGTGATTGTTATGAATCATAAGGGAAACTGAGTGAATACTAAACTTGCAAGAAGAATAGAATACATTGGTATATTAAAAGAAGAAAATGAGAAACTAAGAAATGAAGTGAAGATTTTACAACGACATAATAAAGTGATTAAGAGATATGAAGAAAGCACTAAGAGAATGGATGAATTTTTGAACCATCACAAAAGATTGAATAACAATACCAGATTAGGGTATACTGAGCAAGGAGAATCATCAAATCAAGCTGAACAAAGGAATGTCGAATCAAATCCTAAGCCCAAGAAGATCTCTTTCCATCACTATGGAAAACTAGGCCACACATCAAATGTTTGCAGGAGAAAAGAAAAAGTATTCCCAGAAACCCTCCTAAATTTAATCTATAACTGTAATAAGCATGGACATCAGGCACATGAGTGTAGATCCAAGTTGAAAAAACCATAGAAGAAACCATACATGGATAAATACTATCAGAATTGCAACATGAATGGTCATAAAACACAAGCATGCAGAAAGAGCACAAAGCACATTTGGAAGCCTAAAGGACAAGAAATGGTAAATCAACTGAGAAGACAAGACAATGCTTATGCATGGGATTATAAAACTTGGAGCAATTTTTAAACATGTGGTAAATATGGACATATAGCAGAAAATTGTATGAGACAATGGAAAACCAAGTCTATAAATTGGTCAAGCTCTGGAATGACATGTTCTCACTATCACAAAGTCGGTCACTTAAGCAAAGATTGTGCAGAACAAATACAAACTTATGGGAATAGCAATTTATGATTGATGAAATTTCAAGGATCATAAATCAAATGGGGAGAAGAGAATCAAATGATAATGCACGACCAAGAAAAACAGTTGGTGACACCTCATCAAATGGGTTAGGTGGCTCCACCATCTCCAATTGAGAAATACAAGTAGGTATGGAACCACGTTTTGCAATGCTATATATTACATCAGTTCCTATATTTATTATAGATATGCCTAATCAACATGAATAAAGATGCACTATCGCATTACATGTTTGATTACTTTGATATAGTTGAATCGGTTAATATGTACTAAGTTAGAACTTTCAGTTGGTGAAAATATGAAGATATTATTGAGTTGCTATGGTAACCGAGTATATGGTATACTCACCAAGCTGAAGCATTGATAGTGTTAACTGAGCATGATGTTTGTTCACTGAGTGGTTTGTGAAAAGTATTTAATGCACTGCCCTAAGTCATTTGCTATAAATTTGGTCGATGTGAGCTCATTTGTTCACACCATGATCACAGAGAAAATTAAAGAAAAGAGAGTTAAGTTGTAGAAGAGCATTTTTGAAGAATTATACAGAGATTTAAGTGCATTCCAAGCATACAAAGGTTAGTTACTACACATTCTTCCCACTAGGTTATTCAAGTATAATTTATGAAATCCCTAAAATAGAGATCATGACATCTTCATCTTGAACAATGAAAGAAAAGATAGCTAAGGATAAAAGGCTGTTTTAGTGAAGAACTCCACCTGCACGGAACCAAACTATAAGATCCATCCACATGTTGCATCCCAACTAGAAAATCAAGGTACATTTTCATCTATCCCACCTAGGGTTTTACTAGTGCAAGACGTGTGTGCATAGATTCACTGTAAAATAGGTGAAATCAGAGACTTTGAGCTTATGTCTACATACCAATAATTGTGCACAGACAAAAAGCTGAAGGAAGAACATAAACATTTAGAAGTTAAAGGGTTAACTCGTGCCCTAGATTTCCCAAAGGTCCTTCATAGTGAATGGATCTGCATTGTACTAAGTAGAGTACATGATGGAAATCTATGGATAGATGATCCCATGAAGATAACCAAAGATGTAATTTATGCAGTCACATGGTATCCCATATCTAACAAAACCAAAGCCCTAAGACACCTACCAAGAATCAATTTAGAGAATCTAACACTAGCCGAGTGGGATGAAAGAGGTTTAAAGATCAAATGAATCAATGATCCTAAACTAAGGTTCGATGCTTATTACATTGGGTATAAGATATTCTAGTCTAGCAAGCCTAACAATGTACCATGTGGAGCTATTGACATAGCCTACAAAATCATCAAGAAAGGTCCACAACTTGATCTTTCTGAGTTATTGTAGAGGTAACTAGAAGAAAAAATGAGAACCATAAGATTAGCAAAGACAAATTGATGTAAGTTCGGTTAACTACTACTTTGCATATTCTTCTACCTATAGAATTTATTTCCCTCAATCAGTAAATTAAAGTGGAAAATACGCAAACCAGTAAGAGTAAAAATATATCAGATGATTACAAGTCTAGGAAAGAACTTTCAACCTATTATGAATGAATACTTTGCTAAATTAAAAGCTAGAATGGAAAATAGATTTAGGATTCCTATTCAATTAGTAGAACAATAAAAGATGATATCTATTTTGTAGTAGACACAAATATAATGTTACTAAAAGTAGTAGATCCGAGGACAACATGGTACCTCCAATGTATTATGAATAAGATATTGATGTTGCTTCAGAAGCTATTAAGAAACTATTGAATGAGCCCGTTGACAATTTTTCCATGAGATTTGGCACCTATGATGAAGAAAATATGCGAATAATTTTTTTTTTACAAGTTCAACATTTGGGAAAGAAAAGATGAAAATTGTCAAAACGTTGAAGAGAAAACTTGAAATTACAGATGAATAATTGGATAAGTCTAAAGAAGAAATTGAGGAGCAGACCTCGGTCGGTCAAGAAGTAGAACCTGATCATCATACTGATGCCACCAAGTCTGTGAAGCACCAATTGAGGAATCCAAGGCCAAAAGAGGAAAAAACACAAAGAATGTGTCTCCACCAAAGACAAGATCACAATCGGTGACTATTAACTCACCACCTTTGAATAAAGTTGTAGAAAAAAATCAGAAGACCCTCACAAAAGGGGAGATATATAAGGAAAAAAGATGACAAGGATGATTCTGACAAAAATCTAGATCAGATCAAGGTTGTTCACAATACAACATCATAGACCATTGATGAGATTGCAGAAGCAATCAAGACAACCAAACAGTTGGGACATCCAAAGATACAAGCATATTATGATCTTAATATCAAGCACAAGGATAAAATCAAAGAAGCAATCGTAGGTATGATGATCAATTTAAAACAAGTTCTAGTTGATTTTCTACTTCTATTCCATCATAATTATATGATTAAATATCAGCAAGATGGTTATATGCACTCAAAACTGAGAAACATATGAGAGAAGAAGCTCTCACTCTTATAAAAGCTGAGTGCATGGTTGAGGAAATACATGAGGTAATGCAGAAGTATGCCAAGAAATTTCCTAAGAAACAATGAACACTGAATATCCTACAAGGAAATATGAAGGAACTGGATATTGAGAGCACTAAAATTTGGAACAAACTTCTAAATCCATCCAAGGACATCCAAGATACTGAGGAATTAAATGATGTTGCATCTACTGGACCGAGTATAGAACCCATAATAGTTGATGATGTAGTAGTTGATAATGTATTAGATGGTACTCCTGAACTCTTGACTAATTTAGGTCACCCATAGATCACAATAATTGATGTAACTGAAGGTGATCCAGATGATAAGGCCAAGGAAGATGATTCAATTGGAGAAACTATGACAATTGATGAGAAAGACAAATTAGAGATCGCCCGAGAAAATATACTAGATCAGTTACCTATTTTTGTCCAAGAAATTGACATTGAGACCAAAGCACAGCAAAAGACACCTGAGAAGATTATAGATATAACTGAAGATAAGGGTGAAGATCACAGTAAAGTGACCAAGCATAGTGGTGGAACAACCCAAGGTGATGCAAAAAAAGATACCAGTGATGAGGCAGAAGAGAAAGGTGCAGGTAACATGAAGAATCCTGGAAAGATAGTAGATATGTCCACTACAGACACAAGGTCAGATACCGAGGCACCTCACCAAGTCATCACACCGAGTATCGAGCAAGCAAAGATAGAAACTGAGAAAAAGGCTCAATTAAAATTATCTCTATCTCCTTCATCGAGTGTTTAAGGAAAGAAGAAGAAGAAGAAGAAGAAAGGAACCAAGGATGCAGTTACACTGGATGAAATCATAGAGATTAGTGAATGGGATCCAAGGACACTTGATCCAGAAATGTTGAAGAAGTACGGTGAACTTTGCACCTGAAAAGTAGCACATGACAAGTTGAGACAAGAAGCAAAGAGTGCACAAGTGCTAGAAAAGGAAAAGGAGCTTCTAATGCGAGTTGTATGGGATATCATAATTGATGAATGAGCCCTCATACTCAAACAACTTGAACTGCTCATCGAGGCAATTGATAAACTTGAAATTGATGCCAAGCAGAAATTAGAAGAGTGAGAAGAGAAGATCCAATATAAAGTTACCGAGAAGATGAGTCGGGCAGTGGTAGTACATAAGGTAACTTTGTCTGAATTTGTAAGTGGTTTAGAAAATGTTATATCTAAAGCCATTAAAATTATACAGCAGTTATGTACACTAGATTACTTCACTATCGAGATTAGTGAAAATGTAAAGAAAATAGATCAAGATCTAAAGGATAGTGCAAATAGTCTATCAACCAAGAAACATGCATTATACTTGCATTACAAGTACTTCAAAACCAATGATTGAGACAAGACTTGAAGAAAGATGAAGAAAAAATCAGAGAGCAAGTAACCGAGCTACATGAAAAGTTACTACCGCATTTGACTGTGATGCAAAAACATGTGACATTGCCAAAGAATTTGATTGTCACCCCAGATTTATCAGTGATAGGAAGCATATATGATATGCATGCTCAACTAAGTTTAGAGCTACTAACCCTTGAGAAATTAAAGGAGGAATGAGAGAAGTTACTGGAAACTCTCAAGAATGACCATCCTAATATTTTTTACAAACTATAAGTGATACTCCTTTTGTCATTATTTTCAAAAAAGGGGGAAATATATGTATAGTAAAGGGGGAAACTATAATTAGGATGTTCATATACATATAAGAAGTATATACAAAGGGGAGCATGTACAAAGGGGGAGTCATCATGTATAGTATTATGTACAGTACTAATTTTTTGATAGTAATGCCAAAGGGGGAGAATGTTACTCCAATTTCACATTGAAGTTGTCATTAGTTATCAAGAAGACATAATGAACAGTCAGTAACAGAGTCAAACAAGATAGTTGGTTAACATTACTGAAGTGCAGAGTTAACCGAGAGCACTGATCACGCCCAGAGTTAACCGAGTAGAGTGATAACTGACTACACAAACTATACCAAACAACAAAAAACATTGAGCTACACAGCATAACTGAACATCAATCTATAACCAAGATATATAGACTACATTGAGCACCGAGAGACAACATTAACCGATTGGAACAGAGGCCACCTAAAAGTTTGTTATGGCACATAATTATTCTATATAACAAATTTTTAGCCAACCTAGATAACAGTTTACACAATCGAGGAGGACATTAATAATGGATTTACAACATTAATTGTTTATGTCTCCTATGTGTAGATGACCAAGGTAAATTATGTACACCGTTGATCTTAGGATAGGGATGTAGTTGTTAAGCCCTACTTAGGTCACATCATTTGATATATAAATGTATTGATGTCAAATTTTGTAATGTATGTTGATCAATAAATGATCAAGTAGCGGCCATACTACAGACACCAGAGATCTGACAAGGGATTTTAAGGATAGAGACTACATTGCAGAGATTAGTTTACAGAACTAAGGCAAGGCTATCAAGAAGAATAGAGTAGAAGGTGTTATCATTCACATTGAGGTGATATGTTTTGTATGTACTTAATGGATCTGTATTAGCAATACTGAGATTGTATATGTTTCAGATCAAATTTTTGTTACTCTCTAACAATTTTAATAGAACCCAAAATCTCTTAACAGAGTAGACTTAACCATCTTATTTTTAATCTCTTCACTGAGTGCACACATAGATTGTGTTGCTAAATCCTCACATGAGGTAGATCTAGTCGATCTTATTGTTACTCCTAACAAGGTAAGATCATCGAAAGTGATCATTGTTTGTAAGCTTTAGCGGGCTATCTTTATTGGTGCAGTAGTGAAGTTTTGTGGGTCTCATCCCCACCGCAGTTTTTACCTTCTAATAGGAGTTTTCTGCCATACCAAAATACTAGTTTCATGAGTACTTAATATCATGTATGTGTAATTTTTATTTTACATGCATTTACATTTCAGCATTGACACTATATATTTGGTGTATGCAATCTACTCAGTCATTTAATAGAGAACAGTGGTTAGTAGAGAATAGTGGTTACAAAGAATTGACTAAAAGTTTATGATGGTACTGATTCACCCCTCCCCTCTTAGTACACACCCTTTCCATTATCCCAATAGTATTCCCAATGGAATTGACAACACTAAAAATATTTCTCACAATAATAGCATTCCTCTCCATTTTCTTGTTCACACTAATCTTCAATTTCACTAGTATAGGTCTCATATTAGATGCATTTTTAAGAACTACACAAACGTTTGACATTGGTTGACCAATGTCTTGTGGCTAAAATATTGATA
This sequence comes from Thuja plicata, assembly GCA_018584345.1. Taxonomy (NCBI): domain Eukaryota; kingdom Viridiplantae; phylum Streptophyta; class Pinopsida; order Cupressales; family Cupressaceae; genus Thuja; species Thuja plicata. The sequence continues at coordinate 502,661 of MU223665.1, forward strand.
AAAAAGTCTTGAAGCCCACAACCAGACGATTCTTTGTTATCTCTTTCCATCAAAATTGCTTATTATAATCTCATCAATTTCATGTAACCATTTTTCTGTTCTTGTAGGTCTAAAAATTGAAGTTTTCTTTCTTCCTCGCAAGGGAATTCATTTCTCATAAAATTTGGAGATATGTAACGTTGATTTGGTTCTTGTGCACCATTATCATTGTCAATTCCTTCATATTCAATTAGTGGATTTTCATTGCCAATGTCTACACTTCCATTGTCCATGTCTACGTGTACATTTTCAAATCCTAAATTTTCATCTTCAATCCATATATTCACATTTTACATATTATTTTCATAAATCATTACAAATTCATGTTCTTCTTCACTTGAAACCGCATTTAAGGGTGGTCCTATGGCCTCATCATTACTAATATTGAACATACCTTGTCTCTTGCTCTGATGGGAAACCCTATCCTTTTCTCTATACACTTTGATCTCTTCATTTGTGGGATTTCTCTTTTGTTTATGATTTTGACGACTACTACTCCCCATGGTGAGACCAAAAAGGTGATACAAAACCTCTGATAATGAAGAAATTTCCAACAAAAAGGGTGGAAAATGTTGATTTTTTTTTTCTTCCACAACTCTAATCCCGTAAAATTCTCTACAAAAAATGTGGTTCTCAAATTGAGGGACCCAGAGAATAATTATTTGGTTTTGGATGCCAGTCAGGCCAATCGGATATCCGATATTATCAAATATCCGATATGCCCTGCTCAAATTTCCATTGAAATTATTATATTATATTATATATAATGTTTATTTTAGTTTTTAATTAGTTATAGATTTCATTTTTATAATATTAATATTATGATATTAGCATTAGTATTAATATTATAATAATAATACCAAAGAGAGAGATAGAGAGCTCCCCTAGGTATTATTATTATTATTATTATTATAAAAATAATAATAAATATAATACTAATATTATACTATTATATAATAGTTTAATATAAATAACAATAATATAATACAAATTTATATATTTAATAGTATAATACTAATATAAATAATAATAATATAATACTAATGCTATTATCATCTAGTATTTATATAATATTAATATTATAAAAATGAACTCTATAAAAAACTTAAAAAATTAAAATCAAAAGTGAAAATAGCATTGAAATGAAAATGTTGAAATTTCAAATGGAAAGAAGAATTAGGGCAGGACATATTAGATATTCGATATTGTGTTGAATATCTGATTAGCCTTGGTATTTGCCTCAGGTTTTGGCTTTGCAATGCCAAACATGGATGGTCAACCCCAAAATTGTGTTTACCATATTTCCTTCGATCTCCCGACTTCAACCATGTGGCTGACAACCTTTTTTCACCCAAAATTAATGAAACAAAAAGGCTTTCTTAAAGAGATTATCCACTTTCCATCAAAATAAATGTTGTTTAATTTTGAGTTCAGTAAGTAATTATTACTTATTTTTCTAGTTGAACTACCTCTAAAGTCCTCATTGATAGACTGATTGAAAAAACAACTATAACTTTCAAAAGGTTTAACCTTTTTGAAATCCAAAACATGCGTCACATTCTATGCTTTGCTTGCTATAACCAAAAAAAGTTTTCAATTTTCAAAAATTTAGAATTAGTTAAGGTGGTCAGACATAGGAGTACTTTTTATCTAGAATCTTGTAAAAAGATATCATCATTTTATTATGATTAAGGTGGTGAGACATACATGTACTTTTTATCCCTTTTCCTAAAATTTTCACACTACTTCATTTAAATCTAAGATTTTCAACAATTAGATTTTTTTCTTCTTCACAAAAGGGCTTTCAGTTTAGAAACTACATTCAATTTCTTATAGATTCTATTCTTACAAAATTTTCACATAAGGTTGAAAAGATGTATACCATGATCCTGCACATACCCATTTGATATTTTCATCTACAAACATCCTCTACTCAAAGTACTCATTGTATTTATTGATATTGATAATTTTATCCATGACTATGGGTTTTGCTTCATACCATATAGGTATTGTACCTTCCTTGTGTGATATCAAAAAGTTACATGCATGTTATGCTTGTATTTGTATAGTCTTATAAGCCACACTCATTATTACATTCTACAAATTAAAACTATACATAGAACCATGTTATATCAAACATATACATATATAACCTTTCAAATTATTATTATTATTATTATTATTATTATTACTATTTAAACCAAAGTGGACTAGCCACTATATATATTTATTATATTAACTGATTCAATGGCTCAACTAGGAAAGAATCAGGAAGAAAACCCAGAATCATCACCAGATACAAAAGAGTTTGCAAAGCATCTAGCTCTAAGATATTACAATAAGGAGGAGAACTATCCTCAGTAAGACTTGTTTCACAAGTTTTGACATATATTTACCCAGAATCCAAAAAAGGATTTACAAAATGTCTAAATTTTGAATACATGTCAAAATTTTACAAAATTGATCCACAACCCACCAGTACGGGTCTATTCTTCCATAGCATCTAATTCCTCTTGTTGATGAGCTACATTGGCAAACCCAGCACTGACCCAACTTGCAGGAGGAGAAATGGGGATTTTGGTGACCCATCCTGCAATGTCATTCACATTCTAATTTTGCATAGTACCTGTTGTTCCCTTTTCTTGCTGATATGAAAATACCCTCTGAGGGTTCACTCTATTTATCCCTGACACTGACTCAGCATAGAGTAGAATAACAGAAACAAGGTTTTGAAACCTTCTGCACTTTGAGCTCCACAAACTCGGGCGGGAATACCCTTAACAACTTTGAATAATGAAATCACTAAATTATTCAACCTTTCTTTTGGTGGAATTATAGGAAATGTTCACGGTAACTTTTACTGAAACAGACCAAAATTGAAAGTAAAGATTTTGATTTAAATGATGATAGTCATCTCATTGAACGAAAATAGACCAGTGCTCAATCCTAGGGCATGGAGTCATATATAACTGGTTTTGAAACATCATGATTAAGGACAACAACT
>MU223665.1:505803-515916 GCA_018584345.1 Thuja plicata
AAAAAAGAGAGAGAGAGAGAGAGAGAGAGAGAGAGAGAGAGAGAGAGAGAGAGAGAGAGAGAGTCCTAATAAATTTACTAACTTTAAAATTAATTTAAAAACAAATAAATTTTTAATTTCTAACATTTTGTAACTTTAAAAATAATTTAAAAACAAATAAATTTTTAATTTCTAACATTTTGTACTATATGGTTTTCTATCATTTTCTAACACATGTACTAAGTTACAATTTTTTATAACATTTTCTAACATTCTAATTACAGTTTTCTAATTATAACTAAGTTATAATTTTCTAATATTTTCTAATGTTTACTAAGTTATAATTTTCTAATATTTTCTAATGTATACTAAAATTTACAATTTTTTTATTTTACCAAGTTACAATTTTCTAATATTTTCTAATGTACATACTAAAATTTACAATTTTCTAATTTTACTAAGCTACAATAATATTTTCTAATTTTTACTAAGTTACAATTTTATAATATTTTATAATATTTTCTAATGTATACTAAACTTTAAAATTTTCTAATATATACTAAGTTATGTAATTTTCTAATATTTTCTACTGTATACTAAGTTACAATTTGCTAATATTTTCTAATGTATAGTAAGTTACAAATTTCTAACATTTGCAAACATAAATATACTATGATTTTTTAATGTTTTCTAATATTTTCTAACATTTTACTATGATTTTCTAACATACTACTATAATTTTCTAACATATTCTAAAATTCAACTATCATTTTCTAACATTTCTACAAACTAAATATTATTTAAAACAAACAATTAAGTAAAATAAATATAAAACATACAATTTACAATAAAAAATGAGAAAAATGTGTCTACCTGGTACTAGTAGCAATCACAAGAGATCGAAGAAGCTTGGGAGCTTCTGATGACATACTGGTCGTCACTGGTTCTCTCTAAGCCTCAGGTCCACAAAATCTAGAAAAGTGAATAGTAAAAATGAAATGGGTAGTCAGAAATTTAAACAAATTCTGGTGAAAAATGGCTTCGTGCAAAGTACCCTGCATGGGGTACTTCGAGTGAAGTCATAACTTCACGCGAAGTCACCCACGTAGGGTACTTCGCGTGAAGCCTATCAGTCACTTCGCGCGAAGTCAATACTTCGTGCGAAGCCATCAATTTTTTTTTTTGGGGAGCAAGTCCAAAATCCTTTGTCCCAAAAAGTGGGACACACTATTGTGAGATCACCCCAAACTAAATATGCTCTTGATATATTGAAAAAATTTAATATGAGTGATTGTAAACCATCTAATACACCATGTGAAGTAGGATTAAAACTAAGTGCTAACTCTACTCAAAAGAAGGTGGATGGAAAATTTACATACAGCTTGTTGGAAATCTTTTGCATCTTACTATAAGTAGACCAAATATTGCATATGCAGTTGGTGTTGTATCTAGGTACATGTCAAATCCACACACTAAACATTGGAAAGAAGCTAAAAGAATATTAAGATACATTAAGGATACTTATCAGCTTGGTATTGAATACAAGTATGGGGGTGAGTATACTCTAGTTGGATATACAGATTCTGATTATGCAGGTGACATTGATGATAGAAAATCAACTTTAGGATACATCTTTCATCTTGGATCCAGACCAATTTCTTGGAGTAGCAAGAAGTAATCAACAGTGTCACTCTCATCTACAGAGGCTGAATATATTGGTTCATCAAAGGCATATCAAGAAGCATTGTGGCTTAGAAGGCTACTTGAAGACACACACCATCCACAAGATTCTCCTACTACAATCTTTTGCGACAATCAAAGCACCATTAAATTAGCAAAAAATCTGGTATTTCATGCTAGGTCCAAACATACAGAAGTGCATCATCATTTTGTTCGAGATCTAATTGAAAGTGAAGTGGTCGAGCTACAATTTTGTGGAATAGAGGATCAAGTTGCTGACATATTTATAAAACCATTATCTATTGTAAAATTTGCCAAACTTAGAGACATGTTACAACTCAAGGAGGTTCCCATCCTCTCCAAATAAACATTATGGGGGGTGTTAGAATAATTTTTATTTGATTCTACAGTAGGTAAGCACTTATTACAGAATCTAGAAGTCTCTTGACTTATTTGTACAGTGTAGAAGTCTTCAGATTTCTTCTCTTCTATCCACCGAAGCTTCTGAAGAAACTTCTAGAGGTTTGCTGAAAGTTATATATACACAGCAGCCTCCTTCATCATCTGTGTAAGAGAAAATAATAGTGTTCTATTTATATAATGCAAATTACAGTCTCTCTTAGCTCTCTCTGTTTTATTTTCCCCTATTTTTAAAGTGTTGTCTTTTTTTTTATTTATCCTGAATTTTTAATTTGCTCAACAAAGAGTCCTCAAATGACAACTGAAATGATGTTTATAAGGTAGTAAAAGTCTGGTTGCGAAATGGGCCACTCAAAATTTTGCATATCCTGAAATAGCTTTGTTAACAAAATATATTTCAATAAAGGGTTTCTATTAATACTATGCGTACTCATTTAATTCCCATTTTCTTAACAAATACAATCTTGTATGGTCAAAACAAAGAAATTATTCTATTGATTCAAGAGATTGTAAGACCTTCTTGATCAAATGATAAAAGATCAAATTAACTGATGATGAATCAATTACAATTGTCTCATCCTATAGAAGTCATGGATACATCTAATTTTATCATGCATATCTTGCATTATTAGTTTTAAAGCAAAAAGTTAAATCTTAAAAAACTAATACAAAGAATAAAAGAACTAAAGCATAAAACAATGCAAGTGGGAGGAATTACTAAATACTCCAACATGACAAATGTGTTTTAGGACAATCTTTTAGATTAAATTGATTTGTTTTTAAAGTTTTGGTAATTTCCCTTTTTAACTTTTTAGACAATTCAATTATTTAATAACTGCCTAAACTTCATTTTCAAAACAATAAGATTGCACAATTATTCCCTTGCTTATCAGACTTGGCCTAATAGTGGTATAGAGGAAGGAAAATCATATTTTATAATTGCTTACAACCCCTTTGTGGTTGTACTGTATATCTAAAATTATATGCTCCACTTATTACCTTCCTTATAGGAGAGGTGTGAGGGAAGTGGAATGATGATAGTTTAATAGAGGCAATGAATATTAGAGGAATCTCTAGAAGGAAAAATGTGGTAGTAAGTAAAAGTAGGGTATGGATAAGTCTAAAGATGGATCTAAATCTAAGGGTAGATCTAAAATTCTAAGTAACATTATATTGAGCTATTAAATTTTTTTAATAGTGGTGTTATCTTAAGAAGGAATGTAGAAATATAAAAAGAATCATGATTATTCTATAAAGAAATCTTCAAATGATGAAGATGGTGATGTCTTATTTATTTCAGCTAAATTGTCTTGTGATGGCTCTTGGTTAATAGATTCAAATGCATCTAAAAATATGACTTCTAGAAGTGACTTTTAGCATACAAAGCATATGATTGTAAGATCATTTTTTAGAGTAAGATCACATATAAAAGAAATAAAACTAGTTTATGATTATAGATTGAAAAATCTCACTACCCTATTACCTATCCCAAATTTAATAAAAAAATTATTTTAAATTTGCAAAATAAATGTTTATAGATTCATGTGACTTTTATGAAGTGAAATTCTAAATTGATCAAGAAAACATAATTCTAACCATTATAAAAGAGATTTCATACGCTGTAATAACTAATTCAGTAACTAGAGTAAAAGAAAACTTTATTCTAGCTATAATGAAAGACGACCTGTACTAACAAAATTTTCAGTATTGTTTACGAAGAAACTTTTAGACCTTCACCATTGATTTAGACTAGGGAAGTTTCCAGGCGTCTTGTTATTTAGAAAACTTCCAAAAGAGACGAGGTACATGGAAACTATTAAACATAAGAATTCATGCAGTCAGCAAAGATTCCACGTACATTCCACAAAATTTCAACTGGACGTTAATTATTATTGATTGACCAATGAATTTTATTGGTGCGGGCTAATTATGATAACGATGGCGATCCAAATTTTCTATAGACGAGCAAAATTGAAACATCCTAAGATGAGTGGGAAGCAAGTCTAACGATTTTCTAATAGAAATGGTCATATTCTTCCCTTGACATTCGCTCCAAAGATTATTAACAAGAATTGTTTTCGCTTTGATTTAACAGTTTGTGTATTTTCCTTAATATGTTGCCTTGCACAGATTAACAACCATCATATTTTGAGCTTGAGCTTGAGCTTGATACCTACATGACTAGGGCAGCTATCCTCACATTTCGCCACTTTTTAATTTTAGATTGAGGAACAATTTTTTTTTTTGCAACTCATTTCTTCACATAAGCTTATATCCAATGAGTTTACTATTATGTATACTAGAGAATCTAAGCTGATATCAATTATGTATATGTAAAAAAAAGGAGTTACATTAACGAATTAACTTGGAGTAGAGTAGTCTCATTCTAGTGTTTTTAATTTGTGCTACATTAAAAAAATTGAGTTGCAATCTCTTTGTGTGTGCTCTGCCCTATTTTGGGAATTTCATTTGTTGTTTGGTATCAGAACATTTTAGTTATTTTTTCAGATTTTACAGTGATTCTGAAATCTTTAGAATTAGTACAACTCATTTACTTCACAATTTTCAAATAACCACAATCTTGTATGATCAATAGTGTGTGATAGATGTGTTTTGTGAGAATCTCCTAGGTTTTGTGATAGATATGTTTTGTATGATCAAAAACAAGCAAAATGTGAACTACAAAAAATAAATATAAGCAAAAGAAACATAAATGCTATAAAACCAGACTGAAAAATCCTCCATTTTCATCATTGTACAAAACGCACTTGTCCAACAGTCTATTCCGGCGACAGTCAACTCTCTAGACTTCTTTACTACCATTCGTTTTGGTCATCGTTCTATGCTTTACGTAAGGGACCGTTCAAAGCAGAAATTATACTTAGTCGCTGATAAATCCACAAGAAAAACCATTGGGATTATTCCCCGTCATCGATGTTGGGATATGAAGCCCAATGGTCACATGAACTGTTCACTTTCTTCCATCTCTTCGTATTCGAAGAGCTTTCTATAAATGGGCAGTCATGTATTGTATTATCAATGGATTGTGGATTGGATATTGGTTAATATAAGATTTCCCTGTTTCAAGTGTGGACGTAGGGAAATTGTCGAACCATGATAAAATCGTGTCTATTGTGTTTTGTCTTCTTTGTATTGTAGTTACATTTTCTTTTCTCTGTTTGTTTTAATATTTACAATTGGTATCAGAGCCAAGGTGAGGCTAAAGCAGAGATGGAAGAAGATGAAGCCGATTTTGTCATTAACAAACTTCTTGCAAACTTATTCTCAGTAGAGAGTGATATTGTGTTTGCAAAGACCAAAAGAATTTGCCATGTGCATTGGTGGGATGGCTGGGAAGATAAGCCTGAAGCTGAACCAAAAGAAGATTTAAAGGCTCTCAGATTTGAGCTTTATGAAATTCTTGAGCGCACAGGTGGTATGCAATGTAGAAAAAATGTTATGAAAGAATTGCAGAAGAGGGCAAAGACAAACAAGTCTAGAAGTCTATTATAAAATGGCTTTCTTTACTTCTTGGTTCAGTCTCGATAATCTGAATACTTTTGCTTCCAAAATTCATAGGACGTTGCAGCTGGATTAGATGAGGCTTTTAATGCTGAGCTTCGAGATTGTTTCATTCCTCATGACAATGAGGGAGATGAAATAACTCTGGGTATTGATGATGCCTTCAGTCCGTTCGGCAAAGTTCTTGAGTCCAAGATCGTAAGGTCGTAAGCGACTGCAAAACTGGAAGGTCCCATGGATTTGGCTTTGTGACCTTCAGCAATGACCAGGCGATGATGGACGCCGTCGAGGCCATGAACGGAAAGGAGTTAGAGGGGAGAGATATCACCGTAGATCAAGCCCAGTCAAGAACCAGCTACGGCGGTGGTGGCCCTGAGAGATTTGAGCACGAAAATGGTGGTGGAGGTCGTGGCAGTGGAAGCGTTGGAAGTGTTCGAAGTATTTCTGATGACCCACATCCCATGCGCAATCATCAAACTGACAAAGACTTGTGTCGAGCACAAAATGATGATAATGAATTGCCACGAGATGTAGACAGAGTTGAAAATACAAGCCAATTTCATATTCAACCAGGTGAAACTCCATTAGAATTCTTTGCACAGGCTTGTGATATGTTGCAGTCAGTTTTTCAACCAAATATCGATGAGGATGTGGATCTTTCAGCAGAGAGGTGTTACTCCAAAACGAAGCGTCGTAAAAAGCCTGAAGAAAATGAGGTGACCGAACGGACGGTCAAAAGGTTGAAGAAACCCCCTCAAGGAGATAATGAGGGGAATACAGAAGCTGAAAAGCTTGCAAAAATAACTGCCCAATTCGGAACGACCAGGACAAACCTTCACAACTAATGCACTAGACCAGGTAGGAATTTCGGACGCTGATGGAAGGAAAAAAGGAGTATGAAAACCACAAAATTGCAGTTTCAAATCAATACAAAGGAGCTGACTATGGCCGGGAAATTCATGTCCTCCCCGTTGTGGGGGTTGAATACCAGGTTGGCATGACTTGGGCACTCGTTCTCAGCTTCGCCACTGTCAAGAGTGATGCCGAGCTCAAGTATTATGTTGATGATCGAGACAATTTTGATACCTTGTCGGTACTGTTCAACAGGACAAGAAGACTTGCAAAGCTGCAGTGCATTCGATGTGTCCTTATCAGTCCGAAAGTATATGTACGCTTTAATTGTTCCACAGAAGATGTCATGGGAATGAACATGGTATCCAAGGATATACAAAATGTCTTATTTTATCTTCAAGATATTTTCCCTAACATAAATGTTATTAGCATTTCAGGTAATTTCTGTGCAGACAAGAAGGCTTTTGTTGTGAATTGGATATAGGGCCGTGGTAAATCAGTTGTATGTGAGGCTTTATTCTTTTATCTCCCCAAGCCCACAGTACTGTTGCATAACGAAGATAGAGAGGACGTTTACACAGACAATTTCATGGTGGAGACGGCGAAACTGGCGTTGGTGGACATTTAGGATTTAATACGGAACATTGCTGTGATCAATGGCATCGCCGGGCTTTGAAATCTTTGCGAAACAAAGTTTTATGAGATTTCAGAGGGGAAGATCACTTATCTCAAGACCTCTACTATGGAGGCAACGTATGTGGATATTGAGCGAGTGTGCCATAATACTTACCTCATTATCACTGTCAAAGAAACCGTGCCCCATAAGGTCAACAATGAGAAAATTCTAGCAGTCGATAGGAAATCTCCAGTGATAGAGAATGTGGAAGATTTAAATACATAGGGAAGAATGATTGCATTGCATGAGGCTTGTGGCTGAATTGTCAATGGATGGTGTCTTAGGCAAGGTTAAAGTGCTGGATACCTAAATTCTCTATTTTTTTGGACTTGTCGCTTGGGGTAGCTGAAGCGGTTGTAGCTAAAGCAGTTACTTTCATTGCTGAGAATTTGGAACGAGTAAGGGAGATTTTTGAACAAGAAAGTGTGTGGAGAATGCTTCCTTATGCTACCAGGGTTTGGCTACCAACCCTTGGGGAGCATGATCATTGGTTGTCGCTGAAGGGGAGCTAGGTTGTTTCTGGCGATTGACTTGAGGACATCCTTCTTTGCTAAGGATGTTATTCTACGACACATGGTAAAGACAATTGTAAATTATGTGAGCAGTGGGTTGAGTATCAAGGAAAAGATATTTTTTATTCTGATTTGATTTGGAGAAGATTCATTCGGACTGTGCAGGAGCAGAGGAGCAGAATTTGGCAAACTTGAGATCTTCTCAAGTACTGACTATTTTCTTCTCTGAGATTCGAAACAGGAAGTAGGGGATGCCACACTGCATTGATGTGTCGGTTGGACTTCACAAAAGATATTGTTGGGATATGAAGCCCAATGGTCACATGACCGTTCACTTTCCTCCATCTCTTCGTATTCGAAGAGCTCTCTATAAATGGGCAGTCATGTATTGTATTATCAATGGATTGTAGATTGGATATTGGTTAATATAAGATTTCCCTACTTCAAGTGTGGACGTAGGCAAATTGCCGAACCATGGTAAAATCGTGTCTATTGTGTTTTGTCTTCCTTGTATTGTCTTTACATTTTCATTTCTCTGTTTGTTTTAATATTTATAGTCGACACATTTTAATTTTGCTACTCTACGAAAAATCGGTAAATTTGTGTCGCCATCAGCCTGTAGTGAAGATTGATGCATGCATTTGCATGATTTCCAAATCCCCATTCCACCACTATTCTCAAATCACGACTAGTTTAGTTTTATATTATTTGATTTTATAGTTTCATGCAAAACTTAAGAGAGTTTATTATTTTTTAGTCATAGTAAGCGTCTGTTAACATGCAGCTTTTAGTTTTAATTATCTAGAATAAACAACATGCTGTGCATGCATAGCATTCATTAGTTTTAGTTTATCTTGGTCATTCCTTATTTACAAATGTTGCAGACCTTTTAAAAGGTGAGATATGTAATAGATTATTACTGCAGCAATAAAATTCATTTTATTTTCTCTGCTAAAACAGAGCATACTCTGGTATGGAAACATAGTTCTCTTTTTCTGAATTTAATCCTATGTGCTGCTGCTTTTAAGATCCTACAATTGGTATCAGAGCTGAAGGCTTATTGGAGGCATCATCATGGGAAGCAATTTGCCCATTCCAGAATTTAATGGAGCGGATTATCAATATTGGTCAGTCAAAATGAAGACCATTTTGATTGAAAAAGATTATTGGGAAATTGTTGAATCAGGTTATGAGGAGCCTGCGAACTAGGATAATCTTTAAGGTAATGATAGGAGAATTAAGAAGGAAGCTGAAAAGAAGAATGCAATGGCTCTATATCACATTCAGATGGATCTTGATAAGAGCTTGTTTCTTAGGATTGCTGATGCACAGACAATAAAGGAGGCCTAGAAGACTCTAAAAGATGCTTACCAAGGCAATGATGAGATTAAGGTTGTCAAGCTACAAACCTTAAAAAGGGAGTATGAGAATTTAAAAATGAAGGAGTCTTAGAATGTGGGAGATTTTTGTGTGAGATTCAAGGATGTGATTAATAAAATGACAACTTTGGATGAAACTATAACCCAAGAGCATGTGATACAGAAGGTGTTAAGATCTTCAACCCCAAGATGGAACAATGTAGCAATCATACTGGAAGAGAGCAAAGATTTGTCAACCTTGGAGTATGATCAGCTAGTTGGATCTCTCATATCACATGAAGATAGATTGAGGGATACTTCTACAAACATTAATGAGAAGGCATTTTCTTCCCAATTACAAATTTCAAAGAATGATGATGCTTGCAGAAGTAATAACAACAATGGAGGCCAAGGAAGCTATCAAAATCAGAATTATTCCAATGGAAATAGAGGACGAGGAGCTGCTCAAAGAGGAAGAGGCAGAGGGAAATTTGATAAAAGGAATATTCAATGCTATCATTGCAATAGGTATGGACATTTTGAGAAAGAATGTAGATTAAAATCAGGTAACTGATGCAGGAGCATCTTGGGTGTAAGGGCAATCTTGCATCACCCAAAAATATGTGTTTTTCTATTCAATAAGAGCTATTTTGTACAAAGCTGCTATTTTTGGAAACTTACTATTTTTAGTAAGTTGGTCGTTTGAACTCATAATGTTTTAATTTTCCAAGTGAAGGTTCATCTTAGTCATATAAGAATGCTAGTTGAATTTCATTGCCAGATCATCTATATTGGCGAAGTTATTAAGGATTTACTGTTGAGATTTTAGGGTGCAAAACCTTTGAGCTCAATTTTCAGGACCTTACAGGCTTCGGATCAAGGTCGAACCCCCATCTGACTGGCACTTTGCAAGTTAGGCATTGTAGATCACGATCTCCCCTTTCCAGAAAGTGGTTATAATAGCCAAATTGAGCTACGGTTCAAAATTTATGGCTTCCGGAAGTTGGGCTACCTAATCTCATGTTTTGTAAATATTCAAAGCCGACCCTTTTGTAATAAAAGTGAAAAATAATTAAATGCTAAGGGTAGTCGGCCTTAATGGCTAGATTTCTGG
>MU223665.1:516016-529125 GCA_018584345.1 Thuja plicata
CTTTTCATCAACAGCTCGTCGCCTACTCGCACAACTTAAAAACCTTATAATAAAACCGATGCGACAAAGCGACTAAAGATGAAATATGACTTGAAAAAGTGATAGACTCAAATTGAGCGGTAAAACTAAAGATTTTGAAAATAAGAAAGCCCAGGAAAATAACAAGACCAAGGGATTCAAAAAAATCTTGATATAGTGCTAACAGTACCCATCACGGAAAATCCCACATTTGGTTGTATTCCCTGAGAAATGGGCAAATTGAGGTCTGGGACAAAATTTGGGGGTACAATAGCTTCTGGATTTGGGGCTTGAATCATCACCAAATTGAGGGTCCAAAGGGATACATTAGGAGACTCGAGGATGTCAAGCATGGTGAAGAATATGCTTTTTATATTAGCTTTAGATTCCTTTTCTAGAGTCATAGACACAAGCTGCATAGTATTCTTCACAAAGCGGAAGCTCTATTTTTCTAGGGTTTTCTTAATGCTGTCAAATGCAATCATACATTCATGCTTGGCGAGTAATTGGTGATGGGAAAACAGCCCACCTACTAGGGCAGACCTAGACCACAGATTGTATTTGTGGGTTGCTAACAAAAGTCAATTATTAGAAATGTATTTCGGGTGAACTACCTTATTTTCTATCAGAAACAGTAATTCCACAGATTGGAGGAGATCCATTACATTTGAAAGAAAAATTGAGACAACTTGCAATGGGAAGAGAACATTTTTTGTTCATGGTGCAAGTATGTGTTCTCCAATTACCCGGCGAATGGCTCTGCGGATCACCAACGTGTGGCAAATGAACATAGCGTCAAGCTGGTAGTCATCAATCCTAGTTGGGAGTTGATGCTCTGATAGGTTTGGGAGAAGAAAGATTCTATGACTTCGTGGAAGAACTCTTCATGCAAAAGCCCACAACAATTTCATTGCGGAAGCTCTCCAATAACTTGCTCCATCACAAGTATTAATGGCGGTTGTACCTCTGTGTATAACAGTGCTTGTCAATTAGTACTCTGTTATTCTAATTACATAAGTGATTTTTCCTTATTTAAGCAAGAGTTGTTGACAAGAAATGAGGGCTTCCATGTGATTATTTGCATTATGTAACATCTTAAACCCAACCCAGAAGTGGATCGCTCGTACTTTGAGTTGATGAGCTTCAAATGCTCAGGATTTGAACACACAGTTTTAGGCCATTTTTATGTACATTTATTACAAAATATATTTTAAACATTAAATAAAATATTTTCAAAACTACAAGTGTTATGTAGGGAAGAAGTGTTGAACACACATATATTATAATACATTCCTTAAGTAAATTATGACATCATCTCACACACAATATTATATATCATCTATGTGTAAAATTGTTTTATAAAAACGTAAGGTTAATGGAACAACTAGATATAATACTATTAAGTGTTATAAAATTAATTCTATTTCATATCATTTATTAAATGAATAACTAGATGAAAGTTAAAATAAAAAAAAATGCACCCTATTACATCATTGTTTATTTTTTATTATTTTCACTCAAACATACTTTATAACACAATATAACATGTTCCCTAAGTAAGTTAACAAAGGATAATTTAGTGTGTCCCCACCTTTGGTCAAAGTGGGACATTGAAATCAATATTTTTAACTAAATTTTTAGATTTTGTCAAATATCATAACTAAATCATTAAGAAGTTGATGATAATGTGAACTAGAAGTTTTTGAAATTTCATGTGTAAATTCTAATTATATATTTCAAAAAATAAAATTATTTACACAAATTTTAATAACCTATTTTGATAATTTAGTTATATGTTTTAGAAGTGACATATGTTCTATAATGCATAATTTTTTTACAAAAAAGTTAAAATTATAAATTCTTAACATAAATTGGTAATACCAATATCTAGAGAAAAAATAGTTTTTCTTATTTTTTTTTGTTTTTGATTAAATTAAGTGGGGAAGGGCCCCAACCCACTACAGATCTGACAAAAACTATCTAAAACCAAACTAGAATAGAACAAATTTAAAAACCAGTGAAACAAGGAAATCAACACAAAACTAGCAAACCTAGAGACAACTAAGTTACAAACTAATTTGAATCAATCTTTGTTTCTACTTAACTAACATCCTAAGCTAAGGATGTGAAGACTAGTTGGTGGGAAATTTCTTTCTATGTTGCACAACTACCCAATTAGATCCATCTTTACAATCATAATAGTGTTGATCCATAAAAGAAAGTGGTGTGTCAAGATACATACATTTAGAATGGGAGACATTGCTAGGGACAACAATATTACTAGGAGAAAAATCAGAGGAAACTATGACAACATTGTGAACCAATAAATTTGAAGTAGAAATTGTCTGAAAAATAGTAGCAGGGAAACAACAACAAAATTAAATATGCATTAACAACTAGAAACAATTAAATATGTAGGTGTATGAAGGAAGAAGAAGAAATTAGACTATAAGTGTTGGATTTTGCAACCTCCTAAGCTAGGATTGTGACTGACAATAACTTCTACAACAATGAGAATAATAGTGTTCACTAGGAAAGATATATTATTCTAAAATATTTCACAAATTTATAGTTCTCTTCCTTATATAGGAAGGAGGCTGGAAAATCAAGAGTACATAAAGAGACATGTGTCCCAATCATGTGTGAGGGTAGGTAGGGTAAGTATTGATAACTAGCTTGATGCAAATAATAATGCAACCTAGGAAATAGTAAATGACAATTAATAATTTAATATTTTGGTTACCTAAGTTTGACTTAAGAACCATCAATAGGTGAAAACCTATTTTCTCCAATACCCCCCTTGAATCCAACTTAGGGAGAAAAATGCAATATGATAATGATGATGGGCCTTCATAGCTAGGCCATGTTAGGTACCCATGTACAATGTAATGCAACTAATCTCTTACAAATGGTTAAAATGAGAAACCTCATGGGAAAAAACTGCTCTCTAGAAAAGGGATAATGAAAATAAATATAAGTGGGAGGTCTCAACACCAATACCCACCAAAAAATACATCCATCATGAAAATACAATCAATATATTCCCTATAGGAGGGAAATAGAAAGACTACGTAGCCCTCCAATAATAAACAATCTCTTAAAAATATGGTAATTGTTTGAAGACAAAACAAGAGCCAATGCTTACAAACCAATTGTTGTTCCTTAGGAAGAAATGAATCCATATAGAGATGTAGGTATGCTTCCCATTCTAGAGATGCTAGATAATATTGAAGCATGAAGAATGATGATGGTGTTTCATAAAAATGCTCAGGTGCCTCCTTGTCGATGAAATATAATGATATCACACACTACTAAAAAAATAAGAAGGTGACAAGCTAGAGCTATGTAGAATCTACTAACAAGAAAGATCCAAAAATGAAGATGATGTGATAGTAGGAATGAAATAACTGTTATCACAGAGGAGATTTAACCCATCAAATATGTTCACCAAATATAAAATGTGAGACTCCACAAACAATGAACCAATGTCTAGAAAATAGGAATCCTAATTAGGAGGACAAACATATACCTCATGCAATGAAGAACTAATAATGAGTCGTTCATCCAAGTCTGAAAGAATATGATACTCCTACTAATTAGGAATGATGAAAGTATCAAATGACTCTAGATATGGAGTCAATGGAAGTGAAGGTGGATCAAATTTTATCTCTGAAGAAGTATCATGAACCTAAGAAGAAACATCATGCTCATCTGAAATCTCAAATTTCTCCAAAGAAGAAAATTATTAAAAAGTATAATAGTCATAGATTATCCTTGTTGAAGGATGAAGATGCACACTATAATAAAAAAGAGGATAATTTAGGAATGACAATGTATCAAGATCACCATATAGCTCCCAAATGTGGGTCTAAAGAGCATGAGAACACTTATAACCAAAAATAGAATCCAAGATGTCATCACCTACACGTATACTAATAACTCCTAAAACATGATCTCTCTTAAAATTCCAAGAAAATCTCCTACTTGAGGTGTTAGGTGGAGGAATAAGGTCATTCAAATGTGACAAAAAATTCAACCAACATAGATTAGTAATGATATAGTCTCACCATTTTTTGTATTCCACCCTCTTGAAAACAATCAACAAACGATGAAAGGAAACCCTATTGTGTTGATTCTTTGGAAAACCAAAGATAGTGCCTCATGTATATCTAGAAACTCCAAACATGATAAAAATAGCTTATGAGGGTAAAATCAAGCTGAATATCTAAATTGATGATGATAGTGGAAAAATGTTGGTGGACAAAACTAATAGAAGCTTGAGAATTAATATATGTGGTGGTTACATGTGTCACATCAAATTCAAACATGCTACCAAAAAAATGAAGAAGACCACCAAGAGAACCAAAGTCCATGATTGAAACACATAGAATTTATTACACCATGAAAAGGAGGATTTCAAACATATATGGGTAAAAACACTTTTCCCACATAAAATATGAGAATATTCCCCCCAAAAAAGTGTGCACAGACACACTTTTTCTTTGATCACAGAAAACTGTAGCCTAGCAAAAAAAACTGGTTGAAAACACCGACTCCCTATGGCTACTGCAAGAACAATAATGAGTAGCCAAATGCTTAAGCCATTAAATCTTAATGTTTGCAAAGACAAAAATAGTGTTGATGGGTCGATTTACTCTTTCAACCACCATTTTCGATTGTCCAACTTAGATTTAGTCAAAATTAGGTAGAAAGAATATATGGTTTGAGCCATGGATCAAGATGATCTTTCATTTCTAAAAGAAATTAGAAAAACTATAAAAAAAGTTATTAAATTTTCACTGCCACCTTCAAATCACTCCATCAAAAGCTATATCACCAAACACACTTGCCTCAGATAATAAATTTTTAGCACCGATGGTATGAATGAATATTTTTAATAATGTCCACAAGGCAAAACAACCTATGGGACCCACAGATAGCCAACAAACAACAAGCAAGTGAAAACCAAAAGCAACGGGCCCCTAACCAACTAGATTTGTTTCTCATTCTACAACTTGGATCTTCTACTATGTAACTTGGTTAGGAAATCTACAACCCTTATGATATTTTCTTCTTCAAAAAAATTTCTCAAGGTATTCGCTTTTCGTGTATCAATGTAATTCACCCAAAAATCCTTGTAGGATGAGCACTCTATGATGTAATGTCGTTCTGTCTCCACTGCTTCTTGAGTGCAATAACAACATCTTTTGTCTTCCCACTCTTCTTTAGGTAGTGCTGGTAAAATTGATAGGCCCGAACTAGTAAGGGGGTAGGGCCAAACAAAACACAAGAACCATGCTAGAAAATAGAGAACCTGCAACAATATGGGAGGCATGCATTTTATTTTACAAATTTAAAATTAGGAACGTTTATGTTGATGATCACTTTGTAAAGTCGCCACTTCTGCAGACACTACAAAACAAAAGGAGCCAAGAAAATCAATAATAAGGAAAAATATGTATTTTTCCAAAATACATGGTGACTATAGGAATGACACTACCTTGCACACTTTTTCAAAAGTAGCTACCTTGGATAAAATAGTAGCATGGAGGATTTTCTTTAAAGTAAATCTACAAAATAAGTCTTTTGACTTGAGCCAGAGGAAGTATGAGGAGTAGAGGCTCCACCACCCATCTTCCATAGAGGTGAAGACTTACTTAAAATTGGAGAGGCAACCAAAGAGGGACCTAGATATAGAGAACTTGACTTAAGAGTTTCTCATTAACAAGGTTCCAACCATCTCCATCTAAAGATCAACATCACACCAAGAAGAACTGCCACAAGGCGAAGAGAGATCGACCACCAAATCTAGCAAGGGCGACCACCAAATCTAGGAAGGGAAATATGCAATAGAAGAATGAGTAGTAGGAAAGGGATGGAAAGAGGAATTTGAAAATAGCAATGCATATGTGTGTGCAGGAAATAATTTGCACATACTAGCACAAGTTTACCAAGAGAAATTGTGAGAGTACTATAAGTACACGGTGACTATAGCAATGAAAATACCTTGAATACTTTTTCAACAGTAGCCACCTTGGATAAATTATTATCCTACAAGATTTTCTTTAGTAAATCTACAAAAGAGGCCTTGCGAATTGAGCCAAAGGAAGTATGGGGATTAGAGGCTCCAACACCCATCTTCCCTAGAGGTGAAGACTTAGTTGAAATTAGAGACGAAACCAAAGAGGGACCCAGATCTAGAGCACTTGACTTAAGAGTTTCTAATTGACAAGGTTCCAACCACCTCCATCTCAAGATCAACATCACACCGAGAAGAAATACCACAAGGTGAAGAGAGATCCACCACCATATCTAGCAAGGGTTCAAATATGTATTAGAAGAATAAGTAGTAGGAAAGGGACGGAAAGAGGAATTTGAAAATAGAAATACGTAGGTGTGTGCAGGAAATAATTTGCACATACTAGCACAAGTTTACGAAGAGAAATTGCGAGAGAATCATAAGTACATGGTGACTATAGCAATGACACTACCTTGAACACTGTTTGAAAAGAAGCCACCTTGAATAAATTAGTAGCCTGCAAGATTTTCTTTAGTAAATCTACAAAAGAAGCCTTGTGACTTGAGCCAGAGGCACCATGGGGAGTAGAGGCTCCAACATCCATCTTCCCTATAGGTGAAGACTTACTCGTAATCAGAGAGATAACCAAAGAGGGACCCAAACCTAGAGCACTTGACTTAAGAGTTTCTCATCAACAAGGTTCCAACCACCTCCATCTCAATATCAACATCACACGAAGAAGAACCACCACAAGGCGAAGTGAGATCCACCACCAAATCTAGCAGGGGGAAATATGCAGTAGAAGAATGAGTAGTAGGAAGGGATGGAAGGAGGAATTTGAAAATATCAATACGTAGGTGTGTGCAGGAAACATAATGAATGAATGCATTATTCTTCTTAATTTTAGTTACATATTTATTATTAGTTTTTTAAGTGAGATTAAGTATAAGAATCTCTCTCTCCCTCTCTCCTTCCATACATACATAGATACATGCATACATATCCAATTTAATTTGTTATCATTGTATCAAGAAAATTAATACCTAGTACCATTTTTTATTTTTATTTTTTATTAATTTTCAAAATGATACTTATTATAATTTAGATATCTATATTCCACAACAAATTTTTTTTTTTTGTTTATACACAAAATAAATTATTTTTTACAAGGACATCATTATCTAGTACACATATTTTTTAGACTTTTTTTAAATTTTCTATTTTGTAGTACAGTTTGGAATGACGTCCATGACTTGATGGTATTGTTCAGTCAGCTGAGGCACATCAGTAAGTCTTCAGAAAAATCACCCAACATGGCCGAAGAATCTCCACCTCTGATGATGTGCATTCCTGTCATGAAAATATCATCCTCCAATAAACTGCAGAATTATTTTCCATGTTCATTGAAAATTGAAGGAGACCGCACATCCTTTCCCCATTACGAAGCAACTTATAATAGAAAGAATTTCACCATTGGTTTAGAGGTGAGAAGCTTCTGGGCAGGTGTTATTGAGAATATTTCAAAAGACATGAGGTACTTGAATATATTAAAGCAATCATTCATGCGGTCAGCAAAAGTTTCAGCGTATAGTCGTTATCTCTTTATGCGACTTTTGTCATAGGAGCTGCATTCCGGGAAATTCCAATTGGGCGCTGATTATTATTATTGAATGACCAATTTGTGGAGACAACGTGCAAAAGATTTGACTGAGAAAGTGCAAATTTGCACATTCCTTTTTTGAAGAGCAAAATTAAAACGTAAAGCAACCACAAATAAATTCAACGACCAAAAATGAGTAATGATTTTGTCTCACCATTTTTGGTAGCCCCCCTCTTGAAAACAATCAATGAAGGATGAAAGGAAATCCCTATTGTGACGATTCTTCCGGAAACGAAAGATAGTGCCTCATCATGTATATCTAGAAACTCCAAACATGATAAAAATAGTTTATGAGGCTAAAATCAAGCTGAAGATCTAAATTGATGATGGTGGTTGAACAATATTAGTGGCCTAAAATAATAAAAGCTTCAGAATCAGTATATGTAACCAGTATATGTGGTAGTTACATGTGTCGCATCAACTTTAAATGTGCTACCAAACAAATGAAGAAGTCCACCAAATGTTCCAAAGTCCATTAGTGGCCTAAAATAATAAAAGCTTCAGAATCAATATATGTAACCTGTATATGTGGTGGTTACATGTGCCGCATCAACTTTAAATGTGCTACCAAACAAATAAAGAAGTCCACCAAATGCTCCAAAGTCCATTAATGGCCTAAAATAATAAAAGCTTCAGAATCAGTATATGTAACCAGTATATGTGGTGGTTACATGTGCCGCATCAACTTTAAATGTGCTACTAAACAAATGAAGAAGTCCACCAAATGCTCCAAAGTCCATTAGTGGCCTAAAATAATAAAAGCTTCAGAATCAGTATATGTGGTGGTTACATGTGCCGCATCAACTTTAAATGTGCTACCAAACAAATGAAGAAGTCCACCAAATGCTCCAAAGTCCATTAGTGGTCTAAAATAATAAAAGCTTCAGAATCAGTATATTTAACCAGTAAATGTGGTGGTTACATGTGCCGCATCAACTTTAAATGTGCTACCAAACAAATGAAGAAGTCCACCAAATGCTCCAAAGTCCATGATGGAAACACGTGAGCATTTTCTTACACCATGAAAAGAGGATCTCAAACATATATGGAAAAAACACTTTTCCCAGATACAATATGAGAATATTCCCCCCAAAAAAATATCTCTCTCTATAGGTACATGCAAACATATCCAATTAAATTTTTTTATCATTGTAACAAGAAAATTAATACCTAGCAGAAAAAATATTTTTTATTTTTTATTAAGTTTCGAAGTGATACTTATTATAATTTAGATATATTTATTCCATAATACATAATTTTTTTTCTTTATACAAAAAAAAATTATTGTTACAAGGACATCATTATCACACACACACACACACACATATGTGTGTGTGTGTGTGCATAGTTTTTTTTTTAATTTTCTTTTTTTTCCTATCTTTGTAACAAAAAATTTGATGTTTGGTAAAAAATATATGTTTACTATAAAATATAAAATAAATATTTAATATCAAATTAAATATATTCAAAACTATACGTTTTAGAAATCTTGTTGTGAGGGCTATGATTCTACAAATTATTCTATCATGTTGATTGCATTTGTTTGCAAGGTTTGAAACAGAAAAAAGGAAAAATAAGCACTAATGTAGAGAAGTCCATGCAAGGAACTTTGTTCCTTAGCTTAAAGGTCGTTTCCATGACCTTTGTTAAGATTTTTTGTTTAAAATTTAAGTAGCCTTAAAATGACATTCCCCTTTGTTTGAAGGTAATTGTACAAACACCTTAAAAAATATAGCTTTATTTGAAAAAATAAGTTCAAATGAATTTTTTTTTATAAATATTTTCTCCTTAAGCATTCAAATTTTTAATGTGGCACAAATCAAAAACACTATAATAGAACTACTCTACTCCAAGTTAATTTGTTAATGTAACTCCTTTTCTACATATAGATAATACATATAAGCATAGATTTTATTTCTTTTATTTGTGATCTAATTTAATTTGGGATATGTAATACAGTAGTGAGATTTTTTAATCTATAATTAGAAACTAGTTTTATTTCTTTTATTTGTGATCTTACTCTAAAAAATGACCTCACAATCATATGCTAACACTTAGAATTTTAGATCCACCCTTAGATTTAGATCTATCTTTAGACTTATCCATACCCTACTTTTACTCACTACCACATTTTTCCTTCTAGACATTCCTGTAATATTCAATGCCTCTATTAAACTATCATCATTCCACTTCCCTCACCTTTCTTATAAGGAAGGTAACAAGAGGGACATATAATTTTAGATATACAGTACAACCACAAAGAGATTATAAGCGATTATAAAATATGATTTTCCTTGCTCTATACCACTATTAGGCCAAGTCTGATAAGCAAGGGCATAATTGGTGCAATCTTATTGTTTGAAAATGAAGTTTACACAGTCATTAAATAATTGAATTGTCTAAACAGTTAAAATGGAAATTACCAAAACTTAAAAAACAAATCAATTTAATCTAAAAGATTGTCCTAAAACACATTTGCCATGTTGGAGTATATAGTAATTCGTCTACTTGCATTGTTTTATGCTTTAGATTTTGTCTTTGTATTAGCTTTTTTAGACTTAGTTTTTTGCTTTAAAACTAATAATGCAAGATTTGCATGATAAAATTAGATGTATCCAAGACTTCTATATGACGAGACAGTTGTAATTGAGTCATCATCAATTAATTTGATTCTTGATCATTTGATCAAGAAGTTCTTATAATCTCTTAAATCAATAGAATAATTTCTTTGTTTTACAATTTTGTATTGAAGAAGTTCTTATAATCTCTTAAATCAATAGAATAATTTCTTTGTTTTACAATTTTGTATTTCTTTCCACACACTATTGACTATACAAGATTGGAATTGTTCAAAAATTGCGAATTAAATGAGTAGGCATAGTATTAACAGAAACCCTTTATTGAAATATATTTTTTTAACAAAACTGTTTCAGGACATGCGAAATTATGAGTGCCCCATTTCGCAACCAGACTTTTACTACCATGTAAACACCGTTTATGTTGTCATGTGAGGACTCTTAACTCCCTGTAAGAGCACGCTTCACCGCCCTCTTAATCTGTTTCGTCTCCCATACTTCTCCCTACATCACGCATTACAAACACAGTTTTTCAATATTAACATCCAATCTATGTTCAACCATTTATACCCAACAAAAAAAGAAAAAAAAGTGTACAAGGCACTACCTTTGTTTTCCTGCGGATTGTGCCCTCGATTAGTTGGTTATCTGAGCCCAACTCCCTCCATTGGATTCTCACTACCTTCAATTCCATTTCTCTCAACCTCTTCTCCACTCTAACAATGCCCTCCATCTCATTACTATTCCATGCTATCTTTTTCATGCTTATTTCAATCATCACTTCATCTGGAATGCTGGTTTTTTCAATTCGTACATCTGCTTCTTCACAAACACGATGCTTCAATTCATCTCTTCTTGAGTCTTCTTCACAGCCATTAGATAAGCTACTACAACCTTCGCTTCTACACTTCTCTCTAACTGCCTTGGTTAGGCTTTGATTCAGCTGCTCAAGCTCCTCTATTCGAATCTTCTGCCGATTCAGCTCCGATATGGCATTTGTCAGTGTGGCAATTTTATCAACTTTCTGCAACCACACATTTGGAACACCATATTGTCACTAAAATGCAAATAAAGCCAGGAAAAACAGTAACAACAAAAGGAAACCTATGAGAAAAAGTATAAAAATCCTACCTTGGGATTGTGAGGAAGAAGGGAGCGTAAAGCCAAGAACTGCTGACTGAGATTGTTTCTTCTGTTGCGTTCAGCAAGCTTATGTGTAAAAGCATAAGATTCCTCTACCAACCCACCATTTGCTTCCCAGCTTGACTTATCTCTGCTATTTTTATACGTCCTCCGTAGAAAATCGAAGCATCTCTTTAGTAATTTCTGTTTCAGTGCAGGTGCCGAACACAATTGGACTTCATTTCTGGACTGTTTCCTGTAACTCCCGAATGCAAAATTTGGTATTGATCTACAATGGGTATCAAGATTAGTACCAAATAATCCGTAGTGCAGAGAGGAGATTGAGATCTGTGGAATGTGGTATTGTTCAGTCAGCTGAGACACATCAGGAAAGTCCTGACAAGGCAAAAGACTATCTGTAATATCGTCAGAAAAATCAGCCAACATGGCCGAAGAATGTACACCTGCAATGATTTCTGTTCCAGCCATGAAAATATCATCCTCCATTAAATTGCCGGAGCTCTCGCACATATGTGCAGAATTATTTAACATGTTCGTGATGAACACTGAAAATAGAAGGAGACTGCTCATCTTTTTCCCCCATTACGAAGCAACTTATAATAGAAAGAATTTCACCGTTGGTTAAGAGGAGAGAAGCTTCTGGGCCGCGTGCAAAAGATTTGACTGCGAAGTGCAGGCTGACGATTCAAATTTGCACATTTCTTTCTTTGAAGAGCAAATTAAAAACGCGCCGAGACGAGTGGGGTTAAGTCTAACGAGTTTTTTATTATTCATTTTTCCAGAAATAGTCATATTTGTGGCTTACCACACGCCCGAAAGGTTATTCACGACTATATTTTCCCCATTGATGTAAAGAGTATGTTAGATTAAGAAAGTACGGTAGTTTTTCACCATACGGTGAGACTGCAGTACGGTGGAGGTGAGACTGCCGTACGATGGCAGTAAGACTGCAGTACGGTGGAGGTGAGACTGCCGTAAGATGGCAGTAAGATTGCAGTACGGTGGAAGGTGCAAGTGAGACTGCAGTACGGTGGAAGTGTGACAACAGTACGGTGGAAGTGTGACAACCGTACGGTGGAATTAAGATTGCAGTATGGTGTTGGAGTCAATCTGACCGTGCCGAGTACAACGAGGGTGTGGAGTACGAGTACGAGCAGGATGCCGAGTACGAGCAGGGTACCAAGTACGAGCACGACGGGTATGGTGAGCATTAGTATGGCAGGCACGAGTACGGCGGGGACAACTACATGAATGTTTCCAGTACGATGATAGTTATGGTGTGAAGCAGAGTTGGTTGACCGGTTATGTTATGTGATGGTTGACATACCGAACTCCATAACGAATTGCATAGTGTATAAATGTATGCGAGATTCGTTGATAGAGTGTGCTAAGTCTGTGGTTAACACTAATGGTTGTATTCCTGTAGAGGCTGCGAGGGCTAAAGCTGTAAGCCTGAAGAACAGTGTCATAGTGGTAGAAGTTGGGTTGATTGTAAAGGCAATCTGAGTCTGAGTCTATTATTTGTATGTAATGTATTGGTTACTATGATACGAAGGGGTGACACTATGGTTCTTGGCTGGTGGGTTTTTTCCCGGAAGGGTTTCCCACGTAAATCTCTGTCTCATGTGTTTTATCTTGTGTGTGTCTTTATTTTCTCTGTTCTTATTTTTCCTATGCATCTCAGAAGATTTGA
>MU223665.1:573932-588854 GCA_018584345.1 Thuja plicata
TATATATATATATATATATAAGCTAGTAATTACGTGCATTGTCGGTGGTAATCGATACTTATTTCTGAAATAAAAAAATAAAAAAGGGATATTTTTGTGTGTGGGTCCCAATTGAAGGGACAAGGAGAGTATTCATTGGTAGATCACTCCAAGATTTTGTATTAAGATTTTTAGTCCTTATGCATATTTTTATGGAAAATATGGCAGACAATGTAATGTCTAATATGTTGATTCTTGTCTTTGAAGGAGCCAATTTTACATATTGGTGTACTAGAATGAAAACCCTACTCAAATCTAAGGATTTGTGGGATATTGCTAAACATGGCTATCTTGAGATAATAGATGTAAGTGCACTAATAGACCAACAAAAAAAGGAATACAAAGAAAATACTGCTAAATTGTAAACAATGACAAAAAACTGAAAATGTTAAAATGACATCTAGTGAATCTGTCAATGAATTTGTGACAAAGGTAGATGGTCTAGTGAGCCAGATGTCAGTACTAGGGGAGGATGTAGATGAAAAACATGTCATTGAAAATATTTTGAGAAGCTTGATTCTAAAATTTGAAGGTTTGGTCTCTACAATTGAGATTTGTAAGGATCTCTCAAGCATGAAAATTAATGAATTGAGTGGAATTTTGTTAATTCCTAAAGAAAGAATGAAAATAAATGAAGAAATCTTAGAGAAATTATTTTCCTCTTAAGAAAATATAAGAGGAAAAAGAAACACATTCTTAAAGAATCATAGTTAAAATGATGATAACAATAAGAATGAATACAGGGGTGAATCTAGCAATTCTTGAGGAAAAGGAAATTATTCCAGAGGAATAAGTATCAACTTCATAGGAGCATGAAGAGGAAGAGGTAGAAGTAATTGGGGAGACAATAGCTAAATTAATGGGTGCTAGCAAGAAGTTAGTCCACTTTTTGGCCAAAAAGTGGAACTATTTTTCCTATTTTTTTCAAATTTGTCCTATTTGACCTAAAGATTTGAGGCACTTAGACATGGAATCTTCCGAAAAATCACTACGATAAAATTTTAGCATTCAAAGTCTACTTTCCAAATATGTTATTTTTTAAAATACCCAAATGATAAATTTCAAATTTCAATAAGGATTACTAAAACCCTCATTTTAAAAGTCACTCTTTTAGGACTATACCATGCGTGTGTACGGCAAGCGAAATCAGACTCAAATGAAACTATTTATCTAAACCATTTTGGGAAATGTTAAGTAACACATTTAAGATTCATGAGAATATTTTTACATATTTTTATGTTAATTTTTTTTTTATTAATTATATATTGGGCTCAATTGTTGTTTATAAAACCTCCTATGTACGACAAGCATAATTTCCCCTAAACATATGATTTTTTAAATTTTTTTTAAAGTGTGTAAAATTATGTGTAGTTTGATGTCATATAATTTATTTTCTAATAAAATTTAAAATAAAAAAGTTATAAAAATTACAAAAAAAGCTTGTATTCTCTTTTCTATAGGCCCATTTTAGTACAAAAAGATTAAAAAATAGAAATATTAATCAAATTTATTAAAAATTACATATTATGAATCTTCATTGTTTGATCTATACTGGGTTTTTTTTCGTAAAAAAAAATCCCCAGAAAACCCAATCTAATTTGTGGCCAATGTGAGTTTCGTGTCTGCATATGGACATGGCCTTCAACATTGAGGTCAAACCATATCCAAAGCCAATGGGTCGGTTGACCTAGCCTTTCCCAAAGCTAAACCTAAACCACTTTTGGCACAAAATAATTCAATTTTAGAACATGGGGTCACATTATAACATGGGGTGACATTTTAAAAATGAAACATCACCCCATTTCATAACGTCACCCCGTCTCATTTCGCAGCCGTTGGAAATTGGTTTAAAACAATACGGGGTGACATTTCATTTTTGAAACATCACCCCATTTCATAACGTCACCCCGTTTCATATTTGACCATTTTTTAAAAATTTGTTGTGTTTTTTTACTGCATCAACAATCTTGTACTCAAAGTACGGTCAACAATAATCGATTATGCAGGTTTTGGACAGTTTTTGCATTGTTTATTGACTATTATATTCTCCATTTGAAGGCATCAATCATTGGGAGCATATTGAACAATTTTTTTCAAGTTTAAACTATTGAAGGCACTCTTGTGATTGATTTCAATTATTAATCATGGGATGTAAACAGTGTCAAAAGAAGAAACAAAGGATGGTTATGACTGATGAGGAAATTCAAGTAGAGGAAGAGAAAGAGGTTAAATTTCAAAGAGATAGAAGACTAAGGATGCATGAAATGAATAGCAATGAAGCTTCATGATCCACAAAAATTGAAGAGTCAAACATTAAAGATACCATGGGGGATACAATGGATGCAAAAGATGCAAATATGAAAGAGGTGAATGCAAGCATGTCGTTGAATGCACCTTGTAGTGATGTTTCGGGTACATCTTTGACTTCACCATTGAATGATACTCAACCTATGATAATATTTATAGAGACTTATTACTTGCATATTCTAGAGATGAAATTGAATCAATGAGGCCTAATCATACTTTTCAACTTAGAGAATTTGAAAATGAAAATCCCCCTATTGTTGTTAAAAATGAAGAGCCTTTTGTTGTTGCGAGAATAAATATCCCTAATGTTGTTGAAAATCAAAATCATTTTGTTGATGCAAATGAAAATCCTCCTAATGGTGATGCAAATGAAAATCCTCCTAATTTCGTTGAAAATAAAAATAATTTTGTTGATGCAAATGAAAATCCTCCTAATGTTGATGCAAAGAGCAATGAAATTCCTTTCCTAAATGAAAATGAAAAATAATTTTTACATATTGAAAGTAATATTTTGAATGGTCTTTCTGGTCAGCTTTCTTCGAGGCAAATAGCAAAATATGCTAATACAATATACAAAGAATTTTTGTATCAGAAAAAATTAACATTTCAATGTCAACTTGTGACTTAATTAATGAGAATGTGGAAAATGAGAAAAGTAATGAAAAGACTAGGCATTAAAGGGAAAAGAAATATGAAATATTCATATGTTAAACATGCTATATCTATTGTTGCTAGTGCCATTCAATCTATTGGAAAAATGAGTCGATCAAAAGATAGCAATGCAACACGACGAGTCATAACAACTGCTATAGTCAATAAAAACACTTTGGATAAAAAAATTGGTTAAAATGATTAGTGGAATTTTAAACATGCATCCTAAAATAATTGTAAGAGCAGCAAGGAGAAGATCAAATATTTAAAATGATCCAATTAACCAATGTTGGAGTTTTACTGGTAGACTCCCATGATCTGACATGAAATTGAGTCCTGAAATCAAATTATTGCTTGAAAAGTATTGGCATGATAATACAAGGGTTTCATCTAATGCGAGAGATGTTTTGAAATTAAGAGTGGGGTGTAAAATTTATGATCCTCATCCAAAACACTTATTAGACACAACAAAAACTAAATTTTATAAGAAATTTTTAGATGAGGTTGTGTTACCTGGGCAAATTACTCTTAGTCAAAGATCATCTGAAAAATGCAAGCCCTGGTATGTGAAAATAAATAAGCAATGAATATCTTGTTGTTGCAAAACACATGTTCAATTTCTTTATCACTATGATGTTTTTTGATATATACAGTATAGTTTACATGCTAAAAAGATTATGGAGAATAGTGACATTAATATACCACCTGAGACAATCAAGGAGTAGCAAGTTTGTTTTGTGAAAGATAAAATGAGGAAATATTTTTCTTAAGTTCATGTATTTTTGGACAATGCACTAGTTGCAGAAATTTTTCATTAATTGGACATTGCATGCATGAAATTAGTGTAAACAATTTTGGACAACAATTAGTGGATGTTAAAAGATTTAAGAATATTGAGTATCCTCTAAAAGATGGAAAAATTGGTAAGAGATGCAAATTCATCACAGAAAAACTTAGTGTACATGCAGTCATTTTAGATTTCAAAAGTAAGATTATTCCAAAATATGTGAAACACTCTCAATATGCTAGATGGCTTGATGGTCAATACCACACATGTAGAAATACATTTCCAATTGGTACTGTACTATCACTGGTCGACTTTGCAAAAAATTATACTCTTTCTCCACAAGAGGATACTCAAGACCAATACTAAAATTCAATGCAAGTATCTATGTTTGTTCATATTGTTTATAGATATGCACATGATAGTACAGAGGATGATAGAAGAATCATGGGGTAGTATCATTTCTATTTATGTGATAATCGGATGCACTCGCCAGATTTTGATCAACATTGTTTTGACAAATTTTATATTAATTTAAGAGAACGAGAAATCCACATGAGAGAATATCTCATATGGTCTGATAATTGTACGGGTCAATTTAAGAATGCTTGAATGTTTTATTGGCTTAGTAGGGCTCACAAGGAAACCAATATACCACATAAGTGGAGTTTTTTTTTATGTTGGACATGGTAAAGGAGAACATGATGGAGCTAGTGCATGTGTGAAGAGAATTTTGGCTAGAGAGCATTTAAAATTTGAGGATGCAGCTAAATTTAAAGATGCACATGATATTGTAGATTGGTGCAATT
Organism: Thuja plicata; assembly: GCA_018584345.1. NCBI lineage: Eukaryota > Viridiplantae > Streptophyta > Pinopsida > Cupressales > Cupressaceae > Thuja > Thuja plicata. The sequence continues at coordinate 578,523 of MU223665.1, forward strand.
CAAGATTATTTGTAGCATCAAATGAGAACTGTACAATTAAACAATATTTTTCATTAATTAAAGAAAATGATATTCCACATAGACTTGATTGTCAGATAATTAGTGGATCATCATCATGGCATTCATTTAAAAGTTCAGATGCAAGCACATGGACTTTGTGGACAAGGGAGCTTGCATTTTTTTTGTCAATTTTGTATTTCAAGTGATTGTAATTCTTGCAAGAATAAAGAATGGGTCAAAGAGTGGAAGAAAAGATCGCTAACCCCTGATCAAACATATGAGCAAAATGAAACAACACTTGAAGATAATGATGAAATATTTGCATCAAAGGACTATGATCATCTTTTAGATCTTGTACAAGAAGGTAATTGTATTTTATATATCAATTTATATTTGAATTCAAATATTGGTATAAGTTTTTTTTTTGCAATTAAAATATATGGTAATTTAATTATTGTTGATTTATATTTCAATTTGCAGGACATGTGTATGATGTTGTTGCATTTGAGAACAATGAAGAGGAAACAAAGTATTGGTTGGCTAGATGCGTTGAGACCAAACATAAGTTAGTACAACCTAGAGAAGATGTTGATGGATTTCATTATCCTATAGGTTCAGTGGTTGTTGTTGGCACCTAGTTACGAAAATACCTAACAAGGAAGAATGGTTTGCCTACATTCAAAGACTATGAAAAACATAAGAATATTTTACACTACTCGCATTTTCTTTTGGAAACTATTATAGCTATCGAGATATAATGGGAGAACATTTAAGAAAGAGTTGTGGTTGATTTCTATGGAAGAACATGAGATGATTATAGATGCACTACTAAAAAGAGAGGATGTTGATGGTACAATGGAATAATTATGTACAGGTATTTAGATATATGCGTACTTCTATAATTTTTGATAACTTCATATATAATTTATTTCATTTTTACATCACCTTAACATGTCATAATATTATTATGTGTGCATTGCAGAAAATGGAGGCTTGTGGTACAATGGAATAAGTTAAAACACAAGTAAGTATGCATGTGTATTTATGAATTTTTTGATACATGTGTATATATCTATTAAAACACAAGTAAGTATACATGTGTATATATCTATTTAAATACTTTAATCCCCTTAAGAGGTCCCCTTAAGTCAACCCAAATTTTGCACCCCTTAAGATATCCCCTTAAGATGTCCCCTTAAGACATCCCCTTAAGACTTCCCCTTAATATATCCCCTTAGGACTTCCCCTTAAGACGTCCCCTTAAGTCAACCCAATTTTTTCTCCCCTTAAGATATCCCCTTAAGACATCCCCTTAAGACTTCCCCTTAATATATCCCCTTAGGACTTCCCCTTAAGATGTCCCCTTAAGTCAACCCAATTTTTTCTCCCCTTAAGATATCCCGTTAAGACATCCCCTTAAGATACCCCCTTAAAACTTCCCCTTAAGACATCCCCTTAAGTCAACCCAATTTATGCTCCCCTTAAGATATCCCCTTAAGACATCCCCTTAAGATATCCCCTTAAGACTTCCCCTTGAGACATCCCCTTCTAATATGTCCTCTTAAGTCAACCCAATTTTTGCACCCCTTAAGATATCTCCTTAAGATATCCCCTTAAGACTTCCCCTTAAGATGTCCCCTTAAGACTTTCCCTTAAGATATCCTTGCAAGCCATCATCTTATCTGTCCCCTTAAGTACATGTTCTTGATTTCATAATTATGTTTTCCAAAAGATTGTAGTTACTTATTAAATTTGTTTCTATTATTACATATTGCTAGTTGAATTTTGCTTCAGGTATATAGCGACACCATTTTGTTTGAAAAAAATTTTAATGAACATTATTTTTAAATATGGTAAGTATGATGGTACTACATTTACATACTCACAAACATTAATTTATAGTTTAATTTTGCTTCATATTTACTATGTTCACAAAATTTTAGTTAAGTTTATTAATTTTTTTTCCTATTATTGCATGTTGCTAGTTGAATTTTGCTTCAGGTCCATAGCGACACAATTTTGTTTGAAGAACTTTTAATGAACGTTATTTTTAAATACGGTAAGTATGATGGTATTACATTTACATACTCACAAACATTAATTTGTAGTTGAATTTTGCTTCGTATTTACAATGTTCACAATTTTTTATTTAAGTTTATTAAATTTTTTTCCTATTATTGCATGTTGCTAGTTGAATTTTGCTTCAGGTCCATAGCGACACCATTTTGTTTGAAGAAATTTTAATGAAAGTCATCAAATTAAATATGGTAAGTAAGATGGTATTACATTTACATACTCACAAACATTAATTTGTAGTTGAATTTAGTATGTTCACAAAATTTTAGTTAAGTTTAGTTAAATTTGTAAATGCTTTTGGCTTCATATTTACTATGTCCACATAATTTTAGTTACTTATTTAATATTTTTCTATTGTTGTAGGTTACTAGTTCCATTTTAGTTTAGGTCTATCATGACGTCATTTTTTTGATGACTTGGCTCTTTTTATTATTGCACAAACCTATATTGTTTTATTATTAAAAGTACCAAGGACATGTTCACTCATTCTATCTTGAATATCGAGAAGCTTTTAATTTTCACTTTGTCTTATATCTTGTTCTTTTTGTCATTTTATTTTAATGTTCAAATTGTATACAATAGATATATACATAAATTGTCCATCAAATAAAGCATGTAAATAAAAACCATGTAAATATAAATTGTCTAAAATCTAGTGTCCATAGCATAAAACCCATGTAATTATCAAGTGTTCGTAACATAAAACATCAAGTGTATATAATATAAAATATCAAGTGTCCTAGTATCAAGTGTTCATACAACATAAAACATAAAGTGTATATAATATAAAATATGCATGAAATCATGCATCCCTAAAGTCCAAAGTCCTCTTCAGTCCACGTGAATCAAGACCATGTGAATGACTCTGCTAAAAAAGCACCATAGTTTAATAATCTAATGGCTCTAATATATATACGTGAATTCAATATTTAATCTACCAAAAATTATCTTAAAAAATAACTTTAATAACATTTATAAAAATAACTCTTGAGAAGGAGTTATTACCATGACATTTTATGTGTCTCCTCCAATGTCCTGGTGGACATCATGACCTATCACATGGTATTGTCCCTCTTGGGACTCTATCTACGTGAAATTATCAACACCAATACTATAAAAATGAATTTTAATATTTTAATACAATTTATATAAAATTGTGAAGAACAATTTAAAATTACCGTCTGGACATCCATTTCTTGTCTTGGTCCTTGGGACTCAATCTGTGTGGTATTGCTAGCAACGACCTACATATACAAAGATTCATAAATTTAGTTGTGTAGGAAATTGCACTAATTTGTAGTAAGGGGTTAAATTGTACTTTAATACATGGAAATTCATTGATACATGGAAAGTCATTGATAAATTATGATAGTAAATTGCCTCTGGTGGCTCAGCATCTAGTACAAAGGACAGTGGTGGACCACTGGGCATAGTGTCTCTCAGTGGATCATGACCCCCTGTTTTACAACACATTTTTTTAGAAATGTACGGGTTTATTTAAGACTTAATTGAAGGAAAAATTAAAAATTTACTTCACTAATCTCTTGATTTCTCTAATTATACCCCTTGAGATGTGCCAACTGGCGTCGAGGAAAGAATTATTCCATCTAGTGCTGAGCTCGATGGTTCTCCACCCATAGTTTGTTCACAAGAACATACATACATGTATTTTGAATAAATTAAATTCATATTGCACATGATCTAAAACCATAAAAATTGTGTACATGTGTTCAAACTAAATAAAAAATAAATATAGGTGAGAATGTATTTGTACTTGTCAATCCTAGTGATCGAGAGGATGGTCTCTAGCAGTGACCATGTCCACATATGATCAAAACTGATGTGATAATCCATGTGATGAAGAAGTAGCCTCGCCCTCCTAAGGCATAGGAGCATAACACATCTCATTTCAATTCATGCAGAGATGAGGCTCTGTTGTAGGACTTGCAATGTGTGTGGACTGCTCCTTGAGGTTGGTAATCAACTGGCTCAATGATCTAAGCACTAAGACCATGGAATGATGATAAAATAGAACATATAATATAGGTGCTGGAGGATCCAAGAGAGGTGTGGGTGGCACGGGTCTCTTAGGGTCAATCATGGCCCCTTGCCTATTTTGAGGCATGCCAAGACTGACCTCCTGGTAATATCTAATATCAAAGTAGTTGGGTTTTCTACCCAACATAAACTCAACATATAATTCAAGAAAAAAAAAAAAAAGGGCACTTCTTGGTTTGCATGGGGGGGANGTGATCAAAACACATCCACCAATGAATCTAAAAATTATTAACCATTCAATCGTGTCTACACCACCTCATAGAAATGCATTTTTTATTGTGGATGGGCTCATGTGTTTTTGGGTCAATGAAATATGGAGCAATTGTGTCCTTTGTGATTTTTAACTCATTGATTTGTTGGTAGGAGAGGCCATCGACATAATATTGCCTCACCTCCTCTCTCCAAGTATTATGGCCATTGATATCCCCATCAATGGATCTCACAAAATCTACAATGCTTTGCATTGTAGCAATGTATTGGTGCACATGTGGAGGAACAAATGGTTGGTTTCTAACAGAATCAATGTGTCCAACAACAGAATTAATATTCTCATCAACTAACGCTTTGAAGTGATCAAAATAATTTAGATTGGGTTGTGGTGGAGGTGGAGGTGGAGGTGGAGGAGGTGGGGATGGGGGTGGAGGTGGAGGATCTAGACCATGATTAATCAAATCATCGATATTAAAATCATCCATGGTGATATGCATAAAATATACCCTACACATATAATTGAAATAAAATTACATAAATATATGATAATAATTACATACATTAACCATATAAATAATGCATCCATAGATAAACATCCATACATAAACATCTAGAAGAAACATTGCACATGCATCCATCTACATAATGTATATCTAGTACATTTGCATAAATTAGGACCATTACATTAATAATTAACATCATTGCATTAATGCATGATCTAATAACTACATACATTAACCATCAAAACAATGCATCCATCTAAACATCCATACATAAACATCTAAGAAACAACGCACATGCATCCATCTACATCATGTATATATCTAGTACATTTGCAGAAGTTCGGGTCATTATATTAATAATTAACATCATTGCATTAATGCATGATAATAAATACATACATTAACCATCTAAAAACTGCATCCATCTAAAGATCCATACATAAACATCTAAGAAACATTGCATTAAGACCCATTGATCCTAAGTGTACATAAATAGTTTGTACAATTCCTTAGGATTGTAATAGGTTGTGGGGTTGACTAATTAATGTTAAGAGGTCATAATAGGAGCTAAGGGGTGTGAATTGATCCTAAGGGGTGAATTGATCTTTAGGGTTTAGGGTTTAGGGTTTAGGGTCAAACTAGGAGCTAAGGGATCATAATAGGAGCTAAGGGGTGTGAATTGATCCTAAGGGGTCATAATAGCTCCTATGATACCTTTGGGTTCCTTATGCTTCCTAGGGGGTCTTAAGGGGTGGTAGGACCCATTCATAAGTACTAAGGGGTCATAATAGATCTCGTGACCCCTTAAGACCCATTAAGATACATAATAGGGCCTAATGGGTACAAATTGATCCTAAGCGATCATAAATAGGTCGTAGAAACCCTTAGGGGTTTTAATAGGTTGTGGGGTTGTCTAGTTAATGTTACGGGGTCATAAAGAAACTTTAAGTCCTTAATGGGTCTTATGACCCCTTATGGTATGTAATAGGTCCTAAGGGCTTTTAATGGGGCCAAAGTGGTCTTAAGGGGTGGTAGGACCCATTCATAAGTACTAAAGGGTCATAATAGATCTTGTGACCCCTTAAGATTGACTAAGATACATAATAGGGCCTAAGGGGTACAAATTAATCCTAATTGGTCATAAATAGGTCTTAGAAATCCTTAGGGTTTGTGATAGGTTGTGGGGCTGCCTAGTTAATGTTAAGGGGTCATAAAGAAACTTTAAGTCCTTAATGGGTCTTACAACCCCTTGTGGTACATAATAGGTCCTAAGGGCTTTTAATGGGGCTAAAGTGGTTTTAAGGGGTGGTAGGACCCATTCATAAGTACTAAGGGGTCATAACAGATCATATAACCCTTTAAGATCCATTAAGATACATAATAGGGCCTAAGGGGTACAAATTAATCCTAAGTGGTCATAAATAGGTCATAGAAATCCTTAGGATTTGTAATAGGTTGTGGGGTTGCCTAGTTAACATTAAGGGGTCATAAAGACTCTTGAAGTCCTTAATGGGTCTTATGACCCCTTATGGCACGTAAGAGGACCTAAGGGCTTTTAATGGGGTAAAAGTGGTCTTAAGGGTTGGGGACCCATTCATAAGTACTCAGGGGTCATAATAGATCTTGTGACCCCTTAAGACCCATTAAGATACATAATAGGGCCTAAGGGGTACAAATTGATCCTAAGTCATCGTAGAAACCCTTAGGGTTTGTAATAGGTTGTGGGGCTATCTAGTTCATTAAAAGGGGTCATAAAGAAACTTGAAGTCCTTAATGGGTCTTATGACCCCTTATGTTACGTAATAGGTCCTAAGGGATTTTAATGGGGCCAAAGTGGTCTTAAGGGGTGGTAGGTGTTAGTAATAACTGAGAGGGGGGGTGTGAATTAGTGGCCTAAAAAATTTATCCTTCAAACATTAACGACCAATCAAATAAACCTCAGATTATTAAGTTCCTACAAGATGGATGCCATGAAATACTTATAATGATTAACTGTCTGTCGATTTTCCTTGTCTGCCCTTATTCTCCTTGATTACTGATAAGTAGTAAAACTATCTACCAAAACTCAGTAAATAAGTAGAGTATACCGATCAACCCAGTGTTAACTATGTTAGATACAAAACAATAAAGAAATGAATCATACACACATAACACATGAATTTTTAACGTGGAAACCCTGTTAAGGGAAAAAACCACTGGGACCGGTACCCCAAATTTTCACTCTTCTGAAGTGAGCCCTATTAGGAGCCAACCATCTTAAAGGTTACAAACACATTGTTAAGTGCAACCTTCTTAGAGGATTTTATACATAGAGGTTGTCACTTAGTATCGGGAATCTATTTCTACCATCCTTGAATCAGCCTCCTTCTTAGACTTTCAATAGGTATCAGGCAAATCGAATGCTACTTTCATGAATTAGCCTTTTTGGCACTCCTTGGGATGTACCTCAATATATAGAAGACTATTAAGTCCTGCTCTGTTAAGATACTTGATGCTTCAATGGTTAAACTGAAACACTATGACCTATTTCTAATGCAACTTTGAATTACAGATTTTCAAATCTATTTAAGTACATTACCTCTCTGATCAATATATCAATTCAAATCTTTGTGCTCCTCACTTTCTACTCTATGATTTTGTGCTTCACTATTCATCGGTGTCTGCAAAGTTCTTTAGCTCTCCTTTAGCTTGATTGATTAGGACTGTATGAAGTAATTCTTCATCAGTTTCTCTTTAGCATCCTCTTTCTATTCACTCCCCTTAATCCCCTTTTCATGTGATATGAAAATGAATTAATCTTGTCTCTTCTATAGACATGATATTAACTGTTTCTTGATTCTTGATTCTTGGTGTGAAAAACAATCTAGCCAATTTGATTTAAAGCATAACTCCTAATTTATCTCATAGTTATCTTCTTTCCAATTGTCCAAATCTTCTTTAAATCAATTACTTAACTCTGGTTGAATAAAACAAAGAAAACAACCAGTTAAGTCTATCTGTAGCTCTTGCCAGCTAGATATTTTGTCATTTTCTAAATTCTCTATTTCGTTGGTCAACTCTTCACTTAGTTGTCGGTGACATTTGATAGTTCCATCAGCATGACTCTAGTTAGCTTTGGGATCTCCATCCGTCGGGCATCATTAGATTTTTACTCATCGGGCAACTCTATTTTCAGCTTGTCAGGCATCCTGTGGTTTTGCTTCGTCAGGAAACACTGTCTTCTGCTCATCGGGTATCACTATGACTTTTCTTCTTTGCCTTTATTGATGGTGTGCACTCCATCGGTGTTATCTTTTACTTAGTGAATACTTGAATTTTATGCATTGGTGAAAGCATAACCTTTGTTCCATTGATTCTCTGAAGTCTTTGGCATTATGTACATGACCATATAGATGATATCAAGTTGACATCAATGATAATACAAACCATTAACTGGTTTAATGCCTTGCATTATCTTCAACTTAACATTATCAAACATTTAATAAGTTACATGTCATCAATCTCTCCCTTTGGCATTGATTGAAACGTACTATATTATCACACTATACTATTTCTAATATAATATAAAATACAATAGTTGAGATTCATCAAACTACCAATCTTTTGTTTGATAACTGATAAATGTCTAATCTCTGGTAAGCTTTGTTGTAGCTTAGATTTGATTCTTGCATCTCTTTGTCTTCTGATGTGTTGAGTCCTCTTCTTGTGTCAATTTCTCTCCTTTGACTATTCTCTCTATTGTGATGTCTTTTTCTGTTTTCAGCAACTCTCCCTTTGTTTAATCATTTATACAACTTTCCCTCCTTTTGGATATAATCTCTCCCTGTTGGAGTAATCTGATAATGGATAATCTTTCTCCCTTTTTTTCAGAAGAATTTGATAATATTGATAATCTCTCTCCCTTTGACAACAATGCCAAACAAATATCTCACAGAAATTTGACATTCATGTCAAACAACCTTTTCTCTCCATCCATAATATATTCCTTCAATTTCCCTTATCCATCAGCAATGCAACAATATGCTCTGGTGCTCGGTTCTGATATATACCTGTCTGTATATAGATGTATCTTTGAAGTTCATTTCTTTTCTTGCATCAACATGAATGATATTCTAATAATATGTAGGCTAATTCAGCCTTTAGTCATATTACTAATTGGTAGACAAGGGTTTGACCCCTAGTCTCTTTCTCCAATACTCAAATGTATCCTTGGGCAGTGGCTTGGTGAAGATATCAGCTAATTTTTCTATTGATTGCACATACCCAAGTATCACCTCCTTTTCTTCAACTTGTTCTCTCAAATAATGATACTTGATGGCAATGTGTTTAGTCTTGGTATGCATGACTAGATTCTTAGAAATGTTTATTGCACTGGTGTTATCACAATAGATAATTACTAGTTCTAAGATCTTCATATGCATACCTTCCAACAACTGTTTGATCCATGCAATATTTGAGAAGTTTACAGTAGCATCAACATACTCTACTTCTGCAGTAGACTGAGAGATGCATCCTTTCTTCTTGCTAATCCACGTGACAAGTCTATCACCCATAAAGAATGCTCCTCCAGTTGTGCTCTTCTGATCATCAAGATTTCCAGCCCAATCAGTATTGGTAAACACCTTAAGTTCAAATTTGCCTTCTCTTCTATACCATAAGCCAAATTACTTAGTGTTCTTCAGATATCTTAGAATTCTTTTTATAGCAGTCATATGTGATTCCTTGGGGTTAGCAGAAAATCTAGCAGCAATTCCTACTGCATGTGCAATATCTGGTCTAGTGTGTAAAACATACATGAGTTTTCCAATCATTGATCTGTACAAAGTCTGATTTACCTATGTTGTCTTGTCCTCCTTTGTTAACTTACATCCAGTAGTCATCGGTGCTCCAACTGGTTTGGAATCTTCCATCTTGGATATTTTCAGGACCTCTTTGATGTATTTGGACAGTGTAATGAAAATACCTTAACTTTGTTGAATGATTTGTAGACCAAGAAAGAACTTGATCTCTCCAAACATAGACATCTCAAACTCTTTTATCATCTCATTAGAAAATTATTTACATAGCATATCATTTCCTCCAAATATGATGTCATCAATAAATATTTCAGTAATCAAAGTGTTACCATCAGTATCTTCCTTCAAATAAAGATTGTTGTTTTCACTAGTCCTTACAAATCCAATACTTATAAGATAGGAATGACGTCATTCATACCAGACTCTAGGAGCTTGTTTTAATCCATACAAGTCTTTGTGAAGTCTACATACCATGTTTCTTTTGTCTATATTGACAAACCCTTCTGGTTGCTCAATGTATACCTCTTCTTCAATTATTTCATTTAGGAATGTTGAGTTGACATGGGTGGTCCCACAATAGTGTGTCCAACTTTTTTGGACATCCTAATTTTTGCTGAAATTGCACATTTTTAAGAAAATATGATGATTTAAGCCTTGAGAGGTCCCATTTGAAGGAGTAAATTCAAAAT
>MU223665.1:588904-600885 GCA_018584345.1 Thuja plicata
TAATTTTTGCTGAAATTGCACATTTTTAAGAAAATATGATGATTTAAGCCTTGAGAGGTCCCATTTGAAGGAGTAAATTCAAAATGGCTAGATAAAAGCCTCTTGGATCAAAATCCCTTTGGTATAACCCTCTATTCCTCACTCAAACCTATAATCGAGTCTCCTTTGAACCCATCAAAATGCTGACAAAAAATTGCTTTGACATTAAATTTTTGTGGGATCAAATAAATTCATTTGAAAAACTCAAATATAAGATGATAGTACTCTGAGAAATCTTTCCAATGATTACAAGTTATATATATATTGAGTTTATTGAGACTTTTCTTTTTAATTTTTACTAAACATAGGTTGTTTGACCATTTAGCGACTTCTCTGTTTGACCCTTCTAGAAAAAAAGCAAATTAGTGAAAAAAAATTATAAAAAATATCTAGGAAATAGGTATTTATGTTACCTTTCTATCAAAATAATAATAAATGAATTTCAATATATAGAGATAGAATTAGAGCGATCCAAGTGAACCTATGTCCAAATTATAATTAATGTCACTTCATAACTCAATAAACTATTAAATATTCAATGAAATTGAATGAAATCAAATGGATTCCCTAGATATTTGTGTTACAAACCTAAATTGAAAATAATTACATTCTTATTAGTTGTATAAAAAATTTTATGTTGATCAAAGTGAGTGTCACTCCTGAAAAATCCTGGTTTGTTACAAAAATAGTTTTTGAAGGAGAAGGAAAAATGGATACAAATAAATTCCAATTTTTTTTTTAAAATAAAATATTTATAAAATAGAAAAAAAAATGCTAAAAGTCACTATTTTACATCATCTTCAAATTCTTAATGGTTTTACAACAATAGATGTCTGAAAACAAAGATTTTTTTAGAATGTTCATTTCAGTGTCAAAGTTGGCCAAAAAGTGGGACACAGTTTTGTGAGATCACCCACATCCATTTGATATAATTTGAATCCTTTGAATGCAGCATAAGAAAGTAGTATTCTTACTCCTTTTAGCCTAGCAATTGGTACAAAGGTCTCTCCATAGTCTATACCTTCTTCTTGTGCATACCCCTTGCATACTAGTCTTGCTTTGTTTCTTGTGACTTCTCCATTCTCGTTCAGCTTATTCCTGAATATCCATTTTGTACTAGAATGACATTTTTGTCATCTGGTCTTGGCACAAGTGACCATGTCTTGTTCTTCTCAATTTGTTCAGTCTCATCATTCATAACACTTATCCATTCCTCATTATCTAGTACAACATTGACAAATTTTGGCTCAAAATCACAACTTAAACAATTTGAGGTTAAAGACTTACTTCTTGTTCTTGTACCAACTTTCTTATCTCCTATGATCTGGATCTCTGGATGGTTCCTTCTTACATATCTTGCAAGTATAGGTACAACTCTTTGTGTATCAGCTTGATCATTATTTTGATCTTCAATCTATTCTTCATCACCTTGCACATTATTCTGATTATTATCTTGACCATCGGTAACAACAGTTTGACGGTCGGTTGCAACATTCTGTTGTTCTAGAATTAAGCATTGTTGCTTGCGTATAGTTTTGAGTCCTTCATAGTATAGAAACTTGTTGTAGTCCTCTGGTTCTTTTGTGCTTTCCAGCTCATTCTTTTCTGAAAATTCATCTATCTTTACATTTGCACTTTCAACATTTTTGTTAGAAGCCTTGATGAGACATTTATTCATCTTGTGATCTTGACTTAGGTCTTGAAACCTTCCTTTCTAAGCACACAAGCTCTGATACCAATTGTTAGTAATAATTGAGAGAGGGGGGTGGGGTGAATCAGTGGCCTCAAAAATTTATCCTTCAAACATTAACCACCAATCAAATAAACCTTAGATTATTAATTCCCTACAAGATGCATGCCATGAAATACTTAGAATAATTAATTGTATCTTGGTTTTCCTTGTTTGTCCTTATTTTTCTTGATTACCGATAAACAGTATAACTATTTTTCAAAAATCAACAAATAAGCAGAGTATACCGATCAACCTAGTGTTAACTATGTCAAATACAAAACAATAAAGAAATGAATCATACACACATAACACATGAACTTTTAACGTGGAAACCCTGTTAAGAGAAAAATCCACTGGGACCGGTACCCAAAATTTTCACTCTTCTGAAGTGAGCCCTGTTAGGATCCAACCCTATTAAAGGTTACAGACACACTATTCAGTGTGACCTTGTTAGAGGATTTTATACATAGAGGTTGTCACTTAGTATCAGACATCTATCACTACCATCCTTGAATCAACCTCCTTCTTAGACTGTCAATAGGTATCGGTAAAATCCAAAGCTACTTTCATGAATCAACCTTTTTGGCACTCCTTGGGATGAACCTCAATATATAGAAGACCTCCCTTTTAGTCTTTTACATAATGGATGTCCTACCTCTAATTTCATTGGAAATTTGGGCTTTTGCATATTTGCTTGTGTTTTGATCAACAAATCACCTTTTTTTCCTTCAAGAGGACCCAGTAGTTGAGAACCCTAACTTTTTGCTTCTCAAAATCCTATGTGGCGATTTCAAATCACTCCCAATTTTTTAACAATGGCTTACTTGGAAAGTCCCCTTCTTATTACTAAGGTGTCAAGGCCATATCATCAAATATGATGCCACATCAACATGCTTTTTGCTGAGGTGTTCAAAACAGCCCCCAAAAAATGTGAGACCAATAATAGTGCATTAGGAACCCCCATACTTGTATAATGAATGTGGCATTACACCATTGGTTTCTTTTTAAAATAGGGGAGACATTTGAGTCATTATAGGTAGTCATTGATTCATTGCATTCTACATCTGATGTATGAACATTGGATCATGAATGCCCAAGTAATTTGAATTCCATTAATTGATCAGATTGGCCCAAATAATCGGTGTGCACCATGCTTCGATGGATCCCAATCTCGTGCACTTGTCGGCTACGGCGTATCATGTTCCAAACCTGTCAATTACATTCACTTTGTGAATGTCTTGTTGGTTCCTAAAAACTGCAGATTGGAATCCTACGAGTCTTTCCAACTCAATGGTGGGATATCCAACCGGTTACGACCAATGTGATGGAATTGATCGATAAAACCCAAATTCCCTGTGCTTCTGGCTTTGCAAGACTGAGGTGGGTGCACCTGATCCTGAATCAAAATACTTAGATCCAAGATGCTTATAGCAGATAAATCAGACTATAAATGCGACAAAAGCTTCGTAGATTGAAAGATAAATGGAATACTTCCAATTTGCACAAAAATAAGGGAACTGCTGACACAATGCCAACTTTGCAACTCCGAAGATAATTTTAGAAACTAAATACTTCAAACTTGTTGATTTCTGGATTGAAAACAAGAAAAAAATGACTATAAATATAGGAATAAATAAAATGAAGGATAATTATGAATTTGGAAGATAAACGAATATACTAATTCTTCAAAGGAAAGATATGAAATAATTTTCAGCATATAGATAATGAATTATGAATAAATAAAAGACCAGTGCCAGATTTCAAAGGGAAATTGAGTCAGTATTATAAGTTTATTTCGTACAAATTTATAAAGTTTTAAGAACTTCAATTTATGAACAATTTAACAATCCCGATATGACAGATCAAATATATTTATGTAACTTTAAATTAGTATAAATTGCACTTTAACTCCCTAAGTACAAAGACAAACTAGACACAGATTTGAACACTATGAAGTATTTCACAATAGTTGTGACAATAAAATTTAAAATACTACAAATGATCTTATCTGAATATCTAGAAAATAAATTATTTATAGAATATAGAAATAAAAATTATAAAGGATGAAACTATATAATATTTCTCAACTCCAAAGCTTTGTGCAAATAGACAAAATAGAAATCCTTACTAGTTATACGAGAAAAGGAAATACAATGAAGAAAATCGTTACCGACGATCGATTCAATGTAATCCAACTTCAAAATTGCATATAGAAATATGTTCAATAATTCACTATCCACATTCTTTGTTCAGTACTTCATCTTTGCTAAATGAGGAAATTTCAATTATAAAACAGTATAATATCTGCCAGTAAAAAAAGGCTATTTCAGTGTTGTTTTTTGTTTATTTTTCACGTTTGATTTATATGAAAGTGAGAAGTCGCGCAGTTATGCTTTAAAATACATACCGCTTCATAATGAATAACCATATATTTTTTAATTATGCTATAGGCATTTCCCTCTTGGAAAGCCCTGGCTTGATTTCAGCGATGGATGGTTGGAAGTGGGCGAGAGCCCAATGACTACCATTGGGAGCTTCTCAGTCATTCATCCTTTATTCCCTTATATGAGATGATAGTTGTTGAAGACCGTCCAAGTTATTTAAGCCATTCGATTTTTCTTTTTACACCACTTGCTGATTTCAAGCCTATCTCTGAACAACTTCAACTTGCCTGCATACAGATAGGATGATTGGTGCCCCATGCCCTCATAGGGGATTTTCTAGCAGCTAAATGCCAGGGCTTTTACATGTAACCATTTTCTGTGCAGCGGCGTATTGGCGACCCCTTGTTTAAATATGAGATTCTTTAGAACCCCTGGCTCTCCCAGGGATTCGAATCAGATGCATGCTAGAGAAAAATTGGGGGCAATTATATGGGTTATGGGAGGAGGATTTGCAGTGTCTTTGTTCAGGTTTATTGTGGGTGGCCATTGTTTTTACAAGCGCTACAAAGAAGGGTAATATAGATATAGTGCTAGAGAGAGACAAGGTGCAGTACAGGATGAGGAGGGGCCAGGTCCAAGGTAGGCAGCATGAAAGATGATTTATTTTAGATGCCTTAGCTTCACTATAGACGATGTTTTAAAGGCCACTAAGAGCTCTAATGTAATTGGAGTGGTATCCTCTAGGCTTTCAACTTCAGGAGTCACTGAGAGTGAACCACTTTCAATTGTGTATAAAGCACGAATAGGATTTGATCTTGTCACGATCTTGATAGAAGAAGACAGAAAGCATTGCCCCACTCAAATACAAATCATATTTTCTAAATGAGTAGCATGTGTTGTAGAAAACACTCATCACAGAGTAGGATGAATTTTTTCAAACACTCAAAAAAAAACTTCACATTTGTAAAACACACTGTAGCATTAGTTTCCGTCAATTTTTGTTTCATTTAACCTACACCGTTAACTATTCAAATTCAAATTGTTCTCACTTGTAGTTTTGTGGAAACTGGTGAGCATTTAATATTCTTTCTTAAAATAATAACGCATTGAATCTTTGGCACAATCTTTGGCATTCAATCTTCATATTTATTATGCAATCTATGCTTCCTGCCATCACAAAAAAGTCCTCCCACTCAAAATAGGCTCCCTTGAAGATTTAATGTTTGATAGCACTGCGTGGATTATTTTCAAACATGGATATTTTTGTTGGATAAGGTTAACTCATTGTACTTTTTACATATCTTGTGCACTGCGTGGATTTCCATCTACCAGGGAAACAAATCCTAGACTTCATTTTTATTGTCATCTTTTGTTGGACGATGGATGTCTCCTACACTTTTCCCCTTTGCATGTGATCTCATAGAATACTATAATTGCAAGATATACATTAAATGCATTTTTTGGATAGGATTTAAAAAAATTTCAAACAAATGCAATTGGCAGGTGTAAATCCAGTCTCTACAACCTTAGCAAGCATCATCCCTGCCTGTGCGACAATGGGAGCTTTGGAATAGGGTATGGACATCCATCATGTAGTATAAATAATAGAGGAAATTTCTATATGTTGTAGCTATAACTGCCCTGGCGGACACATTTGCAAAATGTGTAAGCATGGAAAATGAACATGAATTGTTTGACATAATGTAACCAAAAATTGCCTGCTAGAAAGTTGTATAAAATGTGGAAGCATAGACAAGGCACGTGAGCTGTTTGAGAAAATGCCTCAAAGAAACATGTTCTCATGGAATGCCTCAAACATAATTCACAAGTGTAAAAGCAAACTCCATAATCTTTTCTAGCATCCTCGTTGCGTGTCTAGAAATGGGAGCTTTGGAACAAGGTATGGACATCCATCACAATATAAATAACAAGGGAATTTTGTCAGTTGTAGATGCAACTAGCCTGTTATACGGGTATGCAAAACATGTAAGCATAGAGAAGGCAATTCAAGTGTTTGACATAATGTCTCCAAAAACTGTTTGGCAAATCCCCAAGATTGTACGATATAGAAATTTATGTTGCTTTGCTGGGATGAATCTAGCTTGTTGCTTTTTGTCTATGCATTGTCACTTAGATAAAGGATATGACTTAAAATCAAAAAGCACATAACAACTATATTTGAGTTTTTATACACCTATTGTCCATTGGTGCAAGTGATTTAGTATGGAAAAGGAGGTAATAATGTTCATCTATTAGCTTTCAATTATACATGTGTAGCTATTGTTTATGAAGATAAATTCTTATGTAAATTATTTTCATAAATTGAAAGGATTATTTTGTCAAATATTTCTAATTCTCAATTTCTATCGCTATCTATTATTTTGACAAACTCATTATTTTCTTAAAATATTTATGTGTCAATATGATCTCATAAACAATTAACTAATTTAACTAAATTCTAGAGACATAATGAGTCTATTAATGACCATAGAATTAGCTTCCAATAATTATATAATAGAAAATGTATGTGGGTATGTGTAGGATCATGGTATGCCAAACTAGGCCTTAAGTGGTAATGAAAATTTAGGAAATCAGGGTTAGGAAAGTTGACGTAAAAATTTGGACAAGTTATCAATCTTATATAAAAAATGTGTAAGAAGAGAATTTGTATCAAATTGAATCTAGTTTCTAAGCTACTATCCTTTCTTTAAAAAAAAAAAATCTATATGGTGAAAATTCAAATTTCAATTCAGTAGGATGAAAATTTCAAGAAAAAGATAAGAAAAAGGTGTATGTCTGACCACCTTAAACACAAGCAAATGATAATATTTTTATACAAGATTCTAGATATAAGTATTAGACTCATGTTCAGATGTGATGCATTTTTTTTGTAATTTTTTTCCAAGTAAATAATTAATTATGATTTTTCTACTAGAACTTTTCCAGAATAAAAAAAATCTCATGTTTGACCACCTTAACTTAGTCTAAAATTCATCAAATTGAATTTTTTTTAGTTTTTAATTGTAGTAGGAAAAGCATAGAATGTGACTCATGTTTTAGATTTCAAAAATGTTATACTGTTTGAAATTTATAGTTATTTTTCAATCAGTCTATCAATCAAGACTCAAAAGATAAGAAGTAGGTGTATGTCTGACCACCTTAAACACAATCAAATGATAATTTTTTTTACTAGATTCTAGATATAAGTAGCAGATTAATGTTTGGATGTGACGCATATTTTTTTGTAATTTTTTTCCAAGTAAATAATTAATTATGATTTTTCTTCTACAACTTTTCCAAAATATAAAAACTCTCGTGTCTGACCACCTTAACTTAGTCTACATGTCATCAAATTGAATTTTTTTTCCTTTTTTTATTGTAGTAGGTGAAGCATAGAATGTGACACATGTTTCATATTTTAAAAATGATTTACCATTTGAAAGTTATAGCTATTTTGCAATCAGTCTACCAATCAGGACTTCTTTTTCACATCACCACTTTTTGGAATACCATGATCCTGCACATACCCGTGTGCATGCAAAAAATTTTGAACTTTAAATATTTGAATTTAATGGTTGAATTATGGGGCCTCACCACTTCATCCAACACTTAAAATTACAAGAAAGAATCTAAATTTAGCTCAATCAAATGTCTACTACATTGAATTTTGTATCATTTAAACATTAACGAAATCGAAATTTATAAATCTTAGCAAATTATTGGATAATGTTCTTTCAACCTTCCTAATAATTTGGTTAGCCGTAATTCCATAAATCTATTGGATTCCTCTAGAGGATTATCTAAGAGTTATAATGAACAATCCTTATATGATTTTCATAGATTTCATGGACACCATACTTATACTTGTAGAATTCAAGCATAAAATCATAGATCTCATTCATAATAATGTGATTCATGTTGATAGCGTGAATGATAGAGGAAATTTTTTAATTTCTCCACTAAATAAGATTGGAAAAATTATGCCAACATTACACAATCTAGCAATATTGAACATCAATAGGTATTCAATCATACTCCTAATCCTATGGTGTATTTACATATGAATAAATGTATTATAGATACAAAGAATATTTTTTCTTCTTCACACACTTCTACAAATATATTTATGGATATTACTCATAAATTTCACCTCTTTATGTACCTTCAATAATTTCATTTTATGGTCCACTTTATCGTTGTAGTTTTCTTCATGGTTAACAATGTGAAGGTATTCACACTGATCTAGGCAATTAGTATAACATATGCATCAAAGAATTTGATATAATTGAAAATTTAGCATTAGATAGCTATAAACATAACAAATGGAATTCTTATGGATACTTTGGGGAGTATTATCTTTTCTCTTGAAATGGGAATCGAGGAGGTGGATAAATCTTCTAGTATTATTCATTCATTGGCTAGATTTTTTATTTTACTTTGGAGACTTTAGTTACAATGAATAAATGTGACACCCTATAAAATACAGTAGTGTTTAAAATAGATTTTTGAAGAGAAAATTGTGAAAGTGATGAGATACACATGTAAATATTTTCAAGTCAACTATGTGAAAATTGAAAATTGTGTTGTCACTCTCAAATACATTTTTTATGACAACAAGATACATAACATCAAATATAAGCTCCTAATAAAACCTTGAAGATATAATTCATTGATTATAAAAATGTTTGTGAAACAAAAGAATCAAGAAAAACATAAAAGTGAAAATAAGGAGAAAATGAAGCCCTCTTCATTGTCTCTGAATACTCCTCTAGCACAAACTAACTTATAACTCCTTTCCTCCACCAATAAAGAAAGAATAACATAACTAGTTCAGATTAGGAATGATTTTGATTCTAAAACTACTTAGTGTAAATTTGAGTGATTATTTTTAGACTAACCCCATTACAAGATAAGATACTATATCATTGTAAGTTTCATCCCCATGCAATTTCTTTCTTATAGATGCCCTATTTTAAAGTTTCTAGCCTTATGTGTCTAACATGATTGATCCAACTCAATTCCACATTCAATTTCAACTTCTCTCCATTTAGGACCTCATGTCCTAATTTAGAACCACTTTGGGGGGAACATGATGCCCTGGGAAATTGACTCCCATAAGTAGGCTCACCAGGGTGCCCCGCTCCCAAATATTTTGGCTCAAATTCAAACCGCTTGATGATCAACATGTTTGAGCGAGAATTTTAAACCCACATCAACATGCTTCAAGTTTTACACACTAAAATGATTGGGAGAGGTATATAAGAAAGTTATCCTCCCTCATTTTTATATACAACAAGTTCAAGTCAAGCTCCGAACTAGAATTTCCCATTTCCAGTAAGAGAACAAACATCAAGGTATTGAAGACTAGGAGTATTTGCACATTTATGCATTTGTGAAGGTCTCCATGATCTTCTCTTTATGAAGTCAACTACAAGTCAAAATCAAGCATCTTCATTAGCATTTTTAAATCAAGAAGGTTTATGAAGGTATAAGCATTATATTTTCAGATCTAGCCTCTGTTATCTAACAACACACATTCAATTCAAGTTCAATTTATTTTTATTTCAAGGTTGATTCCTAAATTGGGGTTTGACCTAGGCAAACCCCTCTCTACACATCATTTCCCTTGTGTGTAGAAACAAGTGATGGATGGGCATAAACAGTTACAAATAAAGAAGAAAGAGATCTACAGTTTGCAATTTGTCAAAGCTTTGTCAAAATGTTATTTTTATCATGAAAATCTCTATGATGTACAAATGTCTTAGGATGACAGTTTTAAATACACACTTGAGATATATGAAATTAAAATTTTGACACTTTTGTAAATAATGGTTAGACAAAATATGAGCCTTTTCCATTAAAATAGTAAATACAAATCTTATTGTGTCTTAATTTGTTTTTTCACATGTTCATCATGATGTTGATAGACTACATAAGAGATGGATGAGCTATTGAATGATCAATGGTTGATATCATCTATAGAGAGTGGATGACCATCAAAAATATCTCGGTCATCCATTTTTTCCATTTACAGTCTTCTTTCAGTTTGTATCTTCACTTTTTCACCTTTTTCTTGTTCGACGACATGTGAAATGATTGTTGGACATGTTTTGAAAAGTGAGCATGGGTCCAAAGGGAAAGGCAAAAGGGTTTCAAACTGACAAATTGCAGAGCTCAAAGAGATGTTTCATAGATTTGATCATGATGTCGACAACAACTTGATAGTGTTGGAGCTTGATGCACTTCTAAGGTCTTTAGGGCTCAAACCGACCAACAAACAATTGGATTTGGTGCTTGTGAGCGTAGATGCCATCAAGAATGACCAGATGGTCAAAAAATATGGAAATTTCCAATAACCAAGAAAATATAAATCAATAAAACTACTAATATTTCATAATCATATGTTACGTACCTTGCATTCTCAAAGAAATATTTTATATATATTTCTATAAGATTTCTATAAATGAGCTGTAATGGTTTAACTATCACTATAGTGAAAACATGTTATAAATAACACCCAACTAACAAATGTAATCTTGAAGACACTTATAATATTCATTGAATTCACTATTAATAATTATTTTGAATAAAATTTTGCCGAATGGAACGTTAGAAATATATAGAATCTAGTGTAGGATAGATTTGTTTAAAATAATAGCCGTCGATAGCTATCATGTCTTATTTGTGTTTTGGACTTTGTTTTCTAATCACATTTTCTAGGCGTACACTTTTAGATCCATTTTAGAAACCTTAAAGCAAATGCAAGAAGGTAAGAAGATGGGTCGACGTCCCTGTTGTGCTAAAATGGGAGTAAACAATGGTCACTTGGGACCTGATAGAATGCTCTCTGATTTTATTTGCACAAATAGCCCTGGGATTTTTCCTTTCAAGTGTATGTACTGACACAAGAGAAGTTCATATTTATACATATCTATAACTTTAGAATGTGTTTAAGTTTATCTGGATGATATTCTTCTCATTCAAAAAAATATATAACTAGAACAAACAAATAAATAACATTATAAACCAACATAATCCCTTGCTCTCAAACTAGTTTTGACAAGGAATCTTTGTGCAATATTATGGTCAGTTTTGTGTTGGCTGGCAAAGACATGACAATGTGTGAATTGACATGGTTCTTCTGGCTTCTTTCCTCTCACCCCCAAAAGGAGAAATGCATTTTTAAGGAAGTCATGGATAAGATGGTGGCGCTGTCATATGAGGAGATAAAAGGGATGAAGTATCTTCATGCGGCAATATGTGAGTCGATGAGATTACACCACTTTTTGGGGCTCAAAGCATATAAGTTGCCTCCATTTTCACTCTTTCCAAGAAAATGCTCTGCCAATAGTTTTGGTCTATTGTTCACCTATTGCAAAAATGTCTTTGAACTTCTCCATTTTTCCTGAACTTTTTAAAATTATAATACCAGTAATGTTAAATTTTCATGCACCACAACCTTTTCCAGTATTGTCCCTGTAATGCCCACCCTAGAATCTTCCTATGTTAGATAGACAAGACTATTGCTTTGACACTTTGGGTTTTATGATGGACTATGATTATTATTTAGTTAGCATTTTATGAGATATTTGAGCATATATAATTGGTTATTGCAGTTAATTGGACATATTAAATGAGTTATGATTTAATGATGAATGACTAGAAATGAACTATCAGTAAAATGTTTTACATTGATTTTTGTTATGATGTTATATTATGATTTAACCCTACTGACCCTACTATGGTTTGATGTTCACTGGTTGATGTGAGTGTAGGATGAGGAGGGGCAGTCGTAGTAACTCCTACGGGAGATCCACACGATGTCG
>MU223665.1:606407-625915 GCA_018584345.1 Thuja plicata
ATTAATGTGATCCAATGGAAACACTAATGTTAGACTTCATCACTACCAACTTAGTATTAATTTTTTAAATATAAATTTTGCTCATTTGACTACAAATATAATTTTCTATGTTTATCTTTATAACGTTAAAATTATTAGTTATAAATGCCTAATTTGAATAAAAAATTATTTAACTAAAACATTTGTAATAATTATTAAATTATTTATTAATAAGAAAAGAGATATCTTAATATTTTGTTAAATTAAGTGTCGAAACAGAACATGTGACATGGCAGATGCGTTGATGTTGGTGCTCCTGTCAGGCTGTATGCAAGTCAGCATTTGGAATTCTTCCAGCAATATTAAGTTCTAACATCTACTAACGTGTCTTGGATTCAACCAAATCGTCACTACATTTTCTTGTGGTTTTACGAGCCATTGTTTAAGGAACATAAACCCCCAAATTGATAATAACCCCTCAAATTCCACTCCATAACTCTACGGCGTTCTCATTGCACACTAAAGTGCGATTGCTAGTTCATAATACAATTCATCTAAAGAACCGAATCCAATAAATTATAATCATCATATTATATAAGACACTTGGCGTGAATGAGACAAGTGGAGGCTCCGGTCTTCAAATTGATCCGTCTCTTCAAAATTGAAGCCCATCGCTGTCAGCATATGACATAAGACTTATACCAATCAACAGGTGTGTCGTATATGTCATCCCAGTCAACCATGATAATACTTTTTTTTTTTTTTTTGATGGAAACAACTGGATTACATAGATATCGGCATCTCTGCCATTATATAGCTGATTACAACATTATGAGTAAGCATACATCTAAACCAGAAGTCATCCTTTGGCTAAGCTGCCATGTGCAGGGGGATCCAGTCCGTCAAAGTCACCCAGGGGTCGAACCTGGCCCAAACGCGCCTCCGGGGGTTTGAACCTTGGTGGATGGCAATGTCAATCGTACCATCATCCTCACCAATTGTACCCAACGAATTGAACTACAACCCTTTGGCATGATAATACTTTTCACAACCTTCGTTTTTGGTAAAACGCTGCATTTATAATCGTGCGGGATGCTTGACGTTACCCCTTTGCTCGCCATTTCCACTGTTTCCTGCATGATTCATTTCGAGTACAACAACGAAGAAAGTTTTCTGGGCGGCCTCCATATGGAAAACATCAGACACGATGCTATGCTTGTTAGAGACTTATGTTTGGTCTCTTCACCCTTTGATATGAATGAGTTCATATACAGAGGAGTTTGCCTTACGTCGTGATTGGTCTCATGCTGGTAAGAATCATTTCCTTGTAGCACAAGAGTCTCGTATCTGCGTCTAATCTTCTTCTGGCATTACTCGCAGATCTCTCTATGACATCGATGACCATTCTGTGACAGGAGTATTTATTCCAGAATTATATCCTCCTTGACTCAACGATACACTTGTTGCGGCAAAATGATCTTCAAAGATCCAAAAATTGTCGCTTGATTACATTATGCTGAAAAAAAACATGCCTGTAATGTCATTGATTTTAGCATTATTATCTATATAATGATAACAAAGAACACGTTAACAGGATTAATACATATTACTTGAATGCTTTCGAATTTTGAAAAAAATGGTGACACCTTCATAATTATCGTATGGAGATAACGCTCTATATTGAAATCACTATAAATATATAACTTAAGGATACGAAAGATATATGCCATATGCAGAAATCCTAATAAATATGCTAATAATCTAGCTTACTATCAGTGACAAATTTAAAAGAGAAAATAAGAGAAGGTAATTCAATGGAGTTTTTAATTTGCAAAAATTAAGGCTCCATCACGTCTTACGATCACTGGATTCAAAGAGAGAAGTCCGTGGTATTTGACCCATATATTCAAGAGCATTTATTTGTGCTTCAATCCGATTTTGTCATTTTCTTGACACCTGCACACACAACACAAAGTTGACATGGCTGCATACGTGAAATCTGGACCTTCCCCTTTCCTTCAGCAGTACTCATTAAGGAACATATCTTCTCCATGGTAAATGATCAAATTCCTTTATGGGGTATTACAAGACATATGCAAGGATTTGACCAGATCCTAGGAATTATAATTTGTGGGACAAAGATAGGATCTGAAAGTTTAAATTCTGCCAGGTTTCAAAAATCGGATAACAAAACTTAATGTTTGATGATATTGAATACTTTTTATTGTAAAAGAGCTCAAACTTACAATCTTTAATTTGTCTACATCATCTTCACCTTTTGTTCAATCTTATTTAAAATAACATTAAAAACCCATCCAGCTAATGGTAAAATTTTAAACTTATGATAAATTTAATGATGTCGAATACTCTTTCTGGTAAGAGGATTCAAGCTTACAATCTTTAATCAATTTACATCGACTGTAGCACTTTTGATCAAATCTTATTTCAAATAAGATAAAAACCCCAACCTGCCAATGAAGTTTAATGTTTATACATGTATTTACCAACCGCTTAAGTTAAACTCAAAGCATTTCTCACCATCTCCTGAAGCTCTTTCCTCTAATTAATCTCCAATCGTTCTGCCTGTGTCATCAATAACAAACAATGTTGTCAATTTCTTTAATCAAAACTATTCAATTACTACTTACCAGACAAGTTTGTGTGCAAGATATAACCTCAGTTTTGGAGCGGATTTTGACCTGAAATTCAAGTTTTGTTGCATCTATCTCCCTTGATTCTATTCTCACCACCTCTATCTCTAATTTTATCTCTCTCAAGCACTTCACCAAGCTAACAACAGCGTCCATGTGAGTACAACTAGATATTTTTTCATGCTTACTTGAATGATGGCTTCTTCTGGAATGATGCTCTCCTCAATCACTACAACAACTTCTTCACAATCATAAGCCATCAATGGATTTCTTCCTAAATGTGCAGTGTAACCATTTGACGAGCTACTGTAAATTTCCCTTACACTATGGCTAATTGCATTACTTAACTTGTGATTTTGTTGCTCAAGCTGTCCAATGAGAAGCCTGTTCTGATTCAGCTCCCTCATCGCATTTGACAAGGTGGAAATTTTATCAACTTTCTGCATACATGAAAAGGCATTTCTTGGTCAAAACAGGAACGAAGTCTATCTATGATACTAGATCTCTACAATCTATAATTGTAGAGTTTCACAATCTATAAAATTAAGAGTTTCTGAATTCAATTAGTTTATTAATTGTGAGTTTAATAAGTCGAAGATATTTTCCATATCAAGTCAAATTGTGATACTGCTATCAGGATTGAACTGTGTAGTTTTTGAGTCAAACTCATTGACCCATATCTCATTGCTATCATCTAGATGAAATGAGTGCCAAGTGTTCCATTCATTCTCATCAGAAATGTGTTCTTGTGAACCATTACTCATGAAACATGGGTCAATGATTTTGACTCCAAAACTACACAGTTGAATCCTGATAGCAATATCATTAATTGTAAGTTTTATCATCGATATTTTGAATTTATTATTAGAATGAGGTAAACATTGCGGCTGCCAAATATTGATTATTAGAATGAGATAAAGCTCACGGTTGCCCTTAAATCACACACACTAAGCAACATATTAAGCCGAACTAGAAAATGTCAGTAAACTCAAGGTTTAACACCTTTAGCCTAGGAGTCAACGCTTAGTATGTGTGCTTTAATATAACCGAAAGAGCACATACAATTGAACCCAAACAATAATTTCTAACTACAAGTCTTATCTATCAGTTCAAATTGTGTTAAATAATGGGAAAAGTAAGAAGAGGGTACCTTGGAATTGGAATTGTGAGGAAGAACAGAACGTAAATCCAGAATTAGTTGGCCAAGCTTGCTTCTTCTCTTGCGTTCAGAAATCCTATGAGTAAAAGCATCTGCTTCCTCCACCACACCTTCATCTACTTCCCAACAAGACCTAATTTCTTGATTGATTTTAGATGGCGAAAACAAATGGGCTCCCATGCTCGAGTTTTCCTCGTACTTCCTGAATGTTCTTTTCCCTTCATGGAGTGGATCATCAGATTGAAGAGAGGAGCTTGAAATTTGAGGAAATTCTAAGGCTTGATTGCACAGCTCGTCCAAAGGTGAAGGAAGATGATATTGTTGAGGTAGCAGCCAGGATCAACATATTCGCCACTCCAAAGATTGTCTGTAATAACTAAATCTTCCCTCCCTAAGCCAGAAAAATAATCTACACCTTCAGTGATTGGGAAATTATCATCGTCCATCAAACTTGACGGGTTATGAAAGATCTTTTCAGAATTGGTTTCCATGTTGGTAATGAATATACAATTGTTTTTTCTGGTTTTAAAGGCAATCGTGGAGATTTCGAAGGTTCTCCGTGTGGGTCCTGTTCTTTGAAATTTTCAAAACAAACGACGTGGACCCATGCAAAGCCAAGTGTTTAAACGGTCAAAGGCACATTAATCAAATAAGATTTCCCTCCGTCTTCCAACTTGTTCGAGAGACGACTGAATGGACGGAGACTGGCTGCCGCAGGAGAAGAAACGTCAATGTTTGATAACACGTGCGGATAAAAGTAATGTGGAGCTGAGTTGTGTTTCAAGAAGGAAGGCTGTCTACATCAACTTTTTGATGAAACAGAGACTCTACATCAACTTTATTTTCCTAGAAATTTTGGTGCAAAATATTTTGGTTGTCCGTGATTGGTATTACAAATGGTTGATAGATGCCTTTGTAGATACCAATGCAAGAGAACACACAAATATTGAGGTTTGGGGTCATTGTTGCAGTTTTCAAAGGCTCCTGTGAACATTATGGGGCTAGAGTTCACATTACGAGACACGAGAAGGTCTACATAGATTTGGATGATTGGTTATTATAGTTTTAACTATGTTGGCTACATAATGGACTTGCAATGTATTGCACACATGATCAAGAGTTGTCACCTAGCTTACAAAGACGGATCTCAATAAAAGTTTAATTTACATTTATTGTACAATTCCCTTTTAAATAGGACCATCTAAATGTGTTCTTTGACCCCTTTGTTGGGAATATTCTGTTTGAGTACACAAACATCAACATCTACTCACCTTTTGTACAAAGTTCTTGATCATTAATTTATCTTTGCTCTGTCATATTACTTTTTCATTGTAGATATGGGACACAATCATAAAAGAGAGGTTTCAGAGTCTTGGGGTTTCTTTTTAGAGAGGACCAAATTGTTATTTACTTGTTTATGATGTGAATATACAGAGTCACTTGAGGACCTAGACAATTGGTACTTGGAATTTAAAAACCAAGTTTTCCACTTTCTATAATTTCTAAACTAGCTTTGGGTCCTATATCTCAAGAATTCTTAACTGGTCATATAAATGTTATATGTCCATGATGCTTCTTATTGTCAACCTTTGTTACTCGGTTTGCGTGAACCCTGCCTGAATATAGATTAAGTCTTGAACTGTGAATTAAGTCAGCCCTTTCAATGTTTTCTACAATCTTAAATCTACCTAGATGAACCACTATTTCAGTCAGCTGGTCCATTTTAAGTTTGTTTGTTTGTGCTTGATGTTTCAAAAATCATATTGGTAGGTGGAATTTGTCCCAAATGGGCCCACTTCCTAGACAACCACATAGATCCAAAATTTTGGGGCATATTTAGAGTTATTTGAGACTTTGAAATATTGATAAACTTAATGCACATGGTCTCTAGGAAGTTTACTTTAGTTTTAGGGCAGTTTTGAAGAGTTTATTTGTAGTTGTAAGTCTTACTCGACTTATAATGATGCCTAGAAACCCTAGTTTTTGGTTTGGAAAACACTAGCAATATGTGGTACATTGCAATTTCAGCATGTAATGCTTCTAACCATTAACAATTTGAAATAAATATCAGATTCAAAAATATTTCATGTTGCATTATTTCCAATCATTCTCTTAGATGGTATTGATATTCATGTGTATGTGTTCTTCAAATTGATGAGATGATTCGATCAGTTTTTTCATGGATTTCATAAGGAAGAATTTGTCTCATATGTGTGTACAAGTAATGGTTATATGATCTGATGCAATCTAAGAAATCATTTTCTTAGTTAAATCTCCCTAATGATTGCACTATCTTCATGTGAATTGGGAATTGTTAAACTCATGCTTTCATAGTTTTGGTGATTTGATCTAACCTTCAAAGTAACAAGAATTTGTATCACGGATCATTATCCAAGTAGTTAAATTTCATTTGATTTGCTTCTTGTACCACATTATCCTTTTGAATGTTTATTTTTGATACAATGATTAGCTTAAGGTAAAGAAATTTGTATTTTGTTTTAGATTTGTTTACTACAGGTTTATCTTTGAAAAATCCAAATAAGGTAAATAGGTCAGATCATCACAAGAAGAACCAAATAACTTTGAGCCAATTGAATTGCTTATTTTTACCTACAAAGGCCCCTTGTGAAACAATTATATTATTCCAACTGATGTATCCCATGTATGACTAAGAACTAGCCTTCAATAACCTTCAAGTGAATTACTTTAGTTTTTGAGAGAGGAGATTCATCGTGACTTCCCCACCATAGTGTGTGCTAATTTCATAGTAAAAAAGTATATAGTTGAAAATTCATTAATATATGTGGATGTGTATATCACTATTTGAGGGGAGATAAAACTCTTTTAATTTAATTATTGAATACTATAATCTATGCATTATGTTACAATAATATTTTATGATCACCTTGCCAATTAGGAAGAAGATCACCCTCCTTTGGAAACTAGGTGATATCCATTACATTTATATTTCAACATTTTTATGATTTCTATCATTTCTATTTCCATGTGCGATTCATAATTCAAAGTGATTTAGTTATGAATGGGATGAAATTTTTTGTTTCCATTAATATTTAAGTGCATCTCTCCATTTTCTCAAGTAAAATACTGTTTGATAAATAATTTTTCTAGTTTGAATATTTTTACTAAATAGAAAACAAATTAGCGATCTATATCTATAATATTGTTCCTATTACTCTATACCCATAATAAAGTTATAGACTGTATCAAGATTTTTTTTACTTCTCTAAATAAAATTAAAATTTTGGATCTTGTTAGGAGTTTTTGTGATGAATTTCCTACATTTTAGCATTTCATTCCTCCTAAATTGCTACCTATAGCCCTGTGAAAATTATCAGTATGCCTTTCACAAAATTATGCCCCTAGATTGACATGGTAAGAAAACAAAATTACAAGCTATAATTTCCTCCACAACCTAATCTTGTTAGTTTTTTCTCAACCTTTTAGCAAACTTGTTAGGGAAAAGAATTAAAGGCCTATTAGTTTAGTAAATTTATTTAGGACCAATGCATCTGGGAGAAATTCTATGCAATTGTTGACCTTGTCTAAATAAATACTCTTGATTTTCATTGTATTAAGTTATACTGATGCATGAGTTGTGTTGGATATAATTTTTTTATATTTTTCATATAAATTGTAAGAAGTATCTCAATAGAACAAGAAAACTTAAAATAATAATGAAAGTCATAGTTTGTGAATGAATTGTTTAAAAAGAAGCTAGTTGAACCTGATCTTGATAAGTGTATGACTGAATCAAGTATTGTTTAGTTTTATAGTGAAGCACCACCTAGCACACAACAAGAATTACCTAAGTCTTCAAATGACTCTTTTAATATAGTCTCTTCTAAGTTTTTGAATTAATTTGAAGAATCTTATGAACTATGAAGTGGTAAACCTCTAGAAAGTAAGAAACCTAAGCCCCATTTGTCTGTTTAGACACCTTGGAAATTTAAAATTATGACCATTAATAATTTTTAAAATGTCAATAATCATGATTGATCTATGGACAACAATAATAAAGATACTTTTGAATTTCCTATTGCCCATCCTATGAAAGACACTCCTATGAGAAACATACCCCATTCCTCCTTACAAATTTTAGAGGACTTTCTATGGAGGTTCCTAATATTTTTTATTTGATTTAGATATCTTATGTAATGGTTATGCCTATCAAAATGATGCTCAAAAGCTTAAGTTGTTTCTAGCTACTTTGAAAGATGCAACATTACGTTGGTTTATAGGCTTATGACCATTAACTATTCACACATGAGAAGATATGAAAGATAGATTTTTGACAATGTATCAAGAGTATTGCAAGATAAAGGAGGATCGAGAGGATATCTTTCATATGATGTAGGACGAACAAGAAACTCTAGAAGATTGCCTTGAATGGTTTTCATTTAGTCTACAGAGAACACGACAAACATGACTAACCAATGAGGCTATTAATATGATTTTTCTTAGAGGAATTTTTTATGAATGCATGAAGGTTTTGAATCTTATAGAAGTCATTTTTTTGTTCTAGAATATTCTCCAATCTATCTAGGATATCTCTCCATCTAATTTTTATGTTTGTAGCTCTCTTCATTTTTATTGTTTGCAAGGTGATGAGGATCATCATTAATTATAATCAATGTACTAATATAAGAAAATTAATGCATTTTATTGTTGTTATTGAACCTTCTAATTAATTCTTCTATCCACATTAATTAATTTTTATAATTATTCAACTAAGCTATTTTTTTCTCTAATAATTAATTTTTCTTTTAAGTTTTTAAATATTTCATTAGCCTTTTCTAACCATAATTAAATAAATATTTTTATTTAATTCATTTTATCATTTTATCTTATCAATAATTAAATAATTTTATTGTTTAAAATGATTTCCCATCTTAAATGAATTAATTAATTAATCTTTTATTTATTTTCTCTATGCACTTATACCTCATATATCTTATCTTCCCACCTTACTAATTCCTTCCACCTTACTAATTCATGTGCAATTTGGATCCCACCCTTTATAAAATTAAACACTTCCCTCTCAAACTAAATAAATTCAAATAATTTAATTAATTTCCCGCCAAATTAATATGTTATTTCATTTTCTTCATGCATTTACACCTTACCTTATCTTTACAACTTATCAATCTATGTGCATTATAGCTCATATCCTCTCTCAATGTTTCTCCATTATTGATTTTTCCACTTAGTCTCCACCATTGATCAAATGTGAGCAAGAGATATAAATACTTGACCTTCAACCCCATTTTTCTATATAGAACTTTTGAATACCTACACCAAATTCATATTATCAAGCATCTATCAAGTATCCTCAATTAAGATCTTGCAACTACCCTTCATTATGCAATCATGGTTATGCTATTTTTAAGAGAAACCCACATAGAAAATCATTCAAGAAAGTCTCAATTTTTATTTTGAAACAATGTAGTTTCCTAAGATCTTTACAATTGTATTACTGTAATGTCCCACCAAGGGACGTTTGAAACTAAGGTTAAAACATTCACGATTTTTTTTTTCAAAACAAAAACACATCACATGCACAGCCCCATGTTATTTCACATCACATGCACATACAAAAAAACACATCACATGCACAACCCCATGTTTTTTTTTTCAAAACAAAAACACATCACATGCACAATATTTCACCAAGTACCCACAATCAACACATTGACACAACAAAATTGGGAAGGAAATTATGTAATCTCTATTGAATAATGAGAGAAGATGTGCTACAAATCATGGAAAAATTACTCAATACAATAATGCTCCAATTTTCAATCTACCAAAAAGGGCAAAAAGAAAGACCCTCTTTAAAAAACAAAAACTTGGGCTTAAAAGCATCAACTTCCAAAGAAAACACAAGGTGAACTGGACTGAACCAATAAAAAACTAATGCAGAAGTGAAGCACCAACATTTTATCTCCTCAAAATCTCAATAATCCTAAAAAATAAGAGGTGGAATTGGAAGAAAAAGGAAGATACCTGCCTCAAAGGGCCCCCTTTACTGATAAACAACTCAAGTAGGCCCTGAAACTACTATCAAACTATCACTAAACTCTGGCACCTATGTTGTAGTTAACCCCTTAGCTCAAGAGGAAATGATTGATTACATTCCCTAACTGATTATAGACACTTCTATTTTTTCCCTTTATTCTTTCACCAAGGAGGAGATCAAGCGTTCTTCTTTTTCTTTATTGGCCAAGAAGGCTCTCGACCTAGATGACCTCCTCAATTTTTTTTTTTCAAATATTGGAACCTTGTGGGAGATGGTGCATGGAGGGTTGTAGATGAACCTGGGGTACATATAGATTCCTTAAAGTTCTAAAATTTGACCCTTTTAACCTTCATTCAAAAAGTTAAGGATTGTACTACATTTTCTCAATTCAGGCCAATTATATTTTGTAATGTCATTAAAAAGGTGATCTCCAAAGCTATGGCCTCTAGGTTGAGGAAGTGTTTGAATCACATCATCTCCAAACAAAAATGTTGGTTCTTGAAGGATAGATGGATTCTTGATGGTATTATTGTAACCCATGAGGCTATTCATGTGATATAAAGTAGGGGAAAGAAATGGATGATCATCAAATAGGATATGAATAGAGATTATGATAAATTCGAAAGTGATTTACTAGCTAAGGTCACAAGGAAGTTCTTTTTTTTTTAGCCTTGGCGTTTATGGGAACACAGGTGCATTTCTACTCCTTGTACTATCATACTGAATGGTGTTCTTACTAATCTCTTCAATGCCAAAGAAGCATTGCACAAGGGGACTTGTTATCCCCTTTCCTCTTCTTATTTGTTGACCTTTTGGGCATAAATCTAAATAAGGAATTGGAAGTGGGAAGTTTGGAGGGTTTCCAAATCTCATGGGGTATTGGCAATGTCTCTGACCTACAATTCATGGATGAAATTCTCTTTTGTGGGCTTCCAAAGCCAAAGAGAGAAACATTTTAAAGAAGATGTTGAGAAAACATGAGGTTGTTATTGGGAAAAAGGTGGATGTAGTGAACTCCATTATTTTCTTTTTGATGAAAGCATGTTTAGAAAGATAGGAGATGCATAGAATCCTCAGTTTTGAGATACCAATAAAATTATTTATTAGGAGTGGCAGCCCCAAGTAGGAATCTTTGTGTGGAAGTAAAGAAACCAATAAAACAAAATTATTTATCTACAATTTGGTTCAAAATTGTGGAATCTTTGTGTGGAAGTAAAGAAACTATAGAATTTTTTGAGATGGACATTGGAGTCATCCATAAGTTATAAGCAAAATGGTCCATTTTTTTTTTAACAATAATGGAAGCCTCAAGAAGACGGTGTCATTTAATTCGGTCATCTCTCATGCAAAAGAAATAAATGTGTAAATATCTATCAATTACATACTCATTACCAAAATTTCAACGAGGTGGACCAAACGTTGTTTTGACCGTTGAAATCCTTAGTGTCCAACTTTTTGTGTCGATTGTTTTGAAATTTTCAACGAGAAGAGAACCTTCCCTATAAACCGCTATGATGGCTCTTTAAAACCACACAAAGAAGTGTGTTACCAACATGGAACCCAATTCTGAAAATTTCTTTCATAGCCCCTCTAGTTTGATTATATTCCAAGAAGAAGATTTTGAAAGGATTTCAAAGCTAAAAATAAACAGCAGACACAAAGTAAAGAAGACAACTATGCAACACTAAGATTTATCTTGGTTCACCACAGATGTGGCTACGTCCAGATTGTAGAGTATTGTATTAATGTCAAAAGGATGTTTTACAAATGAGCAAGAGAAGAATATATAGAGACTCCAATAATATTACATAATGAAGAGTCTTCGAAATTGAAGAGTCACAATAAGAGGGAAAACATATTATGACTATTGGCCTTCACTTCTCAACAAAATCCCACCTGAAGGACAACCAATGCTGCAACTAATCACCCAATACCCTGCTTAGATGTTGTCTTATCTCTTCTTCACAAGCCCAAGAGAAGTCCTTGCACAAGAAAACTTCTCTTTGGTGACAACCTTTGTGAATATATCTGCCGGATTGATCTTGGTATCAATCTTAACAACTTTCAGCTTTCCTTCTTCAACTGTATGATGAACAAAGTGAGCATGTGCATCAATGTGCTTAGAGAGATGCTGTGATGAATTATTATGAGCCATAAAGATAGTGTTGCTACTGTCACAAAATAGATTATACTTATTTTGATGAACTTTCAAGTCACCAAGCAATTGTTGAAGCCAAATCATTTCCCTTGCCCCTTCAGAAAGAGCCAAGTATTCAGCCTCAGCTGAAGAAAGAGAAATGCAATGTTGCAACCTTGAAGCCCAATTGATAGCAGCTACAACAAACATGAAGGTGTATCCAGTGGTAGACCTTCATTTATCCAAGTCTCTGGCAAGATCAGAATCAGTGTAACCTTGCAGCTGAGCCTTATTTCCTCCAAAGAATAGTGAATAACCTGAAGTTCCTTTTAGATACCTTAGTATCCACTTAACTGCGTCCCAATGAGCCTTCCAAGGATTGCTCATGAATCTACTCACAACTCCCACCACATGAGAAATGTCGGGGGAGGTAGAAACCATTGCATACATAATGCTTCCAACTGCAGATTTAAAAGGAATTTTCTCCATGAATTCCTTTTCATCTTGTGTTTTGGGACACAATTCAGAACTTAAGCGGAAATGACCAGCAAGAGGAAGAGGAGCAACTTTTGCATCAGTCATTCCAAACCTCTCAACAACTTTATCAATGTATTTTTTTTGAGATAACGCAATTTTCCTCTTCTTCCGGTCTCTTGTGATCATCATGCCAAGAATCTTCTCGGCTACCCCTAAGTCCTTCATGTCAAACTTTCTTGCCAATTTCTCCTTTAACTCATTAACTATTCTTTTATTTGTCCCAGCCACTAACATGTCATCGACATAAAGAAGGAGAATGATGAACTCACCATTAGGAAGATTCTTGAAGTAGACACATGGGTTTGATTCACATCTTGTGAATATGTTTTCAACCATGAAGTGATCAAATTTTATATACCACTGTCTTGGGGCTTTCTCGAGGCCATACAAACTCCAAAATTTAACTTGCAATAAAGATTTTATTGTCCCTTCTTTACGAATCCTTGGGGTTTCCCCATGTATAACTCTTCTTCTACATCGCCATGTAGGAATGCAGTCTTCACATCAAGTTGTTCCAGCTCAAGATCCCATACTGCTGCTAATCCCAATACTGTTCGGATAGTTGTCATCTTGACAACTGGTGAGAAGATCTCATTAAAATCTATCCTCTTTTCTTGATCAAACCCCTTTACCACCAATCTAGCCTTGAAGCGTTTTCTACCTTCTTCTTCTTCTTTTAACCAGTATACCCACTTGTTCCTAAGTGGTCTTCGATTTGGCAGAAAAGAGACCAAGTCCCAATTTTGATTCTTGAGTAAAGAATCCATCTCCTCATGCATCGTTGTTTGCCATTTATCACTGTTAACATCTTTGAGAGAAGCTTTAAATGTTGATGGATCTGAAAATTTTGAAACAAGAATTGAATGCTTTACTTCTTCAGCGAACAATAATTCATAATCAAAAAATTTAGAGGGAATTTTCCTCTGTCCGATCGATCTCCTCAATCCTTGAGTCTCTCCAAACGATTTAGAGTGTTCAAAAGTCATTGAGTCATCATGCTGAGAGTTGGTATTTGACATTGGAATGGCTCTCGCATATTCCCCCAATTCTGTGTTTGACGTAAACTGATCATCAAGGGAAATTCTATTATGTTCAGCGCTGGAAGAGATTGATCTCATGCCATGCGAGTTTTCAGGGAATGAGATGCTACACATCTTACATCAATTTGCAAGGGAGGAAATGTGGCGAGACCCATACTGGTCTTCACATGACTCAGGCTGCAGTTCACATGAGGCATGCTGCTATGTTTTGTGCTGGCCACACCCCCTATTTCGCGAGCTCATCACTTCACGCTGGATCTCAACCCCATAAGGGTCTTGTATTCCACGGAGGCTTTGTTGTCCATACTGGCCATAGACCAAGTCACACGGGCCTTGCTGTGCTTGGAGAGGAGTGCAATGCTGCGTATGGGGTGGAGAAACATGCTGCGCGCGATGGGGAGAAGTGTCTTGCTGATGTTGGCAGATGGGTGCGTTAAGCAGATGGTTGTGAGAGCTAGTCTCTCCCATGAGAGAACGTCCTGCACTGCCCACGGTTGTGGAGGGACCCGTGGAAGTCTTCCAATGCCAGGCACAAACTCCTTTGTCAAATGTGCTGCCAGGTACTTCATTTGCAGTAGAAACATTGCCTGCGCTGCCATATACACAATTACTTGGAGCTCTACATTAAATGAATTTTGCGCAGGGGATGGTAAACCAATGTCAGTATTGTATCTGGATACTTCATTGTCTGCAGACTTTGTATGAAAGGAGGAAGAATCAAAATTAGAGGATTGTGTAATGGACGGAATTGGAGCTAAAACATAGATGGGCGAGGAGGATGTATGTTGCAAATTTGTTGCGGTATAGCCTTGTGAATTAGACATGTGTATTGAATTAGCAATATCAAACAGGGGAATATAATTGGTTTCATGTCCATGTGTTTCTTTTGACAAAGCTGGAAACACCATTTCATTAAAAACCACATCTTGACTCCTTACAATTTTCTTTTCAATTGGATCCCACATACGAAAACCAAACTGGTCCTCTCCATAACCCATGAAGATGCACTGCTGAGATTTAGAATCTAGTTTACTCCTTTTTTTCTTTAGGAACATGAATAAATGCTTGACAATCGAACATACAGAGATGAGAATCAGAGATTTGTTTTCCCAACCAATCCTCTTCCGGGATACCGAAATCCAAACAAGATGAAGGACTCTAATTAAGTAGATACACAATTGTATTACAAGCCTCAGTCCAAAACTCCTTGCTTAAACCAGCATTTGAAAGCATGCACCGTGCTTTCTCAACAATAGTTTGGTTGAGTCTTTTCACTGCTCCATTCTCTTGAGGAGTGAAGGGGACAATCTTAATTCTCCAAATACCTTGGTGTACACAAAAATTCTCAAACTCCAAAGAGAAAAAATCTCCTCCATTATCCATTTTCAAGCATTTAATCTTATGACCACTTTGATTTTCAACAAGTGCTTTGAAAATTTAAATTTTGAAAACACTTCAGATTTGCGAGAAATCATATAAATCCATACCTTCCTTGTACAATCATCCAGAAAAGTGGCAAAGTAGTTTTCCCCTCCATGAGAGGTTACCTCTGTAGGACTGAAGAAGTCTGAGTGTGTCAACTCCAATGGTGTTGTCTTCTTGTCATGGTCATTCTTCTAGAAGTTGACCCATTTTTGTTTCCCACAAAGGCAATGTTCACAAAACTCCAAATCTGCGGATTGAAGACCGAGTAATTGATCTCGGTTCAGCATAACCCCAAGTCCTTTCTTGTTCATGTGACCCAATCTTTCATGCCAAAGAGCAACATCACTGCCCATAAGAGTCATATTAGCCCCCACCTCACCAATAATTTCAACAATTTAAATGATGCTCACTTTATCGCCTTTTTCGATAACCATAGAACCACTAGTGACTTTCCATTTATCTGTGAGAGTGGTTAGAAAGCATTGTGTATATATAGCTGACTCACGAAAATCATATTTTTCTTCAATTTAGGAATATGTCGAACATCTTTTAACATTCATTTAACTCCTCCATCTACATGCAAAACAACATCACCTTTTCCAATAATTTCACACAAATTATTGTCCCCCAAATAAAATTTTCCAAACTCACCTTCTTGGTAGTTTATGAACAAATCCGTACATGAAGTAGCGTGAAAGGAAGCACTAGAATCTAGGACCCAAGATTCGGATGTTGTGTCGCTTGTGGAAAGAATTAAGATGCCATCATCTCTATCATGAGTTATGTTCGCTCCGCTGTCCAATTTTTTTTTTTGTGCCTTCTTGTATTTTCTACAATCTTTCTTGACATGGCTATATTTTCCACAAAACCAACAACTGCCTTCTCTTCCTCTAGACTATGATGTTCTAGTTGATTGTGACCACCGGTTGTAATTATTTTTGTCTCTATGTTTTCTCCTTCCTTTATTCTTAGTGCTAACCATGGTAAGAGCATCACCGGATGGGGTGTCTTTGTTACTTCTTCTCATATCTTCACTAAGTAAAGTGACAACCACTTCATCGTAGACCAACTTCTTCTTCATGGAATTTGAAGTGCTAACAACTGTAACTATGGGATCCCAACTGTCGGGTAAGGAACATAACAAGATGATGGCTTTGGCTTCGTCATCTTGTCTCATACCAACCAAGGTTTCTTGACATAATAAAGTGTTTAAATCATTTATATGATCTGACTTCGCAGTCCCTTCTTTTTTAGCTTGAAGAGTCTCTTCATAATGAAGATTTTATTTGCAGTCGATGTCGTCTCATACATGCTTTGAAATTTGTCCCAAACTTCTTTTGTTGTCTTTTCATTCAAGACATTTTGCGATAGCAAAAGAAAAATTGATGCCATCACCTTATCATCAATCTGCTTCCAATCTTCATCTGACATCATCGCTGGTTTCTTAGTTTTTCCTTCGTGTGCGATTGATAAATCTTGCTTGATCGGCAATGAACACATCTGCACTTTCCACGGGCTGAAGTTCTTGCCTGCAAATTTCTCTACTTTCGTATTGTTCATCTTTCTAGAAATTCAACCCTGATTTCCAATCTGGACAACCTGTGCTCTGATACCAATTGAAAGGATTTGAAAGCTAAAAATAAACAATAGACATAAAGTAAAGAAGACAAATACGCAACACCAAGATTTATCTTGGTTCACCACAAATGTGGCTATGTCTAGACTGCATAGTATTGTATTAATATCAAAAGAATGTTTTACAAATGAGTAGGAGTAGCATATATATAGACTCCAATAACATTACATAATGATGGGTATGATCATGGTATACCAAGCTATGACCTTAAGTGGCAATGAAAAATCAGAAAATCAAGTTTAGTCAACTTGACGTAAAAAGTTGGACATCTTATCAACCTTATGTGAAAAAGTTGTAAGAATAGAATCTATAGGAAATTGAATATAGTTTCTAAACTACTAGCCCTTTTCTAAAAATAAATTAATCTAATTGTCAAAAACTTTAGATTTCAATGCAGTTGTATGAAGATTTTAGGAAAAAGATAAAAAGTACGTGTATGTCTAACTACCTTAATCACAAGCAAATGATGATATCTTTTTACAAGATTGTAGATGTAAGTAGTAGACTCATGCCCGGATGTGACGCATATTTTTGTGTAATTTTTTATCAAATAATTAACTAATTATGAATTTTCTACTACGACTTTTTCAGAATAATAAAACTCCCATGTCTGACCACCTTAACTAATTCTAAACTTTACAAAATTGTTTTTTTTTTTTTTTAAATTTTTCTTTTAATAGGCGAAGCATAGAATGTGACGCATGTTTCAAATTTCAAAAAG
The DNA here is from genome assembly GCA_018584345.1 of Thuja plicata. Taxonomy (NCBI): domain Eukaryota; kingdom Viridiplantae; phylum Streptophyta; class Pinopsida; order Cupressales; family Cupressaceae; genus Thuja; species Thuja plicata. Next base: position 623,730 of record MU223665.1, read on the forward strand.
GTTAAACCGTTTGAAAGTTATAGTTGTTTTTCAATCAGTCTATCAATTGGTACTTTAGAGGTAACTCAAATAGAAAATATGTAATAAATACTTATTGAAATCAAAATTTGACAGAAATTATATTGATGGAAACCTGATAATCTATTTAAGAAACCCTTTTCATTTCATCAATTTTGGGTGAAAAAAAGGTCATCAGATACATCGCCGAAGTCTGGAGATCATAGGAAGTATGATAAACACATGTTTTGAGTTGACCATCCACGTTTGGCATTGCAAAGCCAAAACCCAAGGAAAATACCAAGGCTAATCAGATATGAGATATTATCGGATATGCGATAATATCGGATATCCGATGTCTCCCACAAAAATTTCACTTTTCCATTTCAAATTTCAATATTTTCAATATTGATTTTAGTTTTTTAGATACTAAATAGATTTCATATTTTATAATATTAATATTATACCAAAACTAAATGGTAATAGCATTAGTATTAAATTATTATTATTTATATTAGTATTGTATAATAGTAGTATTATATTTTATTAATATTAGTATGATATTTAGTAATATTAGTATTAATATATTATTATTATTCATATTAGTATTATATTATATTATATTATATATATTTCTATTATATTATATAAATTTGTATTATATTACTATTGTATAATAGTATAATATTAGTATTATATTTATTATTATTTATATTATAATAATACCACAGAGAGAGAGAGAGAGAGTAGGCATAGGACAGAAATGGGTTGAAAGGGGTCATGGGGTCTTCCTAGGGGTCCTAGTACGTGATAAGGTGTACTAGGACCCCTAGGAAGACCCCATGACCTCTCTCTCTCTCTCTCTCTCTCTCTCTCTCTTCCCCACACANCTCTCTCTCTCTCTCTCTCTCTCTCTCTCTCTCTCTTCCCCACACATAAATATAAATATAAATATAATATTAATATAAATATAATATCAATATAAATATAAATATAATATTTATATGATATTAATATTAAAGTAATTATAATATTAATATAAATATAAATATAATACTAGTACATATAGTAAAATAATTAATATGATATTAATATTAATATAATAATATAATACTAATATAAATATAATAGTAATACATAAAGTAAAATAGAAATTATGGATGAAAATGAAAACCTTGAACCCAAATTTGGGCGGGAGATATCGGACATCCGATAATATCGGATGTCCGATATGTCTAACTGGTATCCAAAAGAAAAAATTGATTCTCTGGGTCCCTGTCCGAGAATCACATTTTTCTCAGAGAATTTCACGGGATATCTGTTGTGAAAGACAAAAAAAACTATTTTTTTTACCTTTTTGGTGGAATCTCTATATTCTCGAAGGTTGCATCACCTTTTTGGTCTCAATATGGGGAGTAGTAGTCGTCGAAAGCATAAACAGAAGAGGAAGCTCGCAAATGAAGAGATTGAAGTCTATAGAGAAATGGATAGGATTGCCCATAGGAATAAGAGACAAGGTATGTTAAATTTTAATGAAGATGTGGGCATAGGCCCATCCTTAAATGCAGTTTCAAGTGAAGAAGAAGATGAATTTGAAATGATTTATGACAATAATATTGAAAATGAGAATGTAGGGATTGAAGATGAAAATGTAAGTTTTGAAATTGAACATGTAGATGTGGACAATGGAAGTGTGGACATTGACAATGACAATCCACTATTTGAATATGAAGGAATTCACAACGATAATGGTGCACAAGAACCAAATCAGCATTACACATCTCCAATTTATATGAGAAATGAAGTCTCTTGTGAGGAAGAAATACAAACTTCAAATTTGAGACCTTCAAGAACAACAAAATGGTTACTTTAAATTAGTGAGAACATAATGAGCAATTTCGATGGAAAGCGATCAGAAAGAACCGTTCGGTTGTGGGTTTCAAACCTTTTTCATCAATTTTTTAGCCACAAGACATTGGTTGAGCAATGTCAATTGTTTATGCAATTGTTAAAGACGCAGAAGATGAGACCTATTCTAGCAAAATTGAAGATTAGTGTGAATAAGAAAAATGAGAGGAATGCTATTATTGTGAGAAATCTTTTTAGTGCTCTCAATTCCATTGGGAAGACTACCAAGGAAAAAGACAAGAGAGCCGCTAGGAGGGTTATTACAACCTCCTTAGTAAGTC
>MU223665.1:637011-654825 GCA_018584345.1 Thuja plicata
AGTCTTTCAAATAAACACATGTAAAATAAATGTTAAATAACATAATGCATTTCACAAAACATTAATTAATTGCACTCCTATCTACCATGAATCTTGCAATCAACATTTTGGTGCTCTCAAAAGTATACTGCACCAGATGGCTAATGGAGGATGAAGAAGTAGTATGAAAATAATACATACATACAATGCATGGAAAAGATATAATATAAAAATGAACATCCATACATAAATACAACGCATGACAAAGACATAATATGGAAATAATACACGCGTACAACACATTTCAAAGATATAATATGGAAATGATACATACATAGTACACATGAAAAAGATAAAATAATCATAAATGAACATGTAGATATGTATATATATGAAATAGTTTTGTACAAAATGTGGCATAAGCCATCTCCAAAAATTTAGAAAATCAGTTCATATCTAGATAGAATAGGGCATACGCCATCTCAAAATGTGCCATATAGCATCTCAACATAAGAAGTTCAACTACAAATGTTTCTAGGACATCCTATTCTATTGGTGGATGATCAAAGTGAAGTCTCTTCGAACTACTCTTTGGCTCTGATGGATCCTGCATTCAAACACAAAAGTGAAACCCGAAGTTAGATTACTTAATTTATATGGTTTCTATACATAATAAATAAAAATTTAAAATCATAGTCAATAATAATAAATAACTCTCATGTACCTCACCTCTATGTCTCCTCAGGTGGTCAGGAGACCTAATATATGTCATTGGTAGCGAAGGGACAATACCACCAATGTTGACTCCGACCTGTATATATGTTTGCGAACATGAGATTGATGTACGATTTATACTATTTAATGTTAAATCTTTGGTAGCAAATACATGTTTTAAATATAACAGAATTAACATTAAAACTTACCTGTGTTGAACTTTCTTCAGGTAATGTCGGTTGGGTCATCAATGATACAAACCCTTGGCGTGGTTCCTCCCTCAAACTAGGGGTGACCTACAAAAGTCAAACAGATAAGTTTCATACAATCATGACTTGATCATATTAAATATATACTTGATAGTAAACTAAACACAAATAAATTTAGAAATATATGTACTGTGGGGCTATCACTATGAATTGAGATGCCTGTGGCTCTATCATGGTGAACCGGTCTCACAACATCATCAGACACCACCCTCTGTCAAATAGAACATGTAATTAAAAATGAGTACGCATAAGTGACAAGTATACTATGTATGCTTAATCAATCTAAAATACTTAATTACCTTCCCCTTGTCAACATGAGATTCTTGAACCCCCTCACATTGCCCCTCAGTGGCAACTGGTGAAACCTGCATCAGTATGTAATAAGATGATCATAAAAATTAGAAAATACATCAATACAATATTATAATAAAAGGAAACCAATGAGTACATTAAAATATATGTAACGTGGAAGTGTCAAGGCCAAATGAAATGGCCAAAAGTTTGGACCCCTCCACCTGTGTCATCTCCTCCTCTATCATCAATTGGACATAAATGAAACACATAAAAAAACATAAGTGGGCAATCGTTATAAGAAAATTCTATTAAAAATACAAATGTTTAAAATTAAATGTACAATGTAACAAGTTAACTGTTTACTCTTACCGTAACAATAGGAGTCCATGGCTCTATATGCCCCTGATGCACATCTCCATGGGGTGTTTCAGTGCCTTTAGTGTGCTATGTAGTATCATCCACCTCAAACACATAGTTATATGCATCACTATCATTCAGGGGACCCAAGCACATATTCTTGCACATAACGCAGGTATGAGGCACACAAACATGTGAGCTCGTGGAGGATGTGGAAGGGCCATAAGAATTAGTATGAGGAGGCAACAATGTCACAATCTGCCTAACGAGTAGGTCACTCAAATGGTAAGCATGAATATATATATATAAGCAATGATAAGCATAATGATAGATTGGTCTAGCAAAAGGGTACACTCAACAAGGAGGTATTTATTACACTAAAAATTTTGCACATGTAGCATCAAATTAGTTTTGGCATTAGAACCTCAACAGAGTTAGGCAATTTATCAAATGGATGTGAAGAGTGATTTTTTGAATGGATATATTGATGAGGAAGTGTATGTTTTACAACCTAAAGGTTTTGAAATACATTCTAAAGAACATTATGTTTACAAATTAAAAAAGGCCTTCTATGGTCTCAAATAAGCTCCAAGAGAATGGTATTCATGGATAAACTCATACCTACAACAAAAGGTTTTTCAAGAAGTCAATGAGATCAAAATCTTTATATTAGAAGCTCGGCTAAGGATATCTTTATCATAGTTCTCTATGTTGATGATCTTATCTACATGGGGAATAATTAAGCTTTATTTGCAAAGTTTAGAATAGCCATGATTACTGAGTTCGAAATGACAGATTTGAGACAAATGCACTACTTTCTTGGTATAGAAGTATGGAAAAACAAAGATGAAATCTTTATGTCTCAAAAATAAAATGCTTCTTATATCCTACAAAAATTTTAGATGAAAATTTGCAAACCAGTTGCAACACCTATTGAAGTTTGACTTAAATTGTCTAGTTTAGATGTGTCAGATCCAATGAACCCAACTCTATACAGACAAGTGATTGGAAGTTTGATGTACATAACTACTACTCGTCCAGAGATCACATATACAGTGAGTTTGGTCTCTAGGTTCATGTCAGAACCTAAGGAAACACATTGGAGTGCAGCTAAAAGGATTCGTAGATATGTTAATGGGACATTGAGTTATGGTCTCAAATTTCAGCATTCACAGGATAGTAGATTAGTTAGGTATACCAATTCTGATTGGATAGGTTCTACACATGATAGAAAGTCTACCTATGGTTACACCTTTAGCCTTGTTTTCGCAGTATTCTCTAGGAAGACCAAGAAATAACCAATAGTGTCATTTTCTATAGCAGAGGCGGGATACAAAGTTGCAACATCAGCAGGTTGTCAAACTGTATAATTGAGAAGACTACCAGAAGACTTACACGAAATTCAAAATGAACCTACCTTGCTGTATTGTGACAACAAGAGTGCTATTCAAATGACGAAAAATCTAGTATTTCATAGTAGAACCAAACATATTGAGATACAACATCGCTATATCAGGGAATTGGTTCAACAAGGGTTTATTAAAATTTTGTATTCCAATACAAAAGATCAGATAACCGATATCTTCACAAAGGCTCTAGCTCGTGAAAGGTTCTAGAAGCTCATAGATCTGCTTCATGTTCTTCCCCATGGTCATTATGGGGGAGAATGACAACACTAATGCCCGTTGAGGCAGCCTTTCTTGACTTTGGAGCAACATTTCTAAACTACTTGCAATCCTTATTGACTTTGTAATCTCATATTCATTATATGGTTGTATGTATTTACTTTTGTAGTTGATTGTTGCAACTCTTTAATATTATAGTTGTAATATTGGTGAATATGGTTGAATTCCATAATGTCACCTCCCTTATAGTTTTCTATATAATGGATCCCTTGTCTCTCATTTCGTTAAGGCGATTTGGGCTTTTTCATATTTGTTTGTCTTGTGATCAAAAGATCACCATTTTTGCCTTCAAGAGGACCCAATAATTGAGCACCCTAACTTTGCGCTTCTCAAAATCCTACGTGGAAATTTCAAATCACTCTCAGTTTTTAACAGCAACTTACTTGGCAAGTCCCCTTCTTATTACTAAGGTTTCAGGGCCACATCATCAAATATGATGCCACATCATCAAATATGATGCCACATCAGTAGGCTTTTTGCCAATGTTTTCAAAACAGCCCAAAAAAATGTGAGACCAATCATATTACATTAGGGACCCCATACTTGTGCAACTGATGTGACATCACGCCATTGATTTCTTTTTAAAATAAGGAACACATTTCATTCAATTATAAGTAGTCATGGATTCATTGCAGGCTACATATGATGTATGAACTCTGGATCATGAATGCCCAAGTAATTCGAATTCCATTAATTCATCAGAATGGCCCAAATAGTCGGTGTGCTTTCATTCTTATCTCTTTCAGATCTTGTTGTTCTAGTGCATTCATTCGTGCTTCAATCCGTTAACGTCTTATGATCACTGCATTCAAAGAGAGAGTCCGTGGTATTTGACCCATAAATTCTAGTGCATTCATTCGTGCTTCAATCCGATTTTGTCATTTTCTTGACACCTGCACACACGACACAAAGTTGACATGGCTGCATACGTGAAATCTGCACCTTCCCCTTTCCTTCAGCACTACTCATTAACGAATATCTCATCTCCATGGTAAATGATCAATTTCCTTTCAGAGGTATTACAAGATATATGCAAGGCTTTGACCAGATCAGAGGAATTATAATTTTCGGGACAAAGATATGATCTGAAAGTTTAAATTTTGCCAGGGTTCAAAAATCGAATAACAAAACTTAATATTTGATGACATTTATAAATTTTATTGTAAAAGAACTCAAACTTACAATCTTTAATTTGTCTACATCGACTTCACCTTTTGATCAATCTTAGTTAAAATAGCATTAAAAACCCATCCAGCTAATGGTAAAATTTTAAACTTATGAGAAATTTAATGATGTTGAATACTCCATATTGTAAGAGGATTCAAGCTTACAATCTTTAATCAATTTACATCGACAGTAGCACTTTTGATCAAATCTTATTTCAAATAAGATCAAAAACCCAACCTGCCAATGAAGTTTAATGTTTATACATGTATTTAACAACCACTTAAGTTAAACTCAAAGCATTTTTCACCATCTCCTGAAGCTCTTTCCTCTTATTAATCTCCAATCGTTCTCCCTGTGTCATCAATATCAAACAATGTTGTCAATTTCTTTAATCAAAGCTATTCAATTACTACTTACAAGACAAGTTTGTGTGCAAGATATAACCTCAGTTTTGGAGCGGATTTTGACCTCAAATTCCAGTTTTGTTGCATCTATCTCCCTTGATTCTATTCTCACCACCTCTATCTCTAATTTTATCTCTCTCAAGCACTTCACCAATGTAACAACAGCGTCCATGTGAGTACAACTAGATGTTTTTTTCATGCTTACTTGAATGATGGCTTCTTCTGGAATGATGCTCTCCTCAATCACTACAACAACTTCTTCACAATCATAAGCCATCAATGGATTTCTTCCTAAATGTGCAGTGCAACCATTTGATAAGCTACTGTAAATTTCCCTTACACTATGGCTAATTGCATTACTTAGCTTGTGATTTTGTTGCTCAAGCTGTCCAATGAGAAGCCTGTTCTGATTCAGCTCCCTCATCGCATTTGACAAGGTGGAAATTTTATCAACTTTCTGCATACATGAGAAGGCATTTCTTATCAAAACAAGAACGAAGTCTATCTATGCATTCATGGCTATAAATGATACTAGATCTCTACAATCTATAATTGTAGAGTTTCACAATCTATAAAATTAAGAGTTTCTGAATTCAATTAGTTTATTAATTGTGAGTTTAATAAGTCAAAGATATTATCTACAGCAAGTCAAATTGTGATATTGCTATCAAGATTCAACTATGTAGTTTTCAAGTCAAACTCATTGACCCATATCTCATTGCTATCATCTAGATGCAATGAGTGCTAAGTGTTCCATTCATTCTCATCAGAAATGGGTTCTTGTGAACCAATACTCATGAAACACAGGTCAATGAGTTTGACTCGAAATCTACACAGTTGAATCTTGATAGCAATATCACTAATTGTAAGTTTTCTCATCGATATTTTAAATTTATTATTAGAATGAGATAAACATCATGGCTGCAAAAATATTGACTATTAGAATGAGATAAAATTAAGAGTTTCTGAATTCAATTAGTTTATTAATTGTGAGTTTAATAAGTCAAAGATATTATCTACAGCAAGTCAAATTGTGATATTGCTATCCGGATTCAATTGTGTAGTTTTCGAGTCAAACTCATTGACCCATATCTCATTGCTAACATCTAGATGCAATGAGTGCTAAGTGTTCCATTCATTCTCATCAGAAATGGGTTCTTGTGAACCAATACTCATGAAACATGGGTCAATGAGTTTGAATCAAAATCTACACAATTGAATCTTGATAGCAATATCACTAATTATAAGTTTTCTCATCGATATTTTAAATTTATTATTAGAATGAGATAAACATCACAGCTGCCAAAATATTGATTATTAGAATGAGATAAAGCTCACGGCTGCCCTTAAATCACACACACTAAGCAACATATTAAGCCTAGCTAGAAATTGTCAGTAAACGCGAGGTTTAACCTTTAGCTTAGGAGTCAACGCTTAGTATGTGTGATTTAAGATAACCGAAAGAGGACATACAATTGAACCCAAACAATAATTTCTAACTACAAGTCCTATCTATCAGTTCAAATTGTGTTAAATAATGGGAAAAGTAAGAAGAGGGTACCTTGGAATTGGAATTGTGAGGAAGAACAGAACGTAAATCCAGAAATAGTTGGCCAAGCTTGCTTCTTCTATTGCGTTCAGAAATCATATGAGTAAAAGCATCTGCTTCCTCCACCACACCTTCGTCTACTTCCCAACAAGACCTAATTTCTTGATTGATTTTAGATGGCGAAAACAAATGGGCTCCCATGCTCGAGTTTTCATCGTACTTCCTGAATTTTCCTTTTCCTTCATGGAGTGGATCATCAGATTGAAGAGAGGAGCTTGAAATTTGAGGAATTTCCGAGGCTTGATTGCACAGCTCGTCCAAAGGTGAAGGAAGATGATATTGTTGAGGTAGCAGCCAAGGATCAACATATTCGCCACTCCAAAGATTGTCTGTAATAACTAAATCTTCCCTCCCTAAGCCGGAAATATAATCTTCACCTTCAGTGATTGGGAAATTATCATCGTCCATCAAACTAGACTGGTTATGAAAGATCTTTTCAGAATTGGTTTCCATGTTGGTAATGAATACACAATTGTTTTTTCTGGTTTTAAAGGCAATCGTGGAGATTTCGAAGGTTCTCCATGTGGGTCCTGTTCTTTGAAATTTTCAAAACAAATGACGTGGAACAATTCAAAGCCAATTGTTTAAACGGTCGAATTCACATATATCAAATAAGATTTCCCGCCGTCTTCCAACTTGTACGAGAGACGACTGAATGGAGGGAGACTGGCTGCCGCAGGAGAAGAAATGTCAATGTTTGATAACACATGCGAATTAAAGTAATGTGTAGGTGAATTGTGTTTCAAAACAATTTGAAGGGGGGCTCTCTACATTAACTTTTTGATGAAACAAAGACTGTACATGACTGCTGGTTTTCTCATACATGAGGGCTGATATAGAAAAGAAGATGAAAAATGATCATGGTCTTCCATGCGGGGTTTCATACACTGTTTAGTGTTGTGGACGTCATTAAAATTCTTTCATTCATTCACACTTTTTACAACAACACTTTTTACAACAAAATCGACGGAAAAGTCTAGCTTATGTTCGACTCCATTCTCCATTTTATGTTATCTATAATATTTATAATATCTAATCTTTTAAATTTTGATAAACTATAAGAATCTGTTATGATACATTACTTCTTTATTAATTCCTATTATGGGACTATCATAGAGGAGGTCATTTTAAACATTGATTATTATTTTTTTCTTTCGACCAATCAAACTACAACAATTCCTTACATAACTCTCTTTTACAAAATGTGTTATGTGCAACTTGCATATTTTTTTCCTAGAAATTTTGGTGCAAAATATTTTGGTTGTCTGTGATTCGAATTGCAAATGGTTGATAGATGCCTTTGTAGATACCAATGCAAGAGAACACACAAATATTGACGTTTGGGGTCATTGTTGCAGTTTTTCAAAGGCTCCTATGAACATTATGGGGCTAGGGTTCACATTACGAGACACGAGAAGGTCTACATAGATTTGGATGATTGGTTATTATAGTTTTAACTATGATGGCTAGATAATGGACTTGCAATGTATTGCACGCATGTTCAAGAGTTGTCACCTAGCTTGCAAAGCCACATCTCAATAAAAGTTTAATTTACATTTATTATATAATTTTGTTTTTAACAGGCCAATCTAAATGTGTTCTTTGACCCCTTTGTTGGGAATATTATGTTTGAGTACACAAACATCAACATCTACTCACCTTTTGTACAAAGTTCTTGATCATTAATTTATCTTTGCTCTATCATATTACTTTTCATTATAGATATGGGACACAACCATAAAGGAGAGGTTTCAGAGTCTTGGGGTTTCTTTTTAGAGAGGACTCAATTGCTATTTACTTGTTTATGATGTGAATATACTAAGTCACTTGGGGACTTGGACAATTGGTACTTGGAACTTAAAAACCAAGTTTGTCACTTTCTGTAGTTTCTAAACTAGGTTTGGGGCCTATATCTCTTGAGTTCTTAACTGACCATATAAATGTTATATGTCCATGATACTTCTTATTGTCAACCTTTGTTACTCAGTTTGCATGAACCCTACCTGAATATAGATTAAGCCTTGAACTATGAATCAAGTCTGTCCTTTCAATTTTTTCCAAAACCTTAAATCTACCTAGATGAATCACTATTTCAGTTAAGTGGTCCATTTTGAGTTAGTTAGTTTGTGCTTGATGTTTCAAAAATCATATTGGTAGGTGAAATTTGTCCCAAATGGGTCCACTTCCTAGACAACCACATAGATACAAAATTTTGGGGCGTATTTAGAGTTATTTGAGGCTCTAAAATATTGATAAACTTAATGCTCATGGTCTCTAGGAAGTTTACTTCAGTTTTAGGGAAGTTTTGAAGAGTTTGTCTGTAGTTATAATTTTTAGTCGACCTATAATCATGCCTAGAAACCCTAGTTTTTGGTTTGGCAAACACTAGAAATAGATGGTGTTGCAATTTCAGCATGGAATGCTTCTAACGATTAACAATCTAAAATAAATATTAGATTCAAAAATATTTTATGTTGCATTATTTCCAATCATTCTCTTAGATGGTATTGATATTCATGTGTATGTCTTCTTGAGATTGATGAGATGATTCGATCACTTATCATGGATTTCATAAGGAAGAATTTGTCTCATATATGTGGACAAGTAATGGTTGTATGATCTAATGAACTTTAAGAAATCATTTTCTTAGTTTAATCTCCCTTATGATTGCACTATGTTCATGTGATTTGGGAATTGTTAAACTCATGCTTTCATAGCTTTGGTGATTTGAGCTAACCTTCAAAGTAACAAGCTTTTGTACATGAATCATTGTCCAAGTAGTTAAATTTCATTTGATTTGCTTCTTGTACCACATTATCCTTTTTAATGTTTATTTTGTATACAATGATTAGAATAAGTTAAAGAAATTTTTATTTTGTTTTAGATTTGTTTACTACAGGTTTATCTTTGAAAAATCCAAAAAAGATAAATAGGTCAGATCATCACAAGAAGAACCAAATTCCTTTGAGCCAATTGAATCGCCTATTTTTACCTGCAAAGGCCCCTTGTCAAACAATTATATTATTCCAACTGATGTATCCTACGTATAGCTAAGAACTAGCCTTCAATAACCTTGGAGTGAATTAGTTTAGCTTTCGAGAGAGGAGATTCATCCTGACTCTCCCACCATAGTTTGTGCTAATACCGTAGTCAAAAAGTATATATAGTTGCAAATTCTTTAATATATGTGGATGTGTATATCACTATTTGAGGGGATATAAAACTCTTTTAATTTAATTATTCAATACTATAATGTATGCATTATGTTATAGTAATATTTTACGATCACCTTGCCAATGAGGAAGAACATCACCCTCCTTTGGAAGCTAGGTGATATCCACTACATTTATATTTCAACATTTTTATGATTTCTATCATTTCTATTTCCATGTGCGATTCGTAATTCAAAGTGATTTACTTATGAATGGGATGAGAATTTTTGTTTCCATTATTATTTAAGTGCATCTCTCGGTTTTCTCAAGTAAAATATTGTTTGATAAATATTTTTGCTAGTTTGAATATTTTCACTAAATAGAGAACAAACTAGCGATCTATATCTATAAAAATGTTCCTATTACTCTATACCCATAATAAAGTTATAGACCGTCTCAAGATTTTTTTTACTTCTCTAAATAAAATTAAAATTTTAGATCTTGTTAGGAGTTTTGTGATGGAATTTCCTACATTTTAGCATTTCATTCCACCTAAATTGCTACCTATAGCCCTTGTGAAAATTTCCAGTATGCCTTTCACAAAATTATGCCCCTAGATTGACATGGTAACAAAATAAAATTGCAAACTAGTATTTCCTCAATAACCTAACTCATTAGTTTTTTCTCAACCTTTAAGCAAACTTGTCAGGGAAAAGAATTAAAGGCCTATTAGTTTAGTAAGTTTATTTAGGACCAATGCGTCTCGGAGAAATTCTATGCAATTGTTGAACTTGTCTAAATAATTACTCTTGATTTTCATTGTATTAAGTTATATTGATCCATGAGTCGTGTTGGATATAATTTTTTTTTTCAAATAAATTGTAGGAAGTAGCTCAATAGAACAAGAAAACTTGAAACAAGAATGAAAGCCACAATTTGTGACTGAGTTGTTTATAAAGAAGCTAGCTGAACCTAATCTTGATAAGTGTATGATTGAATCAAGTATTGTTTAGTTTGATACTAAAGCACCACCTAGCACACAACAAGAATTACCTTAGTCTTTAAATAATTCTTTTAATATAATCTCTTCTAAGTTTTTGAAATAATTTGAAGAATCTTATAAACTATGAAGTGGTAAACCTCTAGAAAGTAAGAAACCTAAGCCCCATTTGATTGTTTAGACACCTTGGAAATTTAAAATTATGACCATTAATAATCTTAAAAATGTCAATAATCTATGGACAACAATAATCAAGATACTTTTGAATTTCCTATTGCCCATCCTAAGAAAGACACTCCTATGAGAAACATACCCGATTCCTCTTTACCAATTTTTAGAGGAGTTTATATGGAGGTTCCTAATATTTTTTATTTGATTTAGATATCTTATGTCATGTTTATCCCTATCAAAGTGATGCTCAAAAGCGTAAGTTGTTTCTAGCTACTTTGAAAGATGGAACATTATGATTGTTTATAGGCTTATGACCATAGACTATTCCCATATGAGAAGATATTAAAGATAGATTTTTGACAATGTATCAAGAGTATTGCAAGACAAAGAAGGATCAAGGCAATATCTTTCATATGATGTAGGACGAACAAGAAACTCTAGAAGATTGCCTTGAATGGTTTTCATTTAGTCTTCAAGACAAACACGACTAACTAATGAGGCTATTAATATGCTTTTTCTTAGAGGAATTTTTTATGAATGCATGAAGGTTTTGAATCTTATAAAGTCATTTTTTTTTGTTCTAGAATATTCTCCAATCTATCTCGAATATCTCTCCATCCGACTTTTATGTTTGTGGCTCTCTTCATTTTTATTGTTTGCAAGGTGATGAGGATCATCATTAATTATAATCAATGTACTCATCTAAGGAAATTAATGCATTTTATTCTTGTTATTGAACCTTCTAATTAATTCTTCTATCTACATTAATTAATTTTTATAATTATTCAACTAAGCTATTTTTTCTCTAATTATTAAATATTTTTTTTAAGTTTTTAAATATTTCATTAGCCTTTTCTAACCACAATTAAATAAATATTTTTATTTAATTAATTTTATAATTTTATCTTATTAATAATTAAATAATTTTAATGTTTAAAATTATTTCCCATCTTAAATAAATAAATAAATTAATCTTTTATTTATTTTCTCTATGCACTTATACCTCATTTTATCCTTCCACCTTATTAATTCCTTCCACCTTACTAATTCATGTGCATTTTGAATCCCACCCTTTATAAAATTAAACACTTCCCTCTCAAACTAAATAAATTCAAATAATTTAAATAATTTCCCACCAAATTAATAATTTATTTTATTTTCTTCATGCATTTACACCTTACCTTATCTTTCTAAATTATCAATCTATGTGCATTATAGCTCATATCCTCTCTTAATGTTTCTCCATTGTTGATTTTTCCACTTAGTCTCCACCATTGATCAAATGTGGGCACGACATATAAATACTTGACCTTCAACCCCTCATTCTCTATATAGAACTTTTGAACACCTACACCAAATTCATATTATCAAGCATCTATCAAGTATCCTCAATTAAAGATCTAGAAACTACCCTTCATTATACAATCATGGTTATGCTATTTTCAAGATAAACCCACATACCAAAGCATTCAAGAAAGTCTTGGTTTTTATTTTGAAACTATGTAGTTTCCTAAGATCTTTACAATTGTATTACTGTAATGCCCCACCAAGGAACCTTTGAAACTAAGGGTAAAACATGCACGATTTTTTTTTTCAAAACAAAAATACATCACACGCATAACATAGGTACACTGCATAAGAAAAGATGTATCAAACTGGCCATTTCATTATGTGCACATGTGAAAGTCTATAAACACTTCCAAATTTTCCATGGGAACCCCAAATGTGCAATCTGAACAAAATATACATATTCGATGAAGTACCACTTAAGAGCTCAAACCACATTCAACAATCTATGAAAGATCTTGCCTAACATTAACTCAACTTCTAATGAAGGAAATCATGTCAATACTCAATTCTAATGATATAAATATTCATTTTAAGAACTAGTAGAACAAAGTTTCCAACCAAGAGATTCTTTTCATGCTACTCTCCTTGTAGAAGGTGTTCTTGTTTTGTTGTTTTATCATAGAGGTGCTTGTCTTGAAAATTCTAACATGGTATTAGAGGTCCATAACTTCAACATGGTATTAAAGCTCCATAACTTGAACATGGTATCAAGGCATGGAATCACCAAACCCCATCTAAAATTTTGAGAGTTTCTTTTCTCAAGAGCATTGTCAGGTGTCCAAATTTGCCTTCTTATGTGGATTTCAAAGTTGGAATTTTCTTATCAGCTTTCAGAGAAAAATGGGGGTCAAATTTTTTTTGGAAGTTTTATATTTTTGGAAACTCTTTATTTGTGAAATTTTTCTATTTTTTGGGAAGTTCTTATTTTAAGAAAATTTTAATTTCTAGAGCCATCTTCAATAATTTTTGACATAGATTTAGTTTTGTATCCATAACTTGGTCATATGAACTTGAAATCATGCAAACAAGATATCACTAGCAAGCTAGTTATGATGCTAATCCAAACAATAGGTAGTTTTATCAGATTCTACACCAATTTTCTATATCAATCTTCTAAATTTAGCCTTGATTTTTGTGCTTTCAAGGACACATCTTGGACATGTAGGTTTCATTTTCAAAAAAAAAAATCATTGCAAAGGTGGTTCAATACTCTATGTCGATCTACTAATATTTTTTCTAGATTTACCCTAGGTAATTCTTATTTAGTCTTTTGTGTTTTCACTCAATCAATGATTACTTGGTCATTTGGCTTTTGGAGCATTTTTGTTTGCATTAGATGACTTCACTTGGGTTGTTTTACATGTATTTCTAATAGTTTTCCCTATTTGGACTATTGTTAATTAGGATTGTGCCTATAGCGTGATGATGAATCTAGCTATCCTGTTGGAACACATGGAAACAATCTCAATAGTGGAAGAGTGCTTGAGATTGAATCTCCGAGATTACAAGGTGATTTCCTTATTGATATTCACTTAAAACTTAATGATTTCACGGGAAAAGGGGAAGAAAGACTACCTGTGAAATAAAATTCATATGAACTAAAAGGTGATGCACGTAGTGAATATCAATATGATATGAAACTATAAATCTTCACAAAATCACCTCTTAGGGACTCACAAATTGCTCACAACCTCAATTAGATAAGACATGCAAAAGAAATTCTTATGAAAAGACTCAATACCTGGCACCTTGAAAGGAAAAAAATAAAGTTTTCTCAATTTTGAGCATACATATGAGAGACACAATCACAGATCTGGATGTAAACTATCCAAATTTTGCATCAAAATACTGAAAAGAGTTTGATAAATAAAGGAATTGATCACAATATTTCACCAAGTACCAACAATCAACACATTGACACAACAAAATTTGGAAGGAAAACATGTAAGCTCTATTCAATAATGGCAGAAGATGTGCTACAAATCATGGAAAAATTAGTCAATACAATAATGCTCCAATTTGCAATGTGCCAAAAAGGGAAAAAAGAAAGACCCTCTCTAAAAGACAAAAACTTTTCCTTAAAAGCATCAACTTCCAAAGCAAACACAAGGTGAATTGAACATGAACTGGACTGAACTGATCAAAAACTAATGCAAAAGTGAAGCACCAACATTTTATCTCCTCAAAATCTCAATAATCCTAAAAAATAAGAGGTGGAATTGGAAGAAAAAGGAAGATAACTACCTCAAAGGCCCCCCTTTACTGATAAACAACTCAAGTACGCCTTGAAACTACTGTCAAACTATCACTAAACTCTGGCACCTGTACTGTAGTCAACCCCTTAGCTCAAGAGGAAATGAGTGATTACATTCCCTAACTAATTATAGACACTCAAATCTTTTCCCATTATTCTTTCACCAAGGAGGAGATAAAGCATTCTTCTTTTTCTTTATCGGCCAAGAAGGCTCTCAACCTAGATGACCTCCAAGATATTTTTTTCAAATATTGGAACCTTGTGTGATGACATATGGAGGGTTGTAGAAGAATGTAGGGTACACATAGATGTCTTAAAGTCCTAAAATTTGACCTTCTTAATGTTCATTCACAAAGTTAAGGATTGTACTACATTTTCTTAATTCAGACCTATTATATTTTGTAATGTCATTAAAAAGGTGATCTCCAAAGCTATGGCCTCTAGGTTGAGGAAGTGTTTGAATAGCATCATCTCCAAACAAAAATGTTGGTTCCTGAATGATAGATGGATTCTTGATCGTATTATTGTAGACCGTGAGGCTATTAACTTGATATAAAGTAGGGAAAAAAAAGATGATCATCAAATAGGATATGAATAGAGATCATGTTAAATTCAAAAGGGATTTACTAATTAAGATCACGAGGAAGTTCATTTTGTTTAGCCTTAGCGTTGACAGGAACACAAGTGCATCTCTACTCCTTGTACTATCATATTGAATGGTGTTCCTACTGATCTATTCAATGCCAAGCAAGCATTGCACCAAAGGGACTTGTTATCCCCTTTCCTCTTCTTATTTGTAGACGTTTTGGGCATAAATCTGAATAAGGATTGGAAGTGGGCAATTTGGAGTGTTTCCAAAACTTATGGAAACATTTTAAAGAAGATGTTGAGAAAACATGAGGTTGTTATTGGGCAAAAGGTGGATGTATCGAACTCCATTATTTTTATTTTGATGAAAGGGTGTTTAGAAAGATAGGAGATTCAGAGAATCCTCAGTTTTGAGATACCAATAAAATTAATTATTAAGAGTGGCAGCCACACGTAGGAATCTTTGTGTGGAAGTAAAGAAACCAATAAAATAAAATTATTTATCTAGAATTTGGTTTAAAATTCGTGGAATCTTTGTGTGGAAGTTAATAAACCGTATCCTGAGATGGACATTGGAGTCATCCACGAGTTATAAGCAAAATGGTGCATTTTGTTTTTAACAATAATGGAAGTCTCAAGAAGCCGGTGTCGTTTAATTCGGTCGTCTCTCATGCAAAAGAAAGAAACGTGTAAATATCTATCAATTACGTGTACTTACTGCCACAATTTCAACGAGGTGGACAAAACGTTGTTTTGACCGTTGAAATCCTTGCTGTCCAAGTTTTCGTGTCGGTTGTTTTGAAAATTTCAACGAGAAGAGAAGTGTGTTACCAACATGGAACCCAATTCTGAAAAGTTCTTTCATAGCCCCTCTGGTTTGATGGACTATGGTATTACAGAGAATCTTATATCTGATGATCCCCTCCATGCCAACATTATATTGAAAAGAAAAAGTCCATTCAGGAAGTATCAAGAACGTTCTACAGCGAGAGCCAATTTGTATTTGGAATCTAAAATCAATCAGAAATCAATCAAGAAATGCTTGGATTTTCTAGGTAGAATGTATAAGAGTAGAAAAAGCAGGTGGAGTTGGGAAGTAGATGAAAGTGTGGTTGAGGAAGCAGATGCTTTTACTCGTAGGATTTCTAAACGCAGGAGAAGAGGCCAGCTTAGCCAATTATTTATGGATTTACGCTCAATTCTACCACACAATTCCAATTCCAAGGTACACTTTCTTACTTTTCCCATTAAAAAAACTCAATTTCAACCCATAGATAGAATTCGTTGTGATAATTGTTGTTTTTAGATTCAATTCTAATTGTTGTTTTGTTGTTGTTTTTAGATTCAAATCGATTGTATGAGTTCTTTATTATTCTGTTTTCCCTAAAATGATGATGGAAAATTTACCATTAATTGAATTTACAAACAACAATAGTTTATATATATCTATATCTATAGAAGCTTCATTTCCACTTTAATGAAGAAATGTTTTTTCATGTATGCAGCAAGATGATAGAATTTCCATGTTGTCAAATGCGATGATGGAGTTGAAACAGAAAAGGCTTCGCATTGGAGAGCTTGAACAACAAAATAAAAAGTTAAGTAATGCAATTGGCCATAATAAAAGTGAAACTTGCACTAGCTTGTCACATGGTCATAGAGCATATTTAGGAAGAAATGAATTGATGGCTTTTGATTGTGAAGAAGTTGTTGTAGTGATTGAGGAGAGTAGCATTCCAGAAGAGGTTTTCATTAAAGTAAACCTGAAAAAATCAACTGCTTGTACTCACATGGACGCTGTTGTTACCTTGTTGAAGTGCTTGAAAGACATAAAATTGAAAGTTGAAAGGTGGAGTTGGTGAAAATAGAATCGAGGGAAATAGATGTAACAAAACAGGGAATTGAGGTCACAATCCGCTCCAAACATAGGTTATTTCTTGCGCAGAAACTTTTCTTGTTAGTATTATTTGAGTAAATTTGATTACCGAATTGACAACATTGTTTATTGTTGATAACATGGGGGACGATTGGACATTACTCAAGGAAGGTGTTTGAGGAGATAGTAAAACATGCTTTGAATTTAATATAAGCAGTTGTTAAATATGTACATCAACATTATATTTTAATCAATAGCTATGTTTGTTTATTTAATCTTATTTGAAATAAGATTTAACAAAAGTTGTTGACATTCACATGTATTAAATAGGGCTGGGGCTGGTGAAGTCCATGTAGTCTAATTAAAGATTGCAAGGAACTAAAGATTGTAAGCTTCAATCTGAGTATTCAATATTATTCTAACTTTCTATTAGTTTAATAAATTATGTTAGTGTTTATTGTAATTTAAATTTATAAAAATATTTGAAGGATATTATTGAATAGCTAAATAATATATATATTATTAAAAAATTTGTAACAAAAGTTTAAGATCTTGAGTTTAATTAGTTAAAGTATCGGGTCTTCATTGTGAAGATCCATTCTCGATTCTCAATTGGAATATCTAAAGTGAAATACTAAGTTGAGTCTAGGTCTTTCATTATTAGTTTCTAATATAGGGATGATTTCTATTTGGTTACAGGCAGACTCACTGGGAGGGAGAGATCAAAAGAGGGAGGAAATAAATATGAAGAAAAAGAGAGGGAATTAGAGATATATGGGAAGGGAAAGGGAGAGAGATATATCTAGAAATATAGATAGGAGGAGAGAAGAGAGATTAAGAGAAATATAGATTGATATACGAGGAATGATAGATAGAGGGAGAGATGGATTGAATAAGAGAGGTATATATATATGTATATGTATATATATATATATATATATATAT
>MU223665.1:725405-775433 GCA_018584345.1 Thuja plicata
CCAATTGTTAGTAATAAATGAGAGGGGGGGGGGGTGAATAAGTCATCTCAAAAACTTATTCTTAAACTAACCACCAATCAAATAAACCTCAGATTATTATGTCCCTACAAGATGCATGCCATGAGATACTTATAATGATTATCTATATGTCTATTTAACTTGTCTTTCCTTATTCTCCTTGATTACCAATAAGTAGTATAACTATTTACCAAAATACAACAAATATGTAGAGTATACCGATAAACCCAGTGTTAACTATGTCAGATATAGAACAATAAAGAAATGAATCATACACACAACACATGAATTTTTAACATGGAAACCCTGTTAAGGGAAAAAACCACTGCGACTGATACCCCAAATTTTTACTCTTCTGAAGTGAGCCGTGTTAAGAGCCAACCCTTTTAAAGGTTACAAACACACTATTAGGTGTGACCTTGTTAGAGGATTTCACACATATAGGTTGTCACTTAGTATCGGGCATCTAATGCTGGCATCCTTGAATCAGCCTCTCTTAGAATGTCAATAGGCATCAAGCATATCCAATTCTACTTTCATGAATCAACCTTTTTGGCACTCCTTCGGATGTACCTCAATATATAGAAGATAGTTAAGTCCTGCTTTGTTAAGAGACTTGATGCTTCAATGGTTAAACTGAAAAAAAATGACCTATTTTTAATGCAACTTGAATTGCAGATTTTCAGATCTATTTAAGTACATTACCTCTCTGATCAATGTATCAATTCAATTCTTTTGTGCTCCATACTTTCTGCTCCATGATGTTGTGTTCACTGTTCATCTGTGTCTACAGAATTCCTTAGCTCCACTTCAACTTGATTGATCAGTACTACATGAAGTTGTCCTTCATTAGTTTCTTTTTAGCATCCTCTTTCTATTCACTCCCCTTAATCTATTTTCATGTGATACAAAAAATGAATTAAGCTTGTCTCTTATATAGACATGATATTCACTGTTTCTTGATTCTTGATTCTTGATTGTTGGTTCTTGGTGTGAAAAACAATCCAGCCAATTTGATTTAAAGAATAATTCCAGATTTATCTCATAGTTATCTTTATGCCAACTATACAAATCTTCTTTTAATAAATCACTTAACTCTGGTTGAATAAAACAAAGAAAACAACTAGTTAAGTCTATCTTTTGGTCTTGTCAGCTAGATATTTTGTCATTTTCTGAACCCTTTGTTTCGTTGGTCAACTCTTTAGTTAGTCATCAGTTACAACTGTCATTTTTGTCAGTGTGACTCCAGTTAGCTTTAGGATCTCCGTCCATTGGGCAACTCTACTTTCAGCTCATGGAGCATCCTGTGGTTTTTCTTTGTCAGGCAACACTGTCTTCTGCTCGTCGGGTATCACTATGACTTTTCTTCTTTTCCTTTACCTATGGTGTGCACTCTGTCGGTGTTGTCCGTCACTTAGTGAATACTTGACTTTTATTCATTTCTGAAAGCATAACCTTTGTTCCATTGATTCTCTTAAGTCTTTGGCATTTTATACATGATTGTATAGATGATATCAAGTTGACATCAATGACAATACAAATCATTAACTGATTTTAATGCCTTGCATTATCTTCAACTTAACATTATCAAACATTTAATCAGTTATATGTCATCACTCTAAAGTTAGTGTAAATTATTATAGCTCCACATGAATTTGATATAAGTAGAAGATTAGAGATCCAATCTGCATAGTCAATAGGTTTGAAAAAACCTGCATCTATTAGTTTCATCAATTCTTCTATGACCAATAGTGCAATCTTTAGATGCATTTTATGGAGCTTTTATTGTGTTGTTTTGCCTCTAGCTTCGGTTGAAGATGATGTAACACTAATTCTAGATCTAATCCAGGCATGTCAAAGTATGACCAACCAAATTTTATTTTCCTATTCTTAAATAATTAAATGAATTGTTCTCTTTCTTCTTCTATTAATGACTCTGCCAAGTGGATTAGTCATATTTCTTTAGTGCCAATATTGATGGTTGTTGTCTTCTCTACCAATAGTTGTGACTTTTCTTCTTTCATGGGAAGTATATCAATCTATCCATCCTTGGGAACCTTAGAGAGGTGTTCAGCCTTGGATACGTCTTTTGTTTTTACTATTTTGTAGCTAGAAGGTGCCTTTCATTTTTCACCTAATAGCCTTATATTTTATTTTTTAAATTTATAACTAGAGGATTGATATAACTACCCAAAGTATGTTGTTATGTATAGTTAAATATTGAAACATTTATTGTGGTCTCCCATAGGTATGTCTTGTCTTAGTCTGAAGAATTTAGCAATAGCTTCATCATTCTAAAAAATGTCTATGGTTAGTGGATTTTGTTGTTTCCAATTTATAATGTCAGGGTAAACCAATGTGATGGGGAGCTCCAACTCCTAAGAGATTTATGTATCTTTCCAAGAACTTCTCTTTGGTCTTCCTAGGGTACCTATATCTAACCTAACCATAGTACACTCCTATGGTCTCCTACTCCTCTTAGAGCTCTCTACCAACTTCAAACTCTCTTCATATCCTTCTCAATGCAACTATGCACCCACAGACTTAATCTAGCCAATTTTATGCCAATTTGTTCTTTGCAATAGGAATAGGTATCCTTACTATTCGTAGGTCTCTTTCAACTAATTTTTATCCACTATTATGGATTCTTCCAATGGTTTTCCATTGAGTTCCAACTTTTCTAGTTTTAGGCCTTGTAGCCATTTTTTGCCCAATTAGGCGTCCTAGAAACTGAATTCTTGGATTTCTTCACAAATTTCCTCAACAAACCCCTAAAATAACTATGGATTATCTATAACACCACCCTAGGCTCAAGTTTTTTCTATGTTTTAGGTCTTCAAGTTATCCATATGCAAGATTTCCACCAAACCCCTATTTTCAAGGGTTTCTAGGGCATGCAGTCCAGTAAAGTTTCTTTGCTTTCACTAGTTTCTCTAATGGCCTCCTCCAATATTCTCCTTGCATAAAAATATAAAGGACAAATTACCCTATACTTTTCCACCATTTATTGGCTCAAACCAATCCATCTAGAAATCTCTCTTGATTCTGTCTGTTCAAGCTCCTAGCCAGATTACCTCTGTACTCGCCTAGGGATTGATGAAAAAATTAACTCCCATACACACAAACTCTAAAAGACATATTTACACTAATTACACAGTCCCTACTTGAGTCCAAGTTTCCATTGAATTTCAACCATGAGAAATCAAGTGGGACTCATTTTTATATGATTATCTCTAAACAAATTAGCGAGCTATTGAAACTAAAAGAATTTACAAAACAATCAACAAAAGTGCTAAACTACAAAAATGGCCTTCTCTGATCTTATCCTTGCATAAACATATCAAGGACACAATCCCATACACCTCTTTACCATTTATTAGCTCAATCAAATCCATCTAACAAGCTCTCTTTCTTGTGTTCTGTTCAAGCTCCTAGCTAGAATACCTTTGTACTCGCCTAGGGCTTGATGGAAAAATTAACTCCCTTTCACACACAAACTCTACAAGAAATATTTACACTACTTACATATTACCCTAATTTATTCCAATTATCCATTGAAGTTCAACAACATGAACTCAATTGGGACTCATTTTTACATGACTACTTTTGAACAAACCAGCAAACCAGTGAAACTAAAAGAATTTACAAAACAATTAACAAAAGTGATAAACTACCAAAATAAAACCAAAAAAATTAATTAAATAAAAATTATAGAAGGCTCAATGCATTAAACCAATCCATTCAATCTATTAAAGGTCTGGAAGAAGGCTCTATTACAAAAATACAACCCAGTTCTTTACTTTCCAAAACACAGTCCTTACACCAACACTTCCAACCCCTAGATTAGGGTATGTCTAGGATTACATATTCTATTCCCACAAATTTGGACCCCTAGGTCAGGATTTGAACACCATTAAATCCATTTCCTAGATTTTAGGAAATGTTGTCATGACAACTTTGCAAAGTTGCAAAGTTGTCATGAGCAACTTTTACAACTTTTTTCTCATTTGACAATCCACTATCCTACCTTGCATAACTTGGTCCAAAATCAATACCTTGGATCCAAAAACACTTAAAACATCAAAAATATGAATTCTACTCTATTTTTTAGTCTTGGTCAAACTTTGACCCATGTTGACTTTTCTAGGGACTTAAGCACTAGAGCCTAATTGAACACACAAAAGACATGACTCTAAACACTCTTACCTCTAAACACACACCAGATCAAACTTGGGACTTTATCGTTAGTCCTTATTACCTTGGTGGTTGGATAAAACCACCTACAAGCCAAAATTTGTAAAGATCTTCTTTGAGACCTTAAGGTGCTCCCACACCATTCTCCCCCCGCAACAAGAAATTCAAGGTACCTGAGGTGTGACAAACTCCAAACTTATTCCTTTCTTCTTAAATTCACTCTCTTCTATCCAAGTAGCCTCTAACTCAGGTTGTTGGTCCCATGTGAGTAGATGCTCCATGTATGTCTTACTCCTAGTCTTATTCTTCACTCTTGAATCCAAAATCTTTTCAACTTGTGGCTTAGCTTGGAAAGGTACTCTGAGTTCTTCCACATCCTTTGCTATGTCAATATTGTACTACTAATCCATCACATCTAGTCCTCTACATCTGATTAGATCCTTCACATTGAAAATAGGAGAAATAGACATCTCCTTGGGTAGATCCACTTTGTAGGCATTGGAGCCATACTTAGCTAACACATTACATGGTCCAATCCTTTTCATCTATAGTTTGCTTTGTATTCCCTTCTGTAGCCTAGCCTTGTATAAGTATACCATTATGAAGTCTCCTACCTCAAACTGTAAGTCTCTTCTCCCTTCATTCTTCTTAGCTTTAAGTTTTTGATTTCCCTCCATTAGGGTCTTCTTCAATTTCTCATGGACCTCTCTAATTGATTGAGAAAATTCATTTGCATGACCATTGATTCCCTCATAACCTTTTATATCTCTAAGCTCAAAAACACCCCTTGGATATAATCCATACACAATCTCAAAGGGAATCTTACCAGTAGTCATGTTTACACTATCATTATAGGCAAACTCTTCTTTTGGGATGACTTGTTCCCATCCTTGTCCATACTCCTTGGTTATACATCTCAAAAAATTACCAATAACCCTATTGATTACCTCTATCTGACCATTCATTTGAGGATGATATGCAGAACTATGAGCCAAATTAGTACCTAGTCTTTTCTAGAGGGTTTTCCAAAAGTTTCCCATAAAATTCACATATCTGTCTGCAACTATGCTCATTGGAAAACCATATATCCTTACTATCACCTTGAAGAAAAGGTGGGAAATTTGACTGGAATCATGTGTTTTTTACATAGGATAAAGATATTAATCTTACATAATCTGTCCACTGCAACAAACACACTATCCAAACCACTTGGTTTCCTAGGTAGCCCCACTATGAATCCATACTTATGCACTCCCATGGTCTATTTGGGATGGGAAATGGTTGGTAAAGACCTGCATTTTATGATGTCCCCTTTTCCTTTTTACATACTCCACATTTCTCAACATACCTCCTTATATCCTTATGCATTTTAGGCCACCAATAGAATCTCTACACTAGGTCTAGGGTCTTATTAACCCAAAATGTCCACTTAAGCTACCATTGTGCTTCTCTTGGCTGAGGTTCTCCCTCATGGAACTCCTTGGAACACATATTCCTTTCCCCTTAAACAATAAACCGTTCTATAAAGTATAGTCTGCATATTCACTATAAAAATGATTTTCAAAATCTTTACATACCTTATAGATCATTTGCATCTCCTTCATAAATATCCTTGAATCCTTCAACCCTTGTGCTATGCAACTTTATTTCTCAAACAATAAGTAACCTCCTACTAAGTCCATATGCAACCTTGTTGTTTACCCCCTTCTTGTGCTTGATTGTAAAAGTGTATGATTGCAGAAATTCTATCCACTTTATATACCTCAAACTAAGCTTCTCTTTTGTATTTATGTAGCTTAAGGCCTAGTTCTTAGTGTATACAAAAAATTCTTTTAGCAACAAATAGTGCCTCCACTTCTTAAGAGCTTTCACCAATGCATAAAGCTCTAGATCATAGGATGAGTATCTAGACTTTTCTTCATTTAACCTTTCACTAAAGAAGGTCACTGGTCTTCCTACCTGACTTACGAACCCCCCCACTGCTATGTTGTTAGCATCACATTCCACAATGAATAACTTATCAAAACTTGGAAAAACCAATATAGGTTGGGTAGCCACTTCCTTCTTCAACCTTTCCAGCCCTTTATTGGCTTCCTTTGTCCATATGAACTTTGTCTTGACTCCACCCTTTATGGTATCTAGGACTGGTGCATAGATTTCACTGAATCTTCTCACAAACTTCCTATAGAACTATGCCAACCCATGAAAAGTTCTAACTTCATTCCATGTCTAATAAGGAGTAGGCTAACTTAATATGGCTTCAACCTTGCTTTTGTCCATCTTCAAGTCACCTTGGGACATTACAAATCCTAGATAGACTAGTTATTGTTTCATAAAATCACTCTTTTCAAGATTTATGGTGAGCTTCTCCTCTTGGAGTTTCCTCAACACAAGTTCTAGGTGCTTCATGTCTTCTTACTTTGTTTTGCTAAAGATTTGGATATCATCTAGGTATACTATCATAAATACCACTATGTAATCCTTTAGGACTTCGTTCATTACCCTCATAAAAGTACTAGGTGCATTTGTAAGCACAAATGGCATTACTAACCGCTCATATAATCCCTCTGTGGTTTTAAAAGCTGACTTCCACTCATCCCCCTCTTTCATCCCAATTTGATAATATCCACTTTTAAGATCAATCTTTGAGAAGTATTTAGCACATCCTAAGAAATCCATTAAGTCTTCTATTCTAGGAATAGAAAATCTATACCTTATTTTTATCCTATTTATTGCCCTAGAGTTAGTACACATTCTCCACTTACCTCCCTTCTTAGGAGCCAATACCAATGGAATAACACATGGGATGATGCTCTTTCTTATCAGACCCTAGTCCAAAAGCTCTTGCACTTGCCTGAAAATCTCTTTTTTATGCTTTGGTGTCATCTTGTAGGTAGCTTTGTTTGGAAATGATGCCCCTAGTACAAAGTCAATCTGAAGACTGATTTCTCTATTTGGAGGTAGTGTAGATGGTTTCCCTTCACATATGATTTCTTGAAACTAATCTAACAACTATCTGACTGCTGTAGGCATAGGTGCTTGTTTGGGTGTTTCCTCCTCCTTTGGTTTCCCCAAGATTTCATAACCAATTCCTTCTTCCTCCTTCATGTATTTTAGGAATTATTTCCCACTAATTAGAATATTACTAGAGTCCATCTTCTCCACTATATCTTCCTCTACCAAAGACTATGTCTTATAAGTTACTCCATTCTTCTTTAATGAGTACTTATTATCCTTTCCATGGTGGAATGCCTCCCTATGATATTGTCATGGTCTTTCCAGCAACAAGTGGAATGCATCCATTGGTAGCACATCACAAAGTATCTTGTCTTGATACTTACCAATGGTTAAATCAACCCACACTTGTTCATTGAACAATATATTTTTCCCCTTATTCAACCAATTCACTTTGTAAGGACAAACATGAGGTACCTTAGTTAGTTTTAACTTCTAAACTGCTTCCTCTCAGATCACATTATCAATAGACCCTGAGTCTATTATGACCCTACACACTTTTCCAAGAATCTTACACTTGACTCTAAAAAGTTCCCTCCTTTGTTTGTGTTCATCCCTTGTAGGTTCTTTGATCAAAATCCTCCTAAGCATGAGGTTCTCTCCCTTTCTAAATCCAAACTTATCTCAGACTGTTTGGTCATGTCTTCTTCTTGCACATATGCAATCTTATTTTTACCTTGTGAAGATGATGGCTTATGCAGACACCTATAGCCAGGGTGACCCATTTGGCCACAATTATAACACTTCATTGAAGCAAAATGTGAGCTTCTTCCAAAACCACCTGATCTACCTTTTCCACCACCATGAAAACCTCTTCCTGTGCTATATCCTCCTCTATTTTTCGACTCATGAATTTGTTAAAAAAACTTGGAGTTGATGACATGTAACTGATTGAATGTTTGAAGATGTTAAGTTGATAACCAAAATATAGAAGGATAATGCAAGACATTAAATCAGTTAGTGGATTGTATTGTCATTGATGTCAACTTCATATAATCAAATTGTCAAATATTTTAGAGGATCAGAGAGATAAAGATTATGTTTTTTGTAATGCATAAAAGACAAGCATTCACATTATGACTACAAAAACCGACGGTTAGTGGAACCCGATGGATAGAGATCACCAATAGTCAAGTCACAGTGATGCCTGAGCAAGAAAACCAATGAGCATTACTGACGAGTAGAATCACAAGCAAACCCAATGGCTAGAAACATAGTGCAAACTGATGGAGAAGCCTAAGGAGAATTAGAGTGTTGACCGACACTATCAAATAGTTAAAACCAAAAATAACTGGAGTTCACAAATGACAAAATATCTAGCTAGAAGAGCTAAATATAGAGTTAAACTAGGAGTTATCATTGTTTTCATCAAAAAGATAAGCCAAAGATAAGTGATTGATTTAAATTTGATTTGTCTTGTTGGAAAAAAGATCTCAATGAGATAAAACAAGAGTTTTTCTTTAAATCTGATTGGCAATAAGTTTGGATCATGCCAAGATCAAGAAAATAAAGAACCTAAAAATGGTGATACCATGCCTATAAAGAAACAACTCATTTCATTAAGAATTGGTGTGAGGGTGAAGGAATAAAGAAGAGGATGCTGAAGAGAAACTGATGAAGAGAAACTTCATACAGTTCTGATCAACAAGCTGAGGAAAGAGATAAAGAATTCTGCAGACACCGAGCAATAGAGCACAGCATCACCGAGAAGAATCAAAGTGGATCAAAGGTATAAATAGAGTTATATTGATCAGAATAGTTTGTGAGATTACAATAGATCTGAAAATCTGCAAGTATAGTTGTATATGTGAACATATCATATTGTTTCAGTTTAACCATTGATTAAGAAAGTCTCTTAACTGAGAGGGATTTAAATATCCTTTCTATATTGAGATACATCCAATGGAGTATCAAAAAGTTTGATCATGAAGATAGCATGAGATGCCAGATACCTATTGACATGCCAAGTGATTTTTTGATCAACGATGGTAGCATAGAGATGTCAGATATCAAGTGACAGACTAAAATTTTAAATCCTCTAACAAGGTCACACTTAACAGTGTGTTTTGTAACCTTTAACAGGATTGGCTCTTCACCGATCTCACTTCAGAAGAGTGAAAATTTTGGGTTACCGGTCCTAAGTGGTTTTTCCCCTAACAAGGTTTCCACATTACAAATCCATGTGTCAATGTTTTTTATGAGTCATTACTTTAGTGTTTTACATTACACATAACTTAATTGGATTGATCGGTATACGCTAGATAATTTACTGTCTTTCAATAAATTGATAGACTACTAATCAGTAAATCTACAGTTGAAGGTTTTACAAAGCATTTCAAGGAGTAGTAAATTGATATCAGTATTTGGACTAAAGATGACTAGAGGTATAATTTATGGTACTAAGTTTTAAGGGTTGGTTATTGAAATATTTTTGAGGCCACTAATTCACCCCCCCCCTCTCATTTATTACTAACAAGAGTCTCCTTGGCCTCTATTCTCATTGGTTCTACCACTAGAACCTCCTCTATTTCCTCCTCTAGAGTCTCTACCTCTTCCTCTACCCCTAGAGTTTGAATCTTTCTTCTTTCTAAGTTTTTCTTCCACCTTAAGGTCCATTTGAAAATACCCATGGATAGAAGTTAAGGTAAAGAGGCTTAACTCTTCTTGAATGTTCCACCTAAGGCCATTGAGATACCTAGCAACTTTAATGCTCTCTACCTCTTTCACTCTGGACCTAAGGCATAGCTTTTGGAATTCTTCAGTGTAGGATGCCACATATAAATCTTTTTGTCTGAGATTATTTCTCCTTTTGTGTAGTTGGATGTCATAATCCTCTGGTAGGTAGTTTTCCTTCACCTTATCCACCATATCTTTCCAATTGGCTATTGGATTCTTCCCTTCTCTTTCTCTTTCCTCCTATAAGAGCTTCCACCAAGTTAATGCTTGTCCTCCTAGCCTTGATTTGGATATCTTTATTTTTTGTGCCTCTGCGATTTGATCACACTCAAAGTGATTTTCCATACCCTCGATCCATTCCATCACCAATCTGCATCCATTTGGCCAGAGAATATAGGTATGCCTTCTAATTCCTTACCACTTAATGCTTTGAAGGATTTGAGGAAAGGTTTTAGTTCTAGTTCTATCTCCTCTTTAAATTGACTCTTTCCTTTGTCTTTATCCTCTCCTATATGTTCTTTCATCTTGCTTGTAGTCTCTGCAACTTCTCCTAGCTTCTGCTTCATCTCCTCCATAGCTTCTTCTAGAAGTATATTCTTAAATTTTTTCTCTAACAAATCCCTTTCCAATTCTTCATTGGTCACCATGGTTCTTTCTCCAATGGATTCACTTTTGTCTGTCATACACTATCCACTTCCCAAGCCTTTCAATGGATATGATACCACTTTGATAGGGAGCCCCAACTCCTAAAATATTTCTTGCTCTTTCCAAGACCTTCTCTTTGGTCTTCCTAGGGTGCTTGTCTCTACCCTAACTAGAGGACACTCCTATGGTCCTCTTCTCCTCTTAGAGCTCTCCACCAACTTCAAACTCTCTTCATATCCATCTTAATCCAACTATGCAACCATAGGCTCAATCTAGCCAATTTTGTCCCAATCTATTATTGGAAATGGGAATAGGTATCCTTACTATTCCTAGGTCTCTTTCAACTAATTTTGATTCACTTTGATAGATTCTTCCAATTTTTTTCCATTGAGTTCCAAGTTTTCTAGTTTTAGGCCTTGTAGCCCTTTTTTGCCTAGTTAGGCCTCCTACAAATCGAATTCTTGGATTTCTTCACAAATGTCATTAACAACCCCCTAAAATAACTAAGGATTCTTTATAATACCACCCTAGGATCAATTAATTTATAGGTTTTAGGTCTTAAAGTTATCCGTACATAGGATTTCCACAAAACCCCTATTTTCAAGGGTTTCTAGGGCATGCAGTCCAGTCAAGTTTCTTTGCTTTCACTAGTTTCTCTAATGTCCTCCTATAATATTCTCCTTTTATACACATATCAATTAGGACACATGACCCTATACCTATCCACCATTTATTGGTTCAAGCTCCTAGCCAGAATACCTTTGTACTCGCCTAGGGCTTGATGGAAAAATTAACTCCACTACACACAAAAATTCTACAAGGCATATTTACACTACTTACATAGTCCCCTACTTTATTCCAAGTGGCTAGTGAAGTTCAACCACGAGAACTCAAGTGGGAATCATTTTTACATGACTGGCTCTGAATAAACCAACGAACCAGTGAAACTAAAAGAATTTACAAAACATCAACATAAGTGATAAATACCAAAATAAAACCACACAAAGTAATTAAATAACAAGTATCTAAGTCTCAATGCATTAAATAAATCCATTCAATCCATTAAAGGTCTAGATGAAGGCTCTATTACAAAAACATAGTCCAATTCTTTACTTTCCAAAACACAATCTGTACACTAACACTTCCAACCCCTAGATTAGGGTTTGTATGGGATTACATATTCTATTCCCACATGTTTGGACCCCTAGGTCAGGATTTGAATACCATTAAATCCATTTCCTATATTTTAGGAAATGTTGTCATGACAACTTTGCAGAGTTGCAAAGTTGTCATGAGCAACTTTTACAACTTTTTTCTCATTTGACAATCCACTATCCTACCTTGCATAACTTGATCCAAAATCAATCCCTTGGATCCCAAAACACTTAAAACATCAAAAAAATGAATGCCACTCAATTTTTGAGTCTTGGTCAAACTTTGACCCATGTTGAATTTTCCAGGACTTAAGCACTAGAGCCTAATTAAACACACAAAAGACATGACTCTAAAAACTCTTACCTCTAAACATACACCAAATCAAACTTGGGACTTTATCCTTAGTCCTTATTACCTTGGTGGTTGGCTAAAGCCACCTACAAGCCAAAATTTGTAAAGACCTTCCTTGAGACCTTAAGGTACTCTTGCACCACAAAGTTATGCTATCTTTGGTTTGTAAGGAAGAAATTTGGAGTTCACTTAAGGTATTGACATATGATTCAGACATCAATTCATGAGTTTTCGAAGAGGATGAGGATGACATTTCTGATTGGGCCCAAAAAAATTGATCCATGCTCGATGATTTGGTGGTCTATATTGTAAAGATATTCAGGTAATTGTAGTGTTAAGGTGTAAGGTGCTAGTATTATATGTGGAATCCCACTCATATTCATTAGATTCTATGTCTAAATGGAGTTCTTCAAATGTCTCAACTTTGTTATAGACACAAGCATTAATATTAGATGGTAAGGATGTATTTGAAAATCCTTCTTTCGGTGACTCATAACCTAAGTCGTGATGCTTTATGTTTTGAGTTGGTGTATTTGAATCAATAATTCCTTGTTCATTTCTAGCTAATCTAGAGCATCCATTATACCCTTTTTCTTGGAAAATGGTATACCCTCATCCATATTCATGTACTGGAACTTTGACCTTGGGGGTTTCTTCATCTATATAAAACTAGGGAGATAAGTAATCTTCTGAGATCTCTTCATGAATGTCTCCCCATTTTATAAACATTGTTAGGGGATAGGTAAGTGTTAGCTTTTTATTCCTTTCAAGAGGTTACCTAGGATTTCCATATAAATGGGGTTAAATCAGTAGATTCCCTATAGAGAAGAAGTTTTTATAGGAGTATTCTCCACATCCATTTTATTTGACTTGGATTTTGAGCTATAATCTAGGTAGTTCAGTTGATTAATCTAGTTCTTCACAATCTATGTGTTCAAATGAAGAGACAACAAATGCCTCTTGATTGTTAGGTAGTTCATTAGAAATAGGTCCTCTCAGATTTGTGTAGTACAGAAAAGGATCTCTATCACCAGGAATAGTGATTTCAACTCCATCATGAGGAATTTTCAAACATTGATGATAAGTAGATGATACCTCTTGCATGGAATGGATCCATGGTTATCCCAACAACATGTTGTAACATAGTTCTAGGTCTAGGAATTGGAATACAATGTCTTGTGTTGTTGGACCTAGTCTGATTGGGAGACTTATGACACCTCAAGAAGGTCTTTCTTCATCATTGTATGATCTCATTATGATATATTTGGTAACATCTACTCAACTGTCATAGTATCCCAATGCTTTTACCAATTTTAGGGTACAAATATTCAAACCTGCTCTGCCATCTATCAAGACTCGTCTTATTTTATGGAGGTGGACAGAAAATTAAAGATGTAAGGGATCATTATGAGACAATTTTTGGGTGGGAATATCTTTCTCCATGAAGGAAACATGATGTTGCATGTAGATATTTCCCACCATGGTTTTAAATTCATCGATATTTATGTCTTTCAGAATAGAGGACTATTGTAAGGTTGTGTCTAAGGTTTCTATATGATTAGGTGATATTGAAAACTAGTTCATAGATGGAGATTTGTGTTGAGGTTTAATTCATATGATCTAATAGGTTATGCAGACATAATGGTGGGGTAGAAAATTTATTTCGTATAACAACTTTTGGTAAGGCTCCTCATATTGTGATTTTGGAATGATGGGTAGTAACAACACAACTGGTATCTGGACCTTGGATGGTGATGGTGTTGATGGTCAGATCAGGATTAGGTTTGTGTTAGGTAAATTTTTATTTATTTTCATGTCCATAAGTGGGGGCCTTACCTTTTCCATGATTCATTAGTGGCTTTGTGAGGATTTTTTTATCTTGATTGGTGGTACCCGTGTTTGCGATAACTTTCATTTCACCAAGATTGATGAAATCCTAGAAAATATGCTTTAATTATATACAATTGGTTGTTATGTGTCCCTTATTTTTGTGGTATTCATATTAAGCATTGTCATTCCACCATGTAGACTTATCGGTACCCTCATTATGTATGATTTTGGGTAGGGTGATTGAATGAGATTGCAGTAATGTCTCAAGAGGTTTTGTAAGAGGTGTAAAGTATTGATGTGGAATGATTTTCTTTCTTGCAAGAATTTTTGGGTAGGCCTAGTTAACTACTTTGTTCATCATGTCAGTTTTGTTAACCCTCAAGGTATTTTGCAAGGATTGGGTTTTCTGAGTAGGTTTTGGTGGTGGTGGTTCTTGTATGCACATGACTAGTTGGACCATTTTGGCATCAACAACACCATCGTTCATCACATTTTTAGTTTTTAGACCAGTATTTGGATTTTTCATAAGGTATTTATTTACTGGCCTCTTTCTTGATGAATCCCTTTAGGGTAAGGGATATTTCTACTTTTATCCCTTATTGGGCTAGATCTTCAAAGGTTTCAATTCACAAAGATTTTAATTAACACATCATGTCTAGTT
Source organism: Thuja plicata (assembly GCA_018584345.1). Classification (NCBI taxonomy): domain Eukaryota; kingdom Viridiplantae; phylum Streptophyta; class Pinopsida; order Cupressales; family Cupressaceae; genus Thuja; species Thuja plicata. The sequence goes on from MU223665.1 coordinate 739,951, forward strand.
GACTATTTTCAATGAACATATGGATCTTATCCTTTATGGGTATGTAGAATGATGCCTTTGAGGAAACATTTATCCACCTTTGTAAGAACAAGGAAAATTTACCACCACTATTTTTTTTGATAGTGCAGAGATTCATCAACGATATTTCTATGATAATGTTGTGTGAATAGTTTGATATGAACTTCTCGGCTAGTTCATTCTAGGATCGTATCCCAAGAGCAAGTCTATAAAACAACTCCATGGTTGACCGACCAAGGCTACATGGAAAATATCTCATCAAGTAGGTGTCACCATATGCCACTTCTATGAAAGCCATGAAGAATTATCATATATGGGCCTGGGGATCACCGTTTTCCTTATATATGTCAAATTTAGGCATCTCAAAATTGCATGGAAAAGGTGGTGTGTGTAATGTCCTATCAAATGGGTAAGGAATAAGATCAAAAATAGTGTAAGATCTCTTAGGAGCACCTATTTTCAAGTTAATGACCTATTACTAGAGGATTTGGAGTTGTTTAGCAAAGGCTTCAGTGGGCATCGGTGTAGATGACACTCCATCAGGATCAAAAGAAGTTCTCCACTATTATAAGATGGTTCCTGGTTATATGGGGGATCGTAGCACATTTTCATGTATGTCACAGGCACCAATGGTGGAACATAACAATTCTATTGAGTATATTGGGTATGTCTTGTATGTAAAGGTTGTGGAAGATAGTGAGGTTGTGGAATTTATTGAGGAGATGGGATGTATGGAGGTTTTTGATTATGCTGGGGTGGTGGCATGTTTAGAAGGTGGTTTTGAGATGTTGGAATCTATGAAGATTGTTGCTGAGGTGGTGGGATTTATGAAGGAAGTTTCTGAGGTGGTCAAATGTATGAAGGTGACTGCTAAGGTGGTGTTGTAGGGTTGGAAGAAATAGGCCCAGTTACTCCATGATGTTTTTAAAAAGGAAGCTAGAATTGTCAAGTATTTGGGATTGATGGGAGGTTTTTGTTGAAGTTTCCCATGATTGATTTGGTGGTTTCCCAAATTGGAAGGAACAACTATATGAAAACTGTTGATAGGTTATTTTTGGGATCTCCCTTAAGTGATTTGGAGGTCTCTTGTAAAAATACTAGTGAGGTTGTGACTTAGTGGAGCCATATTTGATGTCCCTGCTAGATGCATTGAGGTAATTATGGAGGGTGTTACTATGGTACTAGGTGAGCTAGATATGGGTGGAAAAGTGGCAAAGATAATTTTTTGCATTGGATACCTAGTGTTGTGGAAGATGTCATCACTTGGGATGTGCTTTGAGTAGGGTTTCTAGAAGGTAAAATGAAATTGATTGTGAGAGGTGTTGTGGAAGAAATCCAAGATGGTGGCATGGAAGTGGTTTCTACTATGGCAGAGGTATCAAATCCAGGAGGTAGTTTGGCACCATTCTGTGCAATAATTTTGAAGTACATATCTTGGTCAATTGCCAATAGTGATCCCATAATATTCATTACCATAGGATTTTCTAGGGTATCGTTAACTTCTTCCCTATCATTGCATTTAGCCATGATGTTCTCAAATGAGAAGTAATATTCTGGTGGGGGGACAAAGGATAACTGTGGGATGTCAACATTTGTTATCTCATGATGTTGAATAGTATTTGGATCATTAAAATTGAGTTGTAGGGTCCTTGAATAGGAACATCAATTTCACTATTGGGATCATGTCTAGGTTCTGTGTTGGGATCCATTGTGATTTTTTTATGTTGGGATCTCGTGAACAACATATGCAAAGGATTAATGCAACCTTTTTTTTGTATTTTTAGATAATAAGATGTTGATGCAACCTAGGAATGAACGAATAGGATGTTTCCTAAAATGCAGGTAATATGCTCTAAGAGAGATTATAAAAACTTCTAAGGTAAACCATTTGAGGTAAGACTTGAATGGTTTTTTGGACAATCTTGAATTCAAAAAGTTAGGACAAAGATGACTGGTATTGGTAATGATTTTTGTCTAAGACAAGTGTTAACCAGAATGATAGGTGTCTAAATGAAGGATATATATGGTGAATAAATTTTGATGAAGCCAAAATAATACACAAGACCACTACTGTAATGTCCTAAGGAAATGCACCCTCTAATATGAAAAAGACTCTGAAAGGTGGAAAGCTTAACCTCTAGGATATGCAAGATGTTTTTTTGGGATTTTTTATTTTTTGGGACTATAATGATGAAAATGAAAAAGGAAGTGAATATAAAAGATTCTATGCTAGGAATTATGCTAAAAATATTGGATGAATATACAAGGAAATGTTGATCACCAAATTTCATGATAAGAGATAATAAAACATTTTGGGACTTGTGATGTTGGATTAACTTGGTTCTCTGATACGATAATGATAGGGAAATGTTGTAGGACCAATGTTTGAGATGTGTACAAACTAAACAATCAAAAAACTCAGTGTAGCTAGATGAATGACTCAATAAAAGAAATGATTAGTGTATGTTCAACAACTTTTTCAAGATGCAAGTTTTCAAATAGTCAATCACAAAAAATAGAGACAGTTAGATTAATCTATGATCAAATTGGCTTAAAGATCTAATGTTATAGGCCCATTTCTTGGATGTCCATCAGCTCACACAACCATTGTAACACTATTTGGACATGAAGATCTACATTTTAGGTGCCCATGTTTTTTCCTTTGCCCAGTATTGTCGTCGTGCTAGTGAAGATTTCTTTCACCAACACAATACCCTGGGACACATATGATGGTAACCTTCATGGGAAATTTTGCAACCCGTTGAACTATAATAAGACACTTGATTCAAAGGCGAACCAGGTGGGTCTCTAACTAACTGGGTTGTAGTAAATTATGTGGTGTCTACCCAATCAGTTTGTATGCATGTGAGACACTTAAGTCTCTAGTTGACCATGGTGGATACTTAGGGATATTCACCCAATCCAGACTATCATCAAAAAACCTTACCCAATCTTGGATTGATATGAGACATTCAAGGGTTTAGCATAAATCTAATGTATATACCGGTTAGAAGGATTATCAGTTTGAGGTCATCCCTTAAGGAAAATAAATTTCCCTAGACAGATCTCTCTAAAAAAAGGTTTTTATTCTAATAGAATGTGCAAGTGCACCATAAATTCAAAAAACATAGTTAATTGATTAAGATACCAAAAGCCAAATGTTTTTCTAATCTAAATCATCCATACAAGCACACGGGCTCATTTTAAGTACTAAACTAGATGAGGGCTTGATTGTTCTATTTTATGCACCATATCCAGATGTACTTTTCTTTGTTCAATTCTTAACCACACGTCAATTTTAAGAACTAATTCAAAAGATGATATTCTGATGTTTGAGAATTCACTGTTATTTTTAAGCACCAAATTATGAATGAATTGATTTTAGATCAGGTAAAATTTTAAGTTGTTTCCATGCCACAAGCTACAAATAAATCGTTAGTACTCAAACCCTAGAAATTATTTCTGATAATTCACAAGCATGATAGTGTTGATGTAATGACAATTGAATTTATCAAAAAATTCTCGTACCTTTTCAAAATATGTGTTTATAAGGCCTTCACAACATATATTTGCCTCAAGTGCCTCAACTCTCAATCTACATGTGGGTCCTTTATTTTTCTTTATTTCTTGCTCTCTTTTTTGTTTCTCAATGGGATCTTAAATTTTAACCTTTTGTGATTTGGGGGCCCACTGTATCTTTCATTACGATAAAAGGAGTAGCTTACATATTAGAGAGATATATGACAAAAGATAATTTTTTTTGTATTTTGTCAAGAAAGCGCGACCCTTCAAATATATGTGTGACACTTAAAATCTGTAACTGTGATGAAAGAAACATTGAAGTGCGTCACTTTCTCTGCAAGTGCATAGATCTAATATTGTAACTACAACAAATGATTCCTACAACCTGTATCAGGAAAGAGAAAAAATAGAGAAATTATAGTACTTCAATCATAAAAATCCGTAGATCTATGATGAATACCTAGACATGATAAATGGAGGTGGTTGTCAGGTTGCTAGGAATTAAAGCCAAGATTCCAATCAATAAAATACCAGTCAACTGGATAAAAATCATAGAACAATAAAATATAGCGATAATTGTCAGGCAAGCGTCGCGCATGAACGTTGCAAGTGAGGTGATTTCATTTTGTAAGTGTAGTGTTCTAGATATGTAAGTGTATCAATCTGGATAGAAATGTGTCTGTTCAATATCATAATTGTATTTATCTATACTGTATCTATGTAAAATTAAATCCAAAACTACGTAAAAATAAAAAGAAAAGTTAGGTTTTTGAAGCTTTGCGCTTCATGTTGCCTTCACCAGCTATAATCAGGGATATCTGACTACCTAAAGAAGCCTACAATAACATCAATAATCTCAACCATAAAGAGATCTATTAAGCAATTATTATTCCCAATATCAAAAGAAGAAGAAAATACAAGATGCATAATGATCAAATAATAATGAAATCAATCAAAACCATGAAAATGAAAACCAGAAGTCCTCCTTCATTGTTCTCCTTCTCTAGCAATGTTGGCTCTTAGGAAATGAGTGCTCTATGTGCCAGCATGAGAATTCAAAGCAATTTTGGTTACCAAATATGAGAAACAAGCTCTCATTATATAAATTTTCAAGATTCCATGATTGGTGGGTTGATTGGTAGTGATTGATGAGTTGAACTCAAAGTGAGTGAGAGTTGAACTCAAATGATTGAATGTCAAAAGAATCGATGGATCTGTTAAAATAAAGAGATTGAAGAGTTGAAATCAAAGTGTGTGGGAGTTGAACTCAACTGATTACATGTGTTGGAATAGATGGAAAAGTTAACTAATTTTTAATGAGTAGAAGAGGAGATAGATTAAATAGATAATTGATTTAACTAATTAATTCGGAGGGAGTTTAATTGAAACTCATAATTGAGAAGATAATTATGAATAAATAAGTAAACAAGTTTATTTATTTTCACATGTGAGGAATATAAATAATTAATTAATCTTTATTTATTTATAAGAGAAATAATTAGCTAATTAAATAAATGTTATTTATTTAATTATGAGAGGGAAATTGAAATAATTATTACATAAATATAATAATAATAATAAAGAAGGAATATTAATTAAATAATATGATTATTTAATTAATTTTAATAAGGTAGGGAATAATTAAATAATAATTAATTAATTAATTACTTTGTAGGTGAATATTTGATGAGATATCAAGTTATTAATTAAAGTCACTTAAAATATAGAAATGATGATTTTGAGTTTAGATTATAGCACAAAGATGCTGATTAATTAAATATTAAATATTTTCCTTAATTGTAAAAGAAGGTTAGTAAACTTATTGCGTTTAAGCAATTAGTCATTTTTAAGTTTCTACACCTATTAATACAATTTTCGTAATCCTCTTTTAGCTTGTTGATGCCTTGGGCTAGGATTTGGGTACTAGCCATAATAGTGTCCAATTTAGAGTTGGTCGAAGAGGGGTTCTCCTTAAGAGGAGTGATCTCATCAATCATCCAATTCCACATAGCTTGTTGGATGTCCATTAAGTTCTTTAGAAAACTATCAATTATCAAGTTCTTAGGACAAAAGAGCCCTTTTCCAATAGGGTGTCATTCTGTACTTCCAAAGAAATCTCCATATGGATATCCACGTGATCCTTCCCTATATTATCATCTGAGGGGATCTCAGGGGAAACATGGATATCTTCATTAAGATTCTTATGTTTCTTCACCTGGGATGATTTCCTAGACTCCATAGGGCGAAGGGACCCAATTGGGCCCCTCTTACTTTTCACCGTAATAGACGACACTTTAATTTCCCTTTAATATCTTTTATAGAAATTGGGTCAAGACAGTTAGGAAAAAATCCCACAGAGGGGGTATATTTTGACCCATCATATTTAAAAATTACTACCCTTTTGTGGGTAGAGGCAACAAGTCTCTTTCTAGTATTCAAATGGAAAATTTTTTCCCCATCCGATTCAAATTATTCAATATTATAAGACCCCTCATCGTCATAGTGAACTCTCACTTTTTTTTAATATTCTATACTAGTTTTAAGATTGAGGTTTCTCTCAAAATGAAAATCGTAAGCATGCGCCATAACCAAAATAATGAGACCCTCGTGAAAGAAATGGGAGGAATGTTTTCCCTATGGGACCTCATATTATGGCTCATCAAAGCCAATAGATAATATAAAAATAGAGATGCGCTTATTACAACAAAAATGGTTTAAAATCACAAAGTCATAGCTGAACAAACTGGTAAACTTACCATCCAGAGTCATGTATCTCATGATTACCTCCACAACATCAGCCCATGGGAATTTTTGAGAGGCTCTATCATGCCCTTCGTCTAAGATTCTACCATCCTTTTCTCTTTCTCCAACAAGAAATAAGATATCCAAATCCTTACTAACACTCTTCTTGTATCTGTAAAATTTTCTACCCTCAAACATAGTGTTAGATACCTTGGCTATCAAGCCCTCTTTAATCTTTAATTCCAACACATACACCTTAGAAATCCTTCCTCGCAACCATTATTAAAGGCTTCCATGATCTGTAAATTGGCACCATTTAATTTCTCCATATACGGGGTAAGGTCACCCATCGACAACTCTGACCAGATGGCCTATTCCTTCTACTATTTCTCATACACAAACAACCCAATCCTATTTTTATCCCCCCATATCAACTGCAAACCAATTCTCATAGCTCTAAGAAATAGGGAAAAACAATAAAAACTAATACAAGTGACCATTACCAATCTTGGATTCATCATTATTAAATAATCCCTCAAATGAAAATGAATTATCATGTATGATTCCATCAAATCCAAGGAAAGGATTAACAAAGTATTTATCGACATCAATGTGTAAATTCATTTGGATCTCAATTGGGATGTGCTCATTAATATCCCAAGACATCAACTGATTATACCTCATAACTAAATTTTCCAAACTATCAGCCACACGGTTCCCTTCATGAGAAATATGTGATATTTTATAGGCTTCAAAATAATGGAGCATAGCTTTATGATCCTCAATTAATGAACTTATAGTCAAAGAGGAGATGGTAGAGATATTTAAGAAATTTATCATATTTAGTGAGTGACATTCCAACCATAATCTATCCATCCCACATCATAAGCCTTTTTTATTCCTAGGCAAGCAACATATGTGTTTGCAAAGTGGTTTGGCTAAGTTCCCAAAGGGAGGGCCACTACCAAGACAAACCTACCATGATGATCATGAGACACTCCCCCACAACTAGTATCTCTAGGATTGGCCTTCACCCCCACATTAGTTTTGATTTTAATCCACCCAATGGGCAGAGACGTCAATAAAATGAGTCCTTGGAGATTTTATCTTCAGAAGAGGTTTGGAGATATCCCTACTAATATTCCATCTTTGAAAAGTGTCCTTTTCTTCCTGACTAGTAAAGGAGGAAGGACCACTAACCTTGTAATTATCATATATCTTGTAGAAATTCTCCAATATAGCAAGTTGGAACTTAAGCATAACAATTTCTACAGGATAGGCCACATCTCTAAACACCTAATTATTTCTTTCTTTCCAGAAACTCCACACAATGTGGGGCATGATGAGAGATTGGAGGGATAAAACATGATTATGAGTAGGAGAAATTCATTAAATCTAGCACTCCACAAAGGAAATAGGAAAAAACCAAGAAATAAATTACAATAAATTAATGAAAAGAGCCCAAACATCTCTGGCAATGGAGCACCTAAATAAAATCTTAAAACCATCCTCATCATCCTGCATGTAAAGATAGCATCTATTTAGAATCGACATACCTCTCCTACGCAAGTTATCAATAAATTTTTATTTTTTTTGAACTTGTATCCAAAATAAGATGTCGATCTTGGGTAAAATCTTTGGATTCCAAACAAGGGCTCAGAAAGGGAAAGGTGAGCACTCCTTAGTAATCATCTTGAAAGCACCAGCCATTGAAAACTTGTCATCCAAGGTGGCCTCCAATATTAAGCGATTAAATTTAGCAGAATGGGTCCCATTATGTTAACTATGTATTTTTCATATGTTAAATACCAAATTTGATATAGATCACTCATTGTTTGTTAATTTTATTTAACTTTAATGTATAGTTATGTATGTGTATCATTGAAAATTAAAAAAACATCAAATATTATAGAAACACATATTGAAAAAAAAATTAAAATAAATAGTTTTCAAACATAGATCAAATATTATTGAAACATAGTAACAATGACTCTCACATTAGAAAAAGCATAAAATGATTCCATAAACATGATTAATATATTTAGTGCACATAAGGAAGAAATTATATCAAAACTCATATTCTATATATGAAATTGTTTAATAAGTATGTATGTCCATAGACAAATATGGCATAAATGCCAACTAGAACAAAGTTTTACAAAATGTGTCTTATGCCATCTCAAAATGTGTACAAAATATACATATATGACAACTAAATGTGTATATGACATCCTAGGGTACTGATGAATCATCAAAATGGAGCCTCTTCAAGGCACTCTTCAGCTTTGAAGGATCCTACACAAAACAAAAATTCAAGCCACAATTGAGATTATTTAAATTATAAATTAAAATATAATTAAAATTTAAAATTGAGATCTTGTATGTACCTCTATTCTATATCTTCTAACATCGTCAGGAGTCTTAAAATATGTCTTAATATTGAAGGGATGTCGCTGAGACTAGCAACATTGACCTATATGTGTTTAGAAGAATAATTTAATAAATTATCTTATGAAATTACCATTGATATGAACATAAATCTGCTAAGATCCTAAATTAAAATTTGAAAAAAAAAGTACATTTATGGGTAAGTGTTCTTCTGGCAGTGTCAGTTTTCTCAACAAGGATGCAAACCCCTATCATTGTACCTCCCTCAAACTTGGTGTTACCTAAAATAATAAAATAATAACAAAATGTCACATAATACATATTTAAAATAATGACAATCTAAATGAAAAGTATGTATAGAGTTCAAAAATGTAAACAACCAAGTACACAAATACATACCATGTGGCAATCAAGGCCAAATGAAATGGCTGAGAGGATGGGCTCTTCAACCTATGTCATTCCCTTATTGGACATCAAGCCCTATTAAATAGACCTTTAATTACATTTCCCTTCTCAATGTGAACCAATATGTTGGCATTATGATGGATTTTGGAGGTGAAAGGCTGAGTTTGAGTTTTTCATTGATGACATATTATTAATTCTAGTAGGTTTAGTGAATATGTTGTTGTTACCAATCAACATGATGAATAGGTGAAGCAATTTTTGCTAAGTATTCTGACCGGTTGATAGGAATAAAATAACATAAGTGTTTTGTGTAGAGATCAGTATCACATTAGGAGGTATGATCTCTACTTGAGCCTTTTTTTGGTAAGATAAGTTTGGATGTACGACCGCAATAGGTAACTCAACATTCTGTGTAAGTTAATATTCTGGTGTTGTGTTCTATATGAACCGCTTAAGTTACCGATTGGTTCCTGATGATCAGATGGTTAAGGAGGTTAAGTTATTTTTGGTGTTTTATAATAAATGTTTTTATTATTTTTTTGGCTGACATGTTAGTTTTTATTGGCGTAGATTTTCATGAGTTAGGTCAAAGTTGTGGGCTGACTAGGGGATTTTTATTAATGTTTTTACCAACTTAAAAATAACTATATAAAGGAAAGCTAAATTAGCGATTTACGGTTGTTGATCATGTTGTTGGCTTTTGCGATCAAAGACATAGTTAGAGTATTGTGTCAAGAATTCAAAGATTGAATTAGATCTTACAGGAAAACAATGTCATTCATGATTAGTGATTTGAGTTCATTGCTCAAGGCTAACTCATATAGGTTAGTAGGGTTAATCCCATAATAGGGTGGAATTTAACAGGTCTTTTGTATAAATCCTTTCACAGGGTGACTTCTAAGGAGTTATAAATCCTCTAGTGAGGTAGATCCTAACAAGTCTCATTGTACTCCTAATAAGGTATTGGTCATTTCTAACCGGGTGAGCCCCTAACAAGGTATTGTAAGTTCCTAAAAACTCTCTTACTATAGTGAAGAGACTTGTGGGTGTCATTCCCACTGTGGTTTTATCCCTCTTACAATAGTTTCTACAATAAAAATAGTAGTGTTATGAGTTATGATTTGTGGATGTTTGAATTGTTTTACTTCTACTGCATAGTTACTCTTGCATGTTTCATTGCTTATAAGTTGGTTAAAAGAATTATATGATTATTGGTTGAATTAGTACATTTATTGTTTACAGTGATTCACCCTCTATTAGTGCTTCTATATATCAACAATTGGTATCAGATCTAGGTTCTGATCCTTAAGGGAGACATGGATTTTTATAGAAGATAACTTGTTGAGGGTGAGGATATGATTGAGAAACTTAAAGACCAGATGAAGAGCTCTAGGGATAAGAGATAGGAGTTTCTTGAATAGTTGAGTGAAATTCAAGATCTTATTGAACAACTTTCTTAGAAAACTAGATTTGATGAATCTAAGGTATATGCAATGACCTTTGAAAATGAATATTTAGCTAAGGACAATAAGAAAATGCATAAGGTGTTGGAAAAATTGAAACAAGAAAAGAAGAACATGCAAAGGGAGTTGGAAAAAGTATCAATAAGAATGGGTGAAGAGCTAGAAGCAAGGAAAGTTGCAGACACAGCTAAGAAAGTTTCAGAGGATGCCATAAAAGTCAATGATGAAACCCTAGTGGCTAAGGTGGATGAGGTTTTTAGATCTAAGAAATAATTTGCTGCATTGAAGGAAAACCTACTTGATTCTAATGAAGAGAATGAAAATGTCGAAAGAGAGAATTAAGTTCTGAGAAATGATAATGAAAATCTAAAAGAAGATTTGAAGGGTGATAATGATTTGTTGGACAAGTTCAACAAGAGTTTTGCTAAAATTGATAAATAACTCTCTAGGAAAAGGCAAAATGGTGAAAGACAAGGAATAGGTTTTTCCAAATTTTAATTTGTTGAGACATTTGGTACAAAGGAGATTCATGTAGAGGGAAATTTTGCACCTAAGGTGAATAACATCAAAGCTAGTAAGAGGAATTATAGACCAGTATGTTTTAATTTCTAGAAGGAAATATATACTGCTAATGTTTGTTGGTCTAAATCTAATCCATCTGTTCCTAGATTTTGAAATTCATTTGGTAGATCTAATGGTTACAATGCTAAAAATAATTTTTTTCAAGGTAGCTATTATCACTCTAAAAAGTTTGGTCGTAAGGATAATGAGTGCATGAATAGAATAAAAAATGAAATGCCACCTATGAACTGGGGAAACCCTTACCAAAGGGAGAGGTGATTCAATGTTACTTTTTCTATTTTTCACAACTTTGGATACACAATAGTGAATTGTAGGATGAGAACAGGTAGAGGCAATGTTGGACCATGGAGAAAAACTGGTTGGTGTGTTTCAATTTCCATAAGATTGGACATATTTCTAGGTCTTATAGAGAGAAGAAGAATAACACTAGAGGTCAACCAGAAAATAGGCCCGATAATGATAAAGGCAAGAAGGTTGTAGATGTTGAAGAAATCCAAAAGAAGATGAAGGATATGTGGGTAAAAAAGGAGAATTGAAATCTTCTAAAATAACAGAGAAATCCACTACCTCGGGTAGTGTGGAAACTTCATCATCTGACTAAGTCCAAGCTATTGGCTTAGGGGGCAAAAAATCAAGTAAGATATATAACCTATCCCCTAAGTTATGTGCGTGGTAAGATTTATCAGCATATTTAGATGCCTAATGATGTTATGTAAGAATCTGATGAAGTATATTGCATTATATATGATTATATGCAACCACGTAATGATTTTGTTTAATGTCATAGTGACTCTTTATTTTTTCAACCATTGTGACTAGTTAAGGTTACTATTTTACTGTTTTCATTTATTGCTTGGTAATGAGAAGTTATAAAGGAAAAAGTGAAGTTCTTTTTTCACTTTCAATTCTACAAGCTAAGAAGTGCATTTGCGATCATACCCTAAGCACTTTCAAAGCATTTCAAAGTGGTTGAGAATTGAAGATTCTATTTTCATGCTTTAAGTGAAGCAGTGTTTGAAGAACTCTAGCAAAAAAATGAAGTCATATCTTTCTATGTTGCGGAGGTTCCATTCTATGTTCAACATTGTTAGCATTATGGACACCCCTGTCTTGGTTGATATTACGGGGGAGATGAGGCCATTATTCAAATTGCATCCACTAAAGGTGGAAGAAAATGATCCCATTGGTGCCTTATCTTGGATACCTAATGGCATGTTATTAACTGAGGATGTAGGATCTTTCATTCATTGCAAGATTAAAGATCTTGGTGACAATGTTATTTTAAATGTATAGACTAGATCATGTGATGGTGGTGGTTTGAAAAATGAGCACAATCATTTGACTGCGAAGGGTTTTTCTTATGTTGCTGACCCGTCCAATGATTTTGAATCTAATTGGATAAGATATATATTGGGTCTAGTTCATTATTAGTTCTTATGGCTGGAAAGACCGTATAAGTGATGCAGGAGCACCTAAGGTTAGGAACATTTCTAAGCAATAAGTCAAGCTACTATCTATCAGTGTTGCTCGTCGGCAATGTCTGATGGTTCTTTTTCATTGGTGATGCTTGTTGGTAGTGTTTATCAGAAATGCTTATTGGTGATGTTTGTCGGCAATGCTTGTTGGTAGTGTTCGTCGGCGATGCTTGTTGGTGATGTTCATTGGCAATGCTAGTTGGTAGTGTTCATCAGTGATGCTTGTTGGTGATGACCATCGGTGACTATGTTTGTTGTCGGGTTTGTGATCTAATACTTAGGGTTGGAAACTGATGATGTTTATGTTGTTCAGAAAAGTCAACACTGGCGCTCGGTAATGTCAGCTAACGACCCAGGAAATGCGGGATGTGACATTTGTGACCAGCTGGGTCATTTGCAACGACTCTCTATGTGTCTTTTTTACTTAAAATGATTAGGGACAACTATTCCTATTTTGGAAGGGTTATTTATTGCTCAATCTTTCTGCCTTTGTAGGGTGGTTGAAGTTCTCCACAAGTATCAGATATTTTGGGTGATATTTTGATGGATGTATATATAGCTAAAAATATTTTGTAGTTCAGATATAGATGGATATAGATAGATTAAGAGATATATAGAAGAGATATAGGAGTACATCACCCTTTAATAGATTAGTTCTCATGAATAAAAAGAATATATTTTATGGATTCCATGTGCAATGGGTACTGTTGTGTTCTTCAGGTTGAACCCGTCAGTTTAGCTTGGAAGAGGGATCTATCCTTATAGGTTCCATAGAATGAAATAGTAGCTTTACAGTGTAAGCCTAGTCTAGGGAACTTGAGATAAAGATCTTAGTGACTTCCTCAAGCTAGGGTGAAACAATACCCTATAAGGTCTGTGCAAGAGACCTTAGAGCACAGTCAAGCTAACTGTCGGTAACAACTAGACTTGGGCATTATATCATAATGGTATCAGAGCAAGTTTGAGAATTGGGCTTGTGTTGTTTGGGTGTGATTTTAAAAAGAGTCTGTTAATTCATCCAATATGGTGACCAACACAGAGCTAGAAAGGAGCATGGATGAGCAAAGAGAGGAGAAAAAACTCCTGAAGGAGCAGTTAGCCAAAATGGCTTATAAACTGGAAGAAGTGTAGCTTCAAACTACAATAGTTAGTGAACTAATGAGGGAAGTTGATGAGAAGGGTAAAAAAATGGTTGAGGAGGACATAATCCCAGAGCCAGACCTGATTCTTCAAGAAGAACCATTCTTGAAAGCATTAAAGGAAATGAGTGGTAAGTCCTTAGAAGGTGTGCCTTTATTTAGTGGCAAAATGGATCCAGAATTAATTATGGAATGGATAGAAGGTCTTGAAAATCACTTTGATTTTGATAATGTGACCGAAGCTCAGAAAGTTAGAGTAGCCAAGACAAGATTGAGAGGGACTACCCTCACTTGGTGGAAATTTTTCTAAGACAAAAGGAAAAAGGGAGGCAAGAACCCCATAACCAGTTGGAAAGGTATGGTGGCAAAGATGAAAGAAACTTATCTTCCTGATGATTATGAAGTGAAACTATATAAGAGAAGGTAGAATCTAAGGCAGAAAGACTTAGAGGTCGGTGCCTATAGAGAAGAATTCCATAAGCTATGCTTAAGGTCCCATGTGATGGAAGAAGAAAGGCTAAAAGTGGCAAGATATCAAAATGGCCTTAAATTGAGCATTCAAGAAGAAATTAGTCTCTTAAGCCCCAAGAATGTCCACTAATGCTATTAATTAGCCCTTAAAGTGGAAGAGAAGTTCAAAAAGAAATAGGACTCAAACAATAGAGGTAGAGGAAGAGACAATAGAGGTCATAGAGGAGGATATGAAGGAAGAAATCCAGAAGCTAAGAATCAGAGCGAGAATAAACTCACCGAGAATCAGGGAGAATACAGTAACACTAGGGGTGGTTACAACAGAGGAAGAGGTCTGAATAACAGTTCAAGAGGAAGGACTAATGGCCAAGGAAGAGGATCTTATTTCTCTTCTATGAAGTGCTATAATTGTCAGCAACTTGGGCATCCTGCATATCGGTGTCCTGCAAAGAGCTCTACTTCCCAAGGAGGAGAGAAAAGAGCTAACTATGTGCAAGAAGAGTCTTCTAGCAAAAAGACTTCAGATATACCCATAGCATCAGAGATGGGAGAGAATTTTATGGTTCATAGAACACTCCTAAAATAGCTCGTCAAAGAAGAGCCAAGCCAAAGAATATCTTTGTTTCGAGTCAATTGCAAAATACTTGGTAAGGTCTGTAAAGTTATCATAGATTCAAGATCTACTGATAATATTGTTTCTTTAGAAGCTATTGAGAAGTTAAAGTTAACAAGGATTCCTCACACTAATCCTTATAAAGTTACTTGGTTGAATAGAGATCAACATGTAATAGTCAATGAACAAGCTTGGATATAATTGTCCATAGGGAGATATAAGGATAGAATTTTATGTGATATCCTACCCATGGATGTGTGTCATCTGCTATTAGGTAGACCTTGGCAGTATGACCAATGTGCAGTTCACAATGGAGAAGAAAATTCCTATTCCTTCAAGAAAGATGGAATGACTTTTAGGGTACAGTCAATCTTGGAAGAAGAAAAGGAAATAAAAAGAGGTCCCAACCTACTGGTGGTAGGTGAGAAAGAATTCCTCAAAACATTGGAAGAAGATGGAGTAGGCTTTTCTTTGGTTCTGAAACCAAAAGGTGAGAAGAGGAATGAAAGAGAAGAGTTGCCTTTAGAAATCCAAAGGCCGTTGACTGAATATCAGGCTATAGTTAGTAATGGTCAACCAGCTACCCTACCACTTGATAGATCCATTACTCATCAAATTGAATTCATTCCTGGAGCCTCACTTCCAAATAAGACTTCTTTTAAAACTACTGAAGGATTGTATGAATGGCTAGTTATGTGTTTTGGGATGTTAAATGTCCCAAGCACATTTATGAGATTAATGAATGAGGTTTTGAAGGAATTCATTGGAAAAAGGGTTGTAGTGTACTTAGATGACATCCTGGTGTTTAGCAAGACCAAAGAGGATCATCTTAGACATTTGCAATTGGTAATGCAGAGATTGCATGAAGAAAAGTTGACAATCAACTTGGAAAAGAGTGAATTCATGAAGCAAGAATTGGTATATCTTGGTTTTGCTATCTCAGAAGGTAACTTGAAGATAGATGTAAGCAAGGTGGAAGCAATCTTGAATTGGCCTACACCAAAATAAGCTACGGAGGTAAGAAGCTTCCATGGTTTGGCACAATTTTACCAAAAACTCATCAAACAGTTTAGTGAGATTAGTGCACCTATTTTAGATACCATCAAAAGAGGTATGAAAGCCATGTTCCAATGGAATGAGCAAGATGATGAAGGATTTGAGCATTTGAAGAAGAGAATAGTGACTCAACCAATTTTTACACTTCCTAGTTTTGACAAATTGTTTACTGTGGAATGCGACGTTAGTAATATTGTTGTCGGTGCAGTATTGAGTCAAGAAGGAAAACCTGTAGCTTTTCATAGTGAGAAAATCAGTGATGCGAAGAAGAAGTATTCCTCATATGATTTGGAATTGTATGCACTAGTGCAAGCACTAAGGAAATGGAGACATTATCTACTTCCTAAAGAATTTTTTGTCTTTACCAACAATCAGGCTTTGATTTTTCTAAGTTCACTAGATAAACTAAGTCACAAGCATATGAAATGGGTGGAATACATCCAAGCCTTTACCTTCACAATAAAGCATAAGAAGGGAGTACAGAATAAGGTGGAAGATGCATTGAGTAGAAGGTTACTTGTGGTGCAAGAAGTTCAGCTACGAAGCATTGGCATTGAAAGTTTCAAAGGTTTGTATCCAGTCAATGAAGATTTTGCAGCAGCATACAAGGTATGTCAAGAGTATCAAAATCATTTTCATAGTGAATATTCAGAGTATACTCTTCAAGAAGGTCTTCTATTTAAGGGAGGAAAACTTTGTGTACCAAGAGGTTCAATGAGAGAGAATCTAGTACATGAAAAGCATAATGGTTCCTTAAGTGGACATTTTGGGTTGAATAAGACCTTGGAATTGGTCAAAAGGTATTACTATTGGCCAAGAATGAATCAGGACATCCAGAAGTATGTAGAGACTTGTTTGGTTTGTCAGAAGGAAAAAGGGATTTCATCCAATGCAGGATTGTATCAGCCCCTTCCTATCCCAAATAGACCATGGGAATGCCTTAGTATGGATTTTGTTGTTGGGTTACCAAAGACCAAGCAAGGAATGGACAACATCTTTGTAATTGTTGATAGGTTCAACAAGATGGCTCATTTTATACCATGCAAAACCACACATGATGCTTGTTACATAGCCAATGTTTTCTTTAGAGAAGCAGTCTAGATACATGGATTACCTTTGAGTATTGTGTTAGATAGAAACTCCAAGTTTATGAGTCATTTTTGGAAGACTTTGTGGCAAAAGCTTGGTACAAATCTTTCTTTTAGCTCAGCCTACCATCCACAAATCGATGGTCAGACTAAAGTGGTGAACCAGAGCTTAGGTAATCTTTTGAGATGCCTTACCAAGGAGTATGGCCAATCATGGGATTAGTTACTTGCTCAAGAAGAATTTTCCTACAATGATATAGTTAATAGGTCCACTGGAAAGAGCCCTTTTGAAATAGTGTATGGGATTCATCCCAGGGGTATATGTGAATTGAGGGATCTTGGTGAAAATATAGAGAGGAGTGGGTATGCTGAAGATTTTTCTCAATCCATGAAGGAGGTCCATGACTTAGTTAAAGTAGCATTGATAGATAGTACCACTCATATCAAGCAAAAGGTAGATGCAAGGAAAAGGGATGTTCAATTTCAGGTTGGAGATTTGGTCATGGTGCACCTTAATAAAGAAAGGTTACAGAAAGGAGTTCCAAGTAAACTTCAGATAAGGAAGATAGGCCCTTGTGTGATATTGGCAAAGTATGTGTCTAATGCTTATAAAATTGATCTTCCTGTAGACATAAGATTATCTCATATTTTCAATGTGGCAAATTTGGTAGCCTATAAGGGTCCAATTCCCGAAGGAGATTTTGATCTCACAAGAGATACTTTGGATCTCAATGCACTTAAACTTCCTGTTATAACCCAACTGAAGGCAGACATGATTCTGAATTCAAGAGTTGCCAAGCAGACTAGATGATAGACCTATATGGAACATCTAGTCTAATGGAAGGGAAAAGCTTATTCAAAGGCTACATGGGTATAGGAAACCGATTTTAATAAGTTAGGCATCAATCTTGACTTACTCCAATCACCTGGAAGTTAATTTATTTTTGTTTGGGGAGTATGGTGTAGGAGAACCTAAGGTTAGGAACATTTCTAAGTGAGAAGTCAAGCTACTATCTGTCGATGTTGCTCATCGGCAATGTTCAATGGTTCCTATTCATTGGCGATGCTTGTTGGTAGTGTTTGTTGGCAATGCTTTTTGGTATTTTCATCGGCGATGCTTGTTGGTAGTGTCATCAGCGATGCTTGTTGGTGATGTTAGTCATCGATGCTAGTTGGTAGTGTTTGTCAGTGATGCTTGTTGGTGATGACCGTCGGTGACTATATTTTTTGTTAGGTTTGTGATCTAACACTCAGGGTTGGAAATCAACGATGTTTCTATTGTTCAAAAAATTCAACACTAGCGCTCGGTAATGTCGGTTCATGACCCAAGAAATGTGGGATGTGACATTTGTGACCAGCTAGGTCATTTGCAATGACTCTCTACGTGTCATTTTTTCTTAAAATGATTAGGGAGATTCGTTCCTATTCTGGAAGGGTTATTTATTGCTCAATCTTGCTACCTTTGCAGGGTGGTTGAAGATGTCCACGAGTATCAGATATTTTGGGTGATATTTTGATGGATGTATATATAACTGAAAAGCTTTTGTAGTTAAGATATAGATGGATATAGATAGATTAAGAGAGAGATATAAGAGATATAGGATTACATCATCTTTTAATAGATTAGTTCTCATGAATAAAAAGAATATCTTTTATGGATTCCATGTGCAATGGGTACTATTGTGTTCTTCTGGTTGAACCCATCGATTTAGCTTGGAAGAGGGATCTATCCTTATAGGTTCCATAGCATGAAATAGTAGATTTATGGTGTAAGCCTGGTCTAGGGCACTTGAGATAAAGATATTAGCGAATTCCTCAAGCTAGAGTGAAACAATACCCTATAAGGTCTCTGCAAGAGACCTTAGAGCACAGTCAAGCTTACTGTCGGTAAAAACTGGACCTGGGCATTACATCAATAAGATTACAGAAGAGGTTATTCATACATTTATAGGATTGTATTTGATCGGTGAGTACCTATTTTGCAAATGATCCCAGCTTGTGAGGTCACTAGCATAACAAAGTCAAAGCAAGATCGGTGTGTTATTATGATTAATGACATTGAAGACAATGAGGTGAAGTTTTCTTCAATTTTTATCGATTATAAGGTTTATTAGTCAAGCTAATTGAACAGTGTGTTCGATGGTGGTATTCATGCTTCTTATCAGATGGTAAAGGAGAATACTCGATTTGACCTATGTGAGGTTATGATAAGTCAGTTCTTTGTGAACATGGAGAGAATCAAGGAGGATAAGAAACAATCATTCAAGTATGGTTCCCTATGGATATGTATATTCTTCTATTTGCAAATCATTTCCTTGGTATTGGTAAAATTCAGTGGTCAACCAATAAACTTGCAGTAGTGCATATTAAGGAATGTATAAGGATGTTAGGAAATAACTTTAATAGTACTATGTGGGGTTATTTCAAAGATTTCCAGAAACATATGCATGAGAGAGAATGTATCCTAACTGGTATGTTAGAAAATATAAAGAGGACATATATTTTGTTGTGGATACTGATATATATATTTATGCAGGAAATACAACCAATAAATTCTTGTGCTTTACCGATGGGATATGAGGTTGATGGTGATATTGCATCACTTCATGCTAATGAATTATTGTCCAAACCAACTGATGCCAATACTCCTAGATTTGGTACTTATGAAGAAACCTATTTGAAAATTTATTTACAGTTGAAGGCACTTGTGATAGAGAGAAGAGTAATGAAAAAGAATGATGATTTAGCCAAGAAAAGTGGCATTACAAAATATATGATGGATAAGATCAGGAAGAATTTTTTGACTAAAGAGACAAGGGCTTATGCTATTGCTGAATAAAATGAAGAGATAGAGGTTGTATCTTCTACAATCAATAAGGAAACATGTAGAGATACTAGGAGTTCCACAGTGTTAAGGGAAAAGGAAAAGGAAAGGGTGGAAAAAGAGATACCTATGGAAGAACAAAGGACTTACAAGAGAAAGAAGGGAATGACTCATGGCTAGAAAGAATCTAAACAAGCTACAGTTGAAGAAGAAGAACCTAAAACTGATACATACAAAGAGAAATCATAGTTGAAGGCTAGTGGGAATAAATCAAAAGTAATTGGTATGACAATTGAGAAATTAGTTAAACCTAATACTAGGAGAAGCTTTAATTCTGAAAGCATAGTTGATAGCATAAGGGAATATGATAGTGTAAGTGATGCAAACTAATGCTATGATAAATTTGATGATGCAGATAAGAAAAACATTGAAGATTCTATTGTATTTAGTTTGCACAAGTTTTGTAGACAACCTAGTAAACTACATAAGATGATATTTGAAACACTATAAAAGAAGATTGATGCTAGATGGAGGCATGCTCTAAAGCATGATAGAGATATGATGGAGCAAGCATTAGTTCTACTGAAGCCTG
This sequence comes from Thuja plicata, assembly GCA_018584345.1. Lineage (NCBI taxonomy): Eukaryota > Viridiplantae > Streptophyta > Pinopsida > Cupressales > Cupressaceae > Thuja > Thuja plicata. The sequence goes on from MU223665.1 coordinate 760,329, forward strand.
AATTGCCTTTTGAGGATGTAAAATTTTTAATTGAGGCAATAAGACCTGGTGTCAAGAAAAGAAGTAGAGTATGCAGAATATTAGTGGGTGAGTCTCAAGAAGTCTATTATGAGATAGTTTAAATCATGAAGATGAAATTGAAATAATGTGAACCAATAAATTATACTCAATCATAGGTGACCGTAGATGAACTTGTCTCTACTGAACAAGTTATTGAAGACATTATAGTTAATTTACCTTCTAATACACCACAATAAGATCCTAATGATGAAATTGCATATGTGCAAGGTAAAGATGAAGCACAAAAAGATAAATCTACAAAGGTGGAGATACTTATTTCAACAAGTATAGTTGGAAAGACTTGTGATAATGAAAACAAAGATGAAGTTTATCTAGTAGCTCACTCAGTGAAAAGGATATTGAGTCTTGGTGAGAGTTCCTGTTCCAAGATGAAGAGAAATAGTATTGATGTTCTTGAGGAAGAGACTAAAGGTGATATTAAGGAAGAGGATATTGAGGCCATTCAAGGACCTCTTGATATTAAAACAATGAGTCCCAGTGAACTAATGAGAATATCATACATAGTAAAGTTGAAAGAAAAAAGGGACCAAATAAGAGGTGAAAAGAAATAAGCTCAGGTACTATAGTCAGCTCAAGATATTCTATCAGATCTTGTACCTAAAGTTGGATATGATCCAAGTTCTCCTAAAATTGAACAAATGGATAATTTGATCAGTGCTATCATTGAACAAGTCTCAAGCTTGGAGGAAGCTGCTATGAATAGAGATAAGTTGGATTATGAGAAAAAAAAGGAGTGACAAGTTGATGGAAACCATTGCATCAGAAAAGGATAACTTATAGTTCAAGTAAATCATGTAAAGGAAACTTTGAAGGAATTCGGGCATCTGTTAGCCAAAGTGTCTGAATTTTTACTGTTCAGCCAATATTTATAGCTGAAGATGAATGAAGCTCAGCGGGAGCTTAGAACTTTAATTGCTAGTTTTGATCCTATTGCACATTTAGCTACATCCTATGGATCACAGGTGAAGGTGATAAATTACAAGCTGAAAACATTTCAAGGATAATGAGACAAGAGGATCACTACATTACTAGAGTTGCAGATGTTGGAATAATTTACAAAATTTATGTACTGAGAGGAGAGGGGTGAATCAGTACCCTTAAAACTTTTAACTCTAATTCATTACCATTCACTGATCTGAATAACGTGCATAAAGACATTATAAAACATGTAAAGTAAATAAAAATAACACAACACATAACTCCATGATTTTTGGTCACGCAAAAATCCTTTTTTAGAGGAAAAAACTATGGTGGGGATGACATTTAAAGTCCTTTACTACTGCAGTATAAAGGTTGCTCGGTTAGACCTATAATGTTAGCTAATTCTGATAGCTTTGTTTGTTAGGAGTACAAAAATACTTATGCAGTCTACCTTGTTAAAGGATTTCACAATATCTCATCTAAGATATGTACCCGGTTAGAGGATTTACAAAATAAGACTTTTTAGGGCCTACCCAGTGAAGGAGATTTCTACTCTCTGAATTATTACAAATATGTCTACAAGTGTCCATCAACCATAACGTCTTTCAGACTCTTTATGTTCAGTAACTGCATTACCTCATTCTACACTCAGTAACTTATCTGGTCTACACCTTTGAACTTCTGCATTCTAACTCCCTTAGCTATATTGTTGTAACTACTTCTGTCTCTTAAATTTTCACTATCATTTATGATTTTCATATTTTGTTGTTTTAATATGAGCTTAAGGCAGTTAACCACTTTAGATCCTTCTCCTTCCATAGTGGAGTTTAAGTGGTGCAAGACTGGTTTCATTCCCAATACATTTATTATATTTGTCTTTCACTAGTTGAATTGCCTCGTGATCATGTGCAATCATGTTATTCCAATCCCAATTCTCTACCTAACATTTACCTTGAAAATGTTGGAAAGCTACAATGTAAACAATTGTTGTTTTGTCATTGATGTCAAACCTTAACTTGTGAGACTATTGCTATCTGTTTGAGTACCATATCTATTGATTGTTGAAGAAGATTTGAAGGCAATGATAGCAAGAAGACTGAGTGAAATGGTTGAAGTATGAGAAATTACAAGGGTACTTGAAAAATTAGCACATTGGAAAAGTAATGTGTTGTTTATCTATAACACTAAGTCAAGATGTCAGTTTACTAGGAACATTATATACCGAGCAAATTTTGTGTCGACTGAGCACCAGTGTATGCCGAGCATAATTTCTAAGTGTCGACCGAGCACCAGTAAATTGCCAAGGAAAACAGTGATGACCTAGTGGAAGAACACAGTGTTGGTCGAGCAGCAGTATTTTGGTAATTGTTGAGATTTGAGATCTTTGGCTGACATAATTGAATTTATTGAGATACGTAAAGTTAATTAAGGATAATCACGATTGGTCCAAACTATTTAAATCCATGGGTAACTGTAGTTAATGCATAGATTCAAGATTTAATTAGTGATTACTTTGGAGAAGTAAATTAAATGTAAATGATGGAAAATCTGTTAGATCTGACCTAACCAAAGATCTACGATCTTGATTAAGTGGAAAAGATTTATTTTACCTAGATGAAGAGGTATAAGATAACCTCAAGGGGTTATTTAAGATGAGATGTATGTGAAAAGTATATGCAAGAGGATTGCATGGTTAATTGAATGATTGGCATGATCTAGCAGAGAAGGATGAATAGAGAAGTAGAGAGTTGCAAAAGTGATTTCTTGACATATTTCTAAGAAGATTTGAAAATTGAAATGAGAATGGAGGCCACTCAGTGAATTAGCATAAGAGCTGAATTGGATCTAGATTTGCAAAGTAAGTTGTATGTATCAGATCACACCTGCTGATTACTTTCTAACCATTGTATCTGACAAAATCCTTTAACTAGGTTGACCTAACAGTCATTGTATAAATCCTTTGAGCAAGGTGACTTTCAGGTAGAATATTCTAAGACCTCTACAAGGCCACTCCTGACAGGGTGACTAAATCATTTAAACAGGTCACATTTAGCAATGTGTTTTGTAACCTTTAACAGGATTGGCTCTTAGCAGAGATGACTTCAGAAGAGTGAAAATTTGGTAGCATGTTACTGGTGGTTTTTAGCAAGTTGGGTTTCCACGTTAAATACTGGTGTCAACTTGTGTGAATGTTTATGTTGTGTTTTACTGTTAAGTTTCTACAAGATGATTATATTTGAACAACAAACTGCATATTTATGTTGTTGACTCATGTTGTTACTGTCAAGCAAATCTGAGTTGTTTAAAGTTCTATAAAGTTTCAATTGGTACATCTAGACCTGAGGATAACCGATTCACCCCCCCTCTTAGTTATTCTAAATTCATTCTAACAATTGGTATCAGAGATTTGGTCTCTTGAAAATAGTTTAAAGGTACTTGGAGCAAAAGATCAAGATGTATAAAAAGGAGGTACTAAAGTTGAACAAAGATAACTTCCCTGCATGGCAGAGTTTGATGAAATTGCATCTTGTTGGTACTGGTGATGCTACTAAGTGCTATATTGAACATAACTATGTAGTCCCTACAACATCTCTCACCACTGGATAGTTAAGAGAAAAGAAGGAACATAATCAAGAAATGTTGGAGATCACATCATCCCTGAGCTATCCTGAATTTGAAGACATAAAGAACTATACAAATGCAAGGTAGATGTGGGATACCCTAGCAACCATCTATGGAGGAGATACAAATGTGCTAAGAGCCAAATCTGAAAGTTTAAGAGGTAAGTTTGATGAAATAAAAATGCAATAAGGAGAAAATATAGTTCAATATTGTGGTAGGATAAAATAATTTGTGAATGCTATTAGAGGATATAATGGAAACATTGATGATAAAACCATTATGAGAAAGGTATGGAGAAAATATTATTCTTGTATATGCTATTAGAGTCTCTGCAATTCAAGAATTAAGATGTACTCCTAATAAAAAATTGACTTTAGAAGGTCTGGTAGGAAGACTTACTGCATTTGAAATGTCAAATTTTGATAACTACACTCCACAAGCTATTGATTCTACATTCAGATCTTAGTTGGTCCTTAACAAATCAAAGAAATGAAAGAGATGTGTAAATAGTGACAGCGACACTATAGATGATGATGTGGAAGAAATTGAGGCACTTATGGCAAGAAAACTATCTAGAGGAAAAGGAAAATTCAAAGGTAAACTTCCTATCATTTATTTTTCATGTAACAAAGTTGGTCATATTTCTACTAGATGTCTTGATAAGAATGAAAAAGATGAAAGAAGAGACATCAAGTAGAAAGACAGAAAGGATGACCGAGACTTTAGAAAGTATAAGGATTATAAAGAGAAAGGTAAGAAATCTTGCTATATAGCTGAAGAAGCTTCTGACTGTGTAACTGATAATTTTAATGAAAATAATATAGAAGTTGTGTATGTTGCTATGAAAGATGATTCTAATGATGATGAGAAAACAACACTAATTTATTATATGAGTAAATGTGGTCATTGAATTATTGACGATGGTTGTTCACATCACATGACTAGTGATACGAATAAATTTGAAACCTTAGATCACTGTAATGGTGGTTATGTTAAATTTGGTTATGATGCACCATATCTTTTTAAAGGGAAAGGATCAATTAAATTGACTGACAAGATCAGATGTGACAATGTATATTGGGTTGATTATCTTCACTATAATCTATTGAGTTGTGCATAGCTGAATACTTTTGGTTACAAAGTTGAATTATGTCACAAGAAGGCAAAGATCTATGATGCCACATGAGAACTAGTTGGAAGTGGAGAGAAAACAAAAGGTAACTTGTTCTATCTAGACTTAGCTGATGAAACATGCTTGTTTGCATAATACAATGATGTTTGGTTATGGCATAAAAGGTTGTGTCATGTAAACTTTGATAACTTGGTAAGTATAAGAAAATTGAAAAAGGTTAGAGGGTTGCCTAAGTTAAAGAAACCTAGGAGTGCAATGTGTAAGAAATGTCCATTGGGAAAAATGGCTAAATCTAGTTTCAAGAGCAAGACTCATACTTCTGAGGAAATTTTGGAATTGGTTCATACTGAACTTTGTGGTCCCATTGGTGAGAAAAGTTACTGTGGAGATAGATATTTTATTCTATTTGTTGATGATTACTCTAGAATGATGGTTGTTATGTTTCTTAATAAAAAATATGATGCATTCCAATTATTTAAGTGGTACTTGGCAAAAGTTTAAAAGGAGATAGGCAAAAGTCTAAAATGTTTGAGATTTGACCAAGGAGGCAAGTTTATTTCTAATGATTTTAACATGTTCTGCAATGACCAAGGTGTAAAAAGACAGATATCAAGAAAGGTACTAATGCTACACCTTATGAGCTATGGTATGGATATGAACCTAATGTAAGATATTTTAAAGTTTTTGGAAGCAAATGTTTCATACTATAGGATAACAAAATTAGCAAACTTGATGCTAAAGGTGAGGAAGGCATATTTCTTGGCTATTCAACTAAAAGTAAAGAATATAAGTGTTTGAATTCTAACACTAACAAAATTGTGGAAAGTGAAAATGTTAGAATTGATGAATATGAAGAAAGAAATGAAGCAAAAAGCACATAGGAACCTTAAAGTTACAAATCATTTGTCTATATGGATGAGGAAGATTCTAATGTATTACCTGAACCTAAGAATGAGGTTGTTGAGAAATAGCTAGCACCTTCCGAGTCACAGAATGAGGTTGCTGGACAGCAGGAGGTAATTGTCGAGCTATCTGATGAAGATGTCAAGACACAGAATCAACTTGAATTGAATGAGAACAATGAATCTGAAGCAAAGAAAGAACCTACTCTAGAAAATTATGTGAGAAGGCACCACATACATGAACAAATCATAGGATCAAAGGATTTTGCGGTTATGACAAGAAGCAAGTTGAGAGATGATACATTCTTGTTATGTGATTTTGAGCCTAAAATAGTAAAAGATGCCTTAGAAAATGAAGACTGGATACAAGCCATGAATGAAGAGATTGAACAGATTGAGAAGAATAAGAATTGGGCACTTGTACCTAGGCCAAATGACAAAAATGTAATTGGTACTAAGTGGGTATTCAGAAATAAGCTAGATGAACATGGAGAAGTAACAAGGAATAAAGCTAGACTGGTATGCAAGGACTATGCACAAGATGAAGGAATTGATTATGGAGAAAAATTCACCCCAGTTGCAAGATTGGAAGGATTCAAGGCCTTACTTGCATATGCAGCCTACAAAGGTTTTAAATTTTATCAAATGGATGTAAAGTTAGCATTTCTAAATGGAATATTAGAAGAAGAAGTGTACATTGAACAAGCTGATGGATTTTTTGAACCAAGCAAGAGGAACATGGTTTGCAGACTACACAAGGCACTAGATGGACTGAAGCAATCACCAAGAGCATGGTATGAGAGGTTGCACAATTATTTGATAAAGATTGGATTTGCAAGAACCAATGACAACAACAATCTATATTTGAAGAAAAAACAAAATAAAGGTACTTTATTAGCTGAAATTTTTGTTGATGACATTATATTTGGAGAACAAGATGTGTTATGCCAAACATTTGCAAAAGAGATGCAAACTAAATTTGAGATGTCTATGTTTGGTGAAATCGAATTCTTTGTTGGCCTACAAATATATCAAATGAAGAATGGTATCTATATTACTCAATCAAAATATGTCAAGGAGATACTAAAATTTTTTAGAATGGAAGAATCAAAACCATTGAGTACAGCCATGGCTACTGGACATAAGTTATGAAAAAATGATGATACAAAAGAAGTGAATCAAACCCTTCACAGGTCAATGATTGGAAAGCTGTAATATGTTGTGCACATCAGACCTGATATTGCTCTGGCTGTTGGAATTGTTGCAAGATTTTCTGCCAATCCCAAGGAAACTCATATGATGATAGTAAAAGGAATTATGAGATATATGAAAGGAACATATGAATATGGTCTGTATTATAAAAAGAATGATAAGTTTGAGCTCAGAGTCTCCACTGACTCTGATTGGGCTAGAAATTTTGATGATAGGAATAGAACCATAGGTGGTACATTTATTCTAGGAAATAGATTGGTTTCATGGACAAGAAAGAAATAGAATTGCACCTCACAATCTCCAGCTGAAGCCAAGTATGTGGTAGAACCAGTCAACTGCTCTAATATTGTGTGGTTGAAGATATTACTGAAAGGTATGAAAGAAGAGATCACAGAACTAGTTGTTATTGTTGCCCCATTTTTGTTCTACATACCTTTAGAGAAAAATGGATGTTTAGTGTGTAGTAGTGGTCTTAAGCACATCATGCAAGTCATGGGTCTAACTCTATATTTTCTCCTTAGGCTAGGAAAAACTTTATCGGATTTTCCCAAGTTACCTTCTCCTTTATAAGTTGGGGTTTGTTATCCGAGATCATGTCAAATTGGGTAGGTTGAGCTACCAAATCCGATAAAGGTCATGATTCAGAGGTTTCTAACATTGATCTTGTATGATTATGAAATCTTTAGCTTTGATACTTAATCTTTTCTTATTGGTAGAAAATTAGTTTTGGGCTTTTCCCTGGCGGATAATCACCTACAGAGTGCCTTTTCCACAATCAACAATTCTTAAAGTCTCAACGGTCAGTGGAAGTGGAAGATAGATGATTGAGGCTAGAAAGACTATAGAATTTAGAATGAATCCCTATAGGCCAATAAGGTGATCAAACGATGAGAAATCAGAGATAAGGGTTATTGGTGGAAAAGCGAAAAGTGGCTTCTCAGCTACCTCAATAGGTGGGTTTCAACCTGTAAGATGCATTTTCAACCAGACTATCATATGCAAGATTTATAAATAAAAATCAACCTATGAGGGGATTCAAGTAATAAATAAAGCATATGAAATTGTAACATGCCATTTTAATATTGTAACAAGTCAGAATTTCTCTGTGGTGGATTTCTAAATAAGGAGTGCTCCAACAGTGTTTCTCCACCCAAAGGAAGTGGAAAAGTAATTATCTGCTACCTCCAAAAGTTACCATTACAGTTATCTAAAGTGAAAATATGTTTCTTAACGGCCCATAGAGGTAAAGTAATTAATTCAAATAAATCCATTTTGCTTCATAATAGACTTTTTCATAAATGCTTAAGTCTTCTCATTCATGTGGTGCAAGAAGTTGGCCGTTAACAGTAAGAAGTTAGAAGTTATAAAATCAGTGAAGTGTTTCAAATGGGATTACCATCTGTTTGACGAATTATCTAAATTGAAACCTCTAGCAAAAATTATTCCTTGCTTTCATTTTTTCTTCGATAGATTCCTAAGTTCTGAGTCAAATCTATCAAAGCATGGCAGCCAAATTTATGGGGTTCAATGGGATGAACAACATTACTTCTGACTAGCACAAAATCATGGATACCTTTTTGAGATTCTTCGATATGCAGAGCTTTCACAATAGGCTGAATGCTGACAAAATACACCCCATTACTGAAAAGCTAAAGGAGAGTGGGTTGGTCGAAGCCGCCGGCTTCCCTGTTGCAATTCAAGCTCCAAAGCTTGTTAGAGAATGCATAGCTTGTTATAATCTAGACACTAAGAAAAATCTCTTACCTGATGACACAGTGCTGCTATCTATTGATCATGACTCCGTCCATAACTCCCTTCATATTCTAGAGAAAGAAAAATACTCAGAGATGACCTACAGTTAGGCGCTTACAGAGTATGGAGCGAAGAAGGTTGTGTGGAAGAAGGAGATAATGAAGACATGGTTCCTGGAGTCGAGGAGCGCCAAGGGAAAGTTTCCCAAAACATTATACAAGATAAATCTGAAGCCAAAAATCATGGATATCTTGGTATTTCTCCATAGAATCAGAGGTGCGAGTGATGCACTTAATTTCATTGAGCACCATTTCTTCCTAGTTCAGGTGATTTGCTCTAGAAATAATTTCATTGATTGGGCTCATATGGTAAGTGAAAACCTCTTAAATGCCCTAAATAGATCTACACATTCAAACAAGTTCTATATGTCCTCAATTTTTCTATATATCTTAGCCACAATTCAACTTTGGCCAAGACTTCCTAGGCTAGAAGAGTTCCCAGAAGATGTCAAGAGTTATGAGTTCTTCCCCTATTTGCAATTGCATAATAGTTATAATGAATATCTCAAAGTTAATGATGCATTTACAATGAGGCTGTGCAGGGAGTTACAAGGTTTCCCAGAAAGGAGATTTTCTCTAGAAGCCATGACATTCATCAGTCAATTTGGAGCTTATTTTATCGAGTTTGAAAATTTCTCATACATTCATCTTGCAGGATTCAATGATTTCCCTCTGAAGCTTCCCAGGTATCCTGATGACATGATTGTGTTGGTTGAAGTGATGAGACAAGTAGTCCATGTGGACTTGATTTGTGCGGGTGCTTAGAAGAAAGGATATGATTTCCTGATGACTATTGGAGCCTACAACTGTGCATCCCAATCCAATGCAAAGAGTGTTTTGAAAACATTCTCAAAGAAGTTTCAATTCAAAACATATGATGTTTTGAGGCCACAGTATGATCCATTGAACTATGCTTGGGATTACTTACAAATGGGTCATTATTTTCATCACATTAATGACATAGAATATTATTAGGCCAAATTCAAAGATGATCTAGAAAGCAGGGATCAGTTCTATGAAAGATTAACTATTGAACAAATTAAAAGGTTCAAAGTTAAGATTGCAGTTGAAGGCATAGAAGATGACAGCCAACACATGTATGATGATACATACATAGAGAAGATTAAGCCCCTTCCTATAAGCTTTGAACCCATGCTAGGTAAAGCTATTGATGACTTGGAGACCTTAATGGGTGGGATTTATAGAAGGACAAAGAAATGGGTTAAGAGGTCAAAAAAGAGGCCTTCATCTCGAAAAACTCCAACAAAAGAGACTGGGAGTACTCCTGCATCATGTTTAGCAACTATTCTGACCATAGCCAAGGAGTTAGCTCAACCAGTGGATGGAGGTGATGAGCCTCTTGAAAAGATGATTCCATTGGAAAAGACATGCGGAGATGGTTCAGCCCCTATCATTGGTTCCACTGAAGAAGCGGTCTCTACAGAACCAGTCAAGTCTAGGATTGAGCTTTTTTAGAGTACAAAAATAGAGAAACCAGCCAAAGTCAGCACTATGGGCATAGAAGGGGAGACCTCAACCCAAGATACTCCAAGGCGAGGGTCTCCTATCATAGTGGAAGTGGGTAAAGATAGTTCTAGCACTGCGGCCACAAAATCAAATGAGGAGGTTGGAAAACAACAGAAGGTTTCTAAAGTTATTAAATTGGTTTCCTCCTCTCCTACCTCAATAAATCCTTTTGCTTCTAGGGATAAATCTACTCCTCCAATCATCAGGAAGCTGTTCATAGATGAATTGGTCTCTGCCACAAAACTCACTAGCATAGAGTCTTGGATAGAGAACACTTTAGAATGCAAGAGGAAGAGGATAGAAGAAGGATCTCCTAGAAAAAATAATCTCTCACAAGACCTACAATCTAGTGCCACCATGAGCAAGGTGAAGAAAGAAAAGACACTGTCTACATTAGGCCGAGACCCAGAAATAGGGCACTTCACCATGGAGGTAGCGAAGCCTACAAAAGAAGGAAGGATTGAGGATTTGACCACCTCCAATTTCTAGCCACAGTAATTTGATATGGGACAGGCTCGCCATGATACTAAGATGGATTGGTGGAAATCCACCAACATTGTAATTGAAGAAGAGCACGAGGAACTCAAGACTGCTAAAGTCCAACTTAAAGTAGAGGTCACTGAACTAACTAACTTTATCAGACAGTTAGTTACTCCAATTGCTAGCATTTTGAGTGCCCAAACCACTTTTGTCCCCAATGCTGTAGAGAATCAAGCTATCATAGCCAAGTTGTAGGAAGATAGACATTTTGGGTAGATTGCTAAACGATGGATCAAGAGGCTCAAATCTAAAGGGTAGGTAGTTATTGAGAAGTTGGGTGACACTTTGCTAAAGTTGGAGAAAGATAGAAATTACATTGAAAACAATTTCAAGACTCTCACATTGGAGAGAGTAAAGTGTCAAGAATGCATAGTCATGCTACATGTAGCAGTTAAAATGAAGAATAAGGAGGAAATAAAGGCCAAGATATGGTAGAAAGGAGATGAGCCTTTGATTGAATGGCTACAAAGCCTAGAGTTTATTATTGAGATGATCATTCAAGCCAAAGAAGGGCTACAATAGAATATGTTAAAATCAAAGAGGAACAAAACAAATATTTTAAACTCCTCCAGGGTCTTCACACAAAGTCACAGAAAAGCATTCAATGGAAATAAATGATCGGAGTGACTAACATGCAGAAATCCTTCAGCAAATATCTGGATAAGATGGTAGAACAATCTTCTTCTCACTTGGATAAGGTGCCAGAACTCCAATAGTTGAGTGGGTGCATATATAAAGCTATGGAAGAGTTGAAGGATCGGATAGATGTAGTTAATAACCTGACCAAAGATCATTCCAAGTGGCTCATACGATATACCAATGTCCATATAAATAGACATGAAGAGCTAATTCTGTTCATCATAGATGTCACTGACTATAGGAAAAAACTAGATAAGGAGAAGAAAATGGAAACATAAATATTCCCTCTTGTACTAATTTTGATGAAGTTTGTAATGGATAAACTTTTGTTTATCATTTCTGGTTAGGGAAGTTGAACCATTTTGGTTACCTCTTTTTGTAAAGGTCAAACTCTGAAAATCTATATGTACTATTTTGAAAATCAATAGAAAAGTCGGCTAAATTTTGGTGTGAATAAATTCATTTTTTCCGAGTCAAATTTGTTTATGTCTGTATGCAAATACTTTAACTATTCCATTGCATTTATCTTTATGTCAATTTGAACATTTCTTGAAATTGGTTTTTACAGTTCAAGATTGAACTTAAGCTCTGTATTATGATTTGATATAGTTAATTGAGGGGAAATTTGGGTGTCATCCATAGATTCAGAGAAATTTTCTTATGAAATAGATTGATTCATCATCATTGAGTTATCATTGATCTTTTAGTTTTGCATTTACATCTTCATTATCAGTACTTGCATTACCAATTTTAGGATCTTATATGATTCATAAAATCTTGAAATTTGGCAAGATAGAAAGCCGAATATACTTGCCTGAACTAGTTCCTGTCTAGGCCTAGTTTGGATTGCCTCTTTTGTTCTCAGGTTAAGATCAAACCCCTCTAGATTAGGAAAGAACAAAATTCATTGAAGATAAATCACTTAAGGGAGCTATACCTTCAAATTTAGAGGGAAATTAGTTATTCAATCACATTTCCCAGCTGTTGTATTTGATTGTTTTTGTAAGATTTGGGTATTTTAGAGTTAAAGTGAAAAAGAACAATCTATTTACCAATAGATTTTTGGCGACTCTACTAGGGAGATGAATAGTCACTAGAATAGAAGCAATATCATGAGGGATGATGGTACTACCTCATGATAATTTGATTCCTCTGTTGCAACCAAACCTTAGATTCCAAGACGCTCAGGAGGATATCATTTCCTCATTGAATACTTTTCTCTAGAGACACAGAAGAAATACTAAACATTATAGAAATGCTAGTCAAGTGCTCAAAAAAGAAGAAGTGAGAGCAGAAGCACTTGAAAAAACCATTCAAAGGAGGAATTTGTGAAGAGAACAATGCCTTGAAGAGCGTTAGGCTAGATTGCCAAATTAGTGGAAACCCTAGAGCCTAAAAGATTTCTTAGAAGTATAAGGAAAGAAGGTGGTAGAGACCCAGTCTTTGAGAGACTTGCAGAGATTGATTTTGCACTGCTTGAAGTACCTCGTCAGAGGAACACAAATACTAAAATAAAAAGTAGGCCTCCTTCACCTCCCAAACAATCATCCCTTTTGTCTACCACCTATCAAGTGGTAACCTTGCATGGAGTAGTTGCTCCTCCTATTGTAAACCTAACACCTTCTCTACCTCAGGAAGTTATGGAAATTCCTTGGGTCGTCGCAGTTGGTCCCCTATAGTTAGCAACATATAACCCACTACCCTCAGGGTAAAGAAAAAAATTTCCCAAATTCTCTGAAGATGGGATAGTATCTACAGATGAACACATTTCTTCTTTCTTTGCAACTGTTAATATATTAGTAGTACAAGAAGAAGATGTTGCTTTTAGATTATTTGTTGAGACCCTTGTGGAGGGTGCAGTAGATTGGTTTTATCATTTTTTAGTCTCTTTTATTATGGATTGGGCTTCTATGAGAATGAATTTTGAAAGGAGGTTTAAAACTGCTGAAGATGAGCATGCCCTATTAACACAATTGACTTCGATAAAAAAAGAGCCTTCAATAAGCATGAGATATTTTGTTGCTAAATTTAACAAGCTAGTTAAATGTATCCCAACAGCTAATCAACCTACTACAGGTAAATTAAATTTTTTTTTTATAAGTGCTATGCCTCCTGATATCAATTATAATTTGAGAAGGACAAACACAACCAATTTGGATCTTGTCTAGAGGACTGCAGTAGAATTAGAGGATCACATGATCTCGACAGGAAAATGGAAATGAGAGATACAAACTTGGGCTAGTACTAGCAACACCACATCATCAAATGAGATGATCCATAAAATGTCTAATGAGTTCATTACTTTCAAAAGACAACTTCCGAGATTTAACAATCCTTACCAACGGAATTTTCATGATCAGTCAGGAAGAAATAGTGATATGACGAATACTGATGGAAAAACATTACAATTGACTACTCCTCCACAAAGGCTGGCCAGAGAAGCTCCTCCCAAAAGGGGAAACATGTGTTTTTTTCACCTTACAATAGATCATGATGGAGAAAGCTTCCTTGATGTAGCTTGTGCATGGCAGGTGCATCAAACAGATGAATGGAATGCTGGAGTATCTGGAGTTGAATTAGATTCATGCTCACATGGGGACTTTGAAAACTTATTTTTTGAGTATGTATCAGATTTATAATGAGATGCAACATGTTATGCTACTATAGACGGGACATCTTATGCAGTATTAACTTGGAATCAGAAAGAGAAAGCAAAGGGTTTCCACACCTCTGCCAAAAGGTTGTGAGGCATCTACTTCTTACTCTAAAGATGACAACCAAGGAGTGAAAACTTTGCAACCTAGTAAGGAAAAAAATTATTTTGATATTATTCAATTCTACAAAGATTCTAGAATTCAGATTTCTCCCATAGAATATCTCAAGTCTAATCCTGTAGAATTGCAAAAATTAGTGGACTTTTCTAAAGGAGAGACCCAAGACTTAAATCAAAATGTTATAGCTTCAGTAGAAGAAGAGTCTGTTTTGGCATGTCTATTTGAACAAGGAGAGTCATCAGTTTTGGTTACTTCCCCTGGGCAAAAGCCTAACCCTTTCTATGTGTTGTATGCACCCTAAAAAGGTCGCCTAGACTTTGGGCCCCATTTATCATTTTATCAAATTTCCTAAATCAATGCTTTGGAACATTTTCAATTCAAATCAATTTCCTTGATCAAATTGTAATTAATTCAATTTATTCAATTATTTCAATATTTCCTAAGGTTTGATCATTTTTATTTAATTAAAAGATTTACTCTCCCTTTTAATTAAATAAAATTCCTCTTATTTAATTAAATTTAATTTCCCCCATTTAATTAAATAAAATTCTTCTAATTTATTTAGTTGAAAGAAAACCCCTCTTTTAATTAAATAAATAAAAATCCCCACTTAAAGCACTTTAATTGATGAAAAAGGAAATAAATTAATTTAAAAAATAAATAAAAATCCCTTTTTCAACACCCCCTTTTAAGTGGTGGGATTTTTGCCTCTTAATCATACCCTTTGATTTTTTGCCTCTTAATCTCAATCATTCACTTTCCTTTAAAATGAGACCTCTCCTCATTTTCATATTAGGTTTTTATAATATTGTTATGATACAGGTTTGGAGAGCAATTTTGGAGGAGAATTTGAGCACTCAAGCTCTCTTCTTGTTTTCTTTATTCTTGCATTCATGGCTCCTCATATAGATTAGAATCATGTTTATTTCCATAGATTAGATTTG
>MU223665.1:784227-819965 GCA_018584345.1 Thuja plicata
GTTTGGAGAGCAATTTTGGAGGAGAATTTGAGCACTCAAGCTCTCTTCTTGTTTTCTTTATTCTTGCATTCATGGCTCCTCATATAGATTAGAATCATGTTTATTTCCATAGATTATATTTGCATTCGTATTTCCTTTCATAGACTAATATGCTTTGTTATCATATAGAGTAGATTTCATTTTTATGCATTTGAATCTCTCGTTTCATGGTGTATTAGCAATAGACACAACTAGGTCAATCTGAGGGCCTTCATTTTATATTTTTACACATCCATGACTAGAGAGCTATGGATCGATATTTGAGGCCTCATTCTTGAGCAACCTTGAATGGAATGATTCATAGAAGTGTGACAACATTTATGCACACGTGTGTCATTGTTTATCAGCGATTGCAAGTTGAGTAATTGCATAATAGATTCTTGTGCCATAGACAATGTGATGCCATCAACTGTAGCTGAGGCCTTAGGTCTTATTAGTTCCTTTTCTTGTTGATATGAAAATACTCTCAGATAGTTTTCTCTATTTATCCCAGATACTAATCATGCAAGATATAGAAATGACAGAAATAAGGTTTTTTAAACCTCATACACTTTGAGCTCCATTACCTCAGGTGGGATTACCCTTCTAACTCTGAATAATCAAATCACTAGATTATTCTAGTAAAAATGAATGGAATTACATGAGTTGATCATTGTAATGTTTATTGAAACAGATCAACATATAAAGGTAAAGATCAATTTTAATAGTGATAGTCACCTATTTTGAATGGAAACAGACCAGTGCTTAATCCTAGGGCATGGAGTCACTTATGAACAATTTCAACCAGCTTGATTATGAACATGAAATTAAAATAGCTATAGCATCTGACATAAACATAGATATACCTTATATATCTATCTTAAAACACATAACAAATTTATTCATCAAATTCATTGTGTACCTTGAATCTTACAGAAATATTCCTAAGGCAATATTAGTCTTTCCTTGAAAGAACCCTAAAAATATTTCATAATCTGCCTGACAGATATATAAATTGGACATTCCTTGAATATTTAATTTAGATAAAATTTAGAACACCAAAATGAAGACACAATACTCATTATATGCTTTAGAAATTATCAATGGATTTCATTTTCATTCGTAATCAAAGTTGCTTGCTACATTCAACAGTAATTTTCAAAAAACCCTATTGTATTGGTCTTGAACCAGAGTTTATACAATTATACTTGCATTCTCAAAATAAAATGGCTATCTCCTTTCCCAGTAGTCTTGGAATCCTTTTATAACTAAGGATGCAACAAGCTACGGACCTACTGGGAAAGATCTACAAAAATATTTTGCAACAACTTTGCAACTAACATAAAACAAAAATTTGCAACAGAACATGGGTGGCAATTATTGGTGAAGTTTGAATAAGGTTTGTTGTTGCTGTTGATAGTATCTTACTCATCCTTTAAAATTTTCCTCCCACCTATTCACCTCTTTGACGATGGTCCAATCAAAGGTCTTTTCCTTCTCCAATCTTGCAACAGCTTCTATCCATCTGGCATCAGTAGCGGTTATGGGCTCAGCACCAAACTTGGCCATATCTCTCTCAATCTTGAAAAGGTTATCAATTAATTCATTGTATTACTCAGCATTTGTATCCTTTTCTAGGCGTTGCTTCAAATCTTCATTTTTGAGTATGCCATCAAAGTCAGCTACCCAATCTAATTGTGCTTTTAAAACACCTGCTTCATCATAAATTTTCAGGATCAAGGAGGGCACTGATCACCAAATAGCTGTAGCTTGTTATCTATAAAATTAGATTTTCCATTGAAAAAGGCAAATGTATCATTCAACTCACTAATCATTTCCATGGTATCTAATATCTTATCTAGGAAGTCATCACTATATAACATAGCGGTTTTCAATTTATCCATGTTCCTTTCCCTCCCTGACCAAACTTTGAAAGTGGGTTCCAAGAAAATCATGGCTTCTGCAGCTGTCTTTGAAGCTTCTTGTAATGACCCATATAATGTATATACTATGTCAGTTTTCTATTTTAAAACATCAATCCTATGCTTCAATATGGGCATTAGAATAGACATAACATCTATGTTCTTCTCCTATGACAGTCCTTTGGATTGGCCTTCTGCCAATGTTGAATCCTCCTTTACTCCAATAGCAACATCTGTCTCAACTTTTTCTATTTCCTCAGGGGTTGGAGTCTTTTCTCTTTTACTCTCTATTAACTCCTCTTTCAATTTAGCAATCTCCTCTTCTAATGTGTGGTTCTAAACCACCACCTCTTCATTATTTTTTTCTAGGGCCATCATTTGGCCAAAAGTCATTTCATACCTTTTGGACAAGTCATCAACCTTTGCCAGGTTCATAATTGAGACTTGTGTCATCAATTGCGCTATCTCAGTATCTGAAGTATTCTAAAAATTCTATATCATTCTATCTACCCTCTTTTCTTCTCTGATAGTCACGATCAGGGGATTTTGTGTGGCAGGGGCCAATGACCATATAGCTAGAGTCTTGGATTTAGGATCAAATAATAATCCTTTCACCACTTCATCCATCTCAAACTCTATTTTCAACAGGGGATCCTCTTTCTTCCCGATCTGATCAATGATGAATGTGGATTGAAAATCCCAACCAGGCATCAACATTACTCCACTTTTTTGTACTAATAACCTGGCTTGTTCCAAAGTGATTAGTTCACTCTCAGGATCATAAACCTAGAGTGATTTTACAATTTCTTCATTTTTATCTACATTTTCTTCATCTGCAGTCAATCCTTGCCTCAAGTCTTTTTGTTTCAGCATAATTAAAAAAGTCTTGAACTCTTCAGACTTTATGAATTCATCATCTTTCATGAATTCATTAACCATCATGACCCTCTTGTCATCCTTTTCAAATAAGACCATTTGATTATCTCCTTGGCCTTCAACTTGAGGCTCTTTCTGCAATTGTCATTTCAATTTTCTAAAATATTTACCATATTCAGTAATCATGGCCTTGGCCATGCTTTTCCTATCCTACACCATCTTGTGCTCTTTCTTTTGTTTCTTCCTTGGTGTCTCTCTAGCCAAGGTGGCTTCCTCACTGGCCTCTTCCTCTTCCTGATGCTCTTCTTTCTACTATTCATCTTCGTATTGTTCTTGATCATGTAATACAACATGAATTGGGGACCCTTGATATTGTGCATCTTCAGCACTGAATTGTGGTACCTATGCCATTAGAGTATCATAGGACTTGAGCATTTCTTCTATCCTCTAGAAGTATGGGAGATGAAGGAAAAAACTAGAGAATGAATTGTTTGACTCTTTCCATTCAAATTCTTCCCTAAGGAGGTCATTCCATTTCCTTCTCCTTTCCTGGACTTCTTGCTTCATTAACTTATTTCTTACAACATCTTCATCATCCAGTGACTCATGATCTCTAATCTTTTTCCAAGGAGTCATTCTTTTCAAAGTTGTTTGTACAAACTATTCTGGATCACAAAACCTAGGAACTGTTGTAGACATTCTGTGTTGCTTCAAGAAGTCATTTATTAAATCAAAAACCCTTTTCCCAATGGAGAAGTCAAAACCTACTCATAATCTAGGGATAAAAGTTCCCTTCTTATGTCCTTCTAAAAATTCCTTATCAACCCAAGTGATTTTCCAGATAAATTATAAAAATGCAACCCTCAGAGGAACAAACCTAGGGAGGATGTGAGATGGTTGTGTACAACCATATACTCTGATGATAGTGATGTAGTTGAAAAAGAAAAAATCAGCCCAATTGTGAGAGATAGGCCAGTTTGGAACATAATCCCAAGGTCTCAAAACCTTTCTGATTTCAAATGGAAGCCTATGCCTATCTGTTCCTAACAAATTAAAAATTGGATCCACAATCCAATTGAAAAAGAACACAAATGATGAGTTGATGGATGAACTATCCCATACCTGAGTCCATCTTTGGATTGGTGCATCAACACCATACTCTGAAACAAACAATTCAAGCTCTTTATTCATAGATGTCTTGTTATAATATAAAATCATATACATCAGATGAGAATAATGCTTGAAGGTAGGTACTGGGACATCTGACTATATCTCCACCAATGTAGCATGAATAGCATCAACTATGTATCCCACATATTCATAATCAGTATTAACCTCTGGGTGCTGAATGTTCATAGCCATCATGAGTACATCTTGAGGCACTGTAGAATCTCCATCAAAACCTGAAACTCTGCTCACACCATACACCATGAATTTTATGTAGTGATGAATAGGGATAAGTCAAAAGGTGGTTTGAGATTGTCTGGGATTTTTACCAGGTCCCTATCTACTCTGGGCATGAATTTGGGCATTTCATACTTCTTAATAAAATGCTCTCTCTTGACATAGTCAGCCTGAATCTTCTTTAAATAAATATCTGTGCACAATGCACCAGTGATTCCAAATACTTCTGCCACAGACCTCCTATCTATGGAAACTAGGGTCTCTTTATTCTTCTTCCTGATTACCCTAGCTACTGGGAAATAGTTTCTAGCTAGTTCCCTAATAAGGCCTATGTCAACATATACATCAGGCACAATCAATTTTGCCATATTTAAATCCCATGGATTGGAAATGGGGACTACTTTAACCCTATTATTCCAGCAATAATGGAATAAGGCATTACCAGAGTAATTCAGGGTGACTGGGTTTCTACATTGGCACCATCTATCTTTCCATTCATCCCAATTTGCACTATTTGTATTCAAAGTCTTGGGTAGAAACTCAGCAAATTCTTCCACATATTTCTTCAGTGTAGCCTCCTTCTTCTAAGACCCTTGCGAGGTAGCGGAAACAATAGCTTGACTCAACCTTCTTCTTTAGATTACTATCTCAGACAAAGTGACTTTGTTACTCTCACAGGAAATCTTAGAATGCAGAAAATGAGAATTGTACAGAATCAAGTTTAATCATTCATAATTATAACCATTAAATCCTGTGTCTTGTCCACTTGAATGCCAAATTCTCGCACTTTCAGTGTCATGCAATCATTTCTCTGTCACTAATGCTGCCATTAATTTGCACTATTTGATCCTTGCTGGAAAAGAGTGTACACTTTTCTCTTTTTGCACTTGTAAGCCTGAAACTAGCCTCTTGTCAATCTATCACCAACCCACTATACTTTACTCACACTCAGAATAGTCCTTGCGAGTGAGCGATGTGACCTTTCACTTTAACTAGTCACACACTCATCATCTATTTTTGTCTTGGTTTATATCTTTTGTGACTGGGCGATGACCTAACTGATAGCTTCATAACTTCTCAATCATGCTCAATCACGAACTCACTATCTCTTAATTCTTTTGAGTGAGTAAGTGACATCACCTTTCTTTTCATTAGTCGCAGACTCACCGCTCAAGATTTTATTTTCATTGAATCTCTGCGAGTGAGCAACATGGTCTTTATTACTCAGTCATTTCCTAGTCATGCACTCACTGCTAAGATTTCCTTATAGATGAATCCTTCGTGACTGAGTGAGTGCCTTCATCATGTATTTAATTTCTCACTCGCTAATCTTTCTTGATTGATTTTTCTTCATGAGCGACTGAGCGATAAATTTCTATTTCTCTATCAGTCGCGCACCCACGAGCATTTTTTCACTTGAATTTATATCTAAGCAAGTGAGCGACAACCCACCTTTTCTTTCATCATGCACTCGTGGGCTTGAAAACCTAACTATCTTATCAACTGTGAGTGGGTGGTTACCAACATGCTTTCTTCAATTGCATACCCGCTGAGCATTTTCCTTTTGTCTTTATTTATGGGCGAGTGAGCAATATCCTTCTCTTTTCCTTATCACATAATCGTGAGCTCATTTCTTTAAACTTAAAATCATCAGTGGGTGAGAGAGAACACAAATGATCTCATAGTCACATACTCACACACCTTTTAAAACATTAAAAACACCTTGGCGACTAAGTGACAAAATTTTAACTGATAACTTCCACACAATGGATCGCTTACTCACACTGCAAAACACATATGATTTAGAACTTGAACAAGTGAGTGACATCTACAACCTGACTTCCTCGCATAGTCGCTAACTTAAAAGACATACATGAAAACCTAATGCGGATGTGCGACTAAACCCCTTTTAACAACATTCGCTCAGTCATAGAGCATAAAGTTAACAACATAATATCATAATGACTATGTGACACAACTTTAAGTCATCACGAACTCGCTAGACCTTTTTTTTAAAAGAGTTAATCCCTTGCGAGTGAGAAATAAACATAACAACGTCCAACTTTCTTAGCCACAATCTTATGACCCAACTTCAAAAATACATCGCGACAGTGCGATTTACATTTCTTAGCAACCAAACTGCTCACTCGCACTACTAACATGACTTGACACAATTTTACCGTGACTATGCAATTTATACTAAAATGACTCACCGCTCACTCGCACACCTTGAAAACATGTTAAAAGACCAGCGTGAGTGTGTGACCAACACTTGAAAACAAAGCATCTTTGATGATTTTTGACCACTATTTGACTTTCTGGCACAGTAAGACATGGGATTTCAATCAAAACACGCGGGAAAAATGCCAATGCTAGGAAATTGAAAATTATCTTGGTATAGTGCTAACAAGTCTCACCCTCACCAAAGCCCATGGTAGATGTTATTCTATGGATGCTAAATATGTCCCCTTGATTGGGAAAATCAAATATGCTCAAGTGGCTCTAGCAGCACACCCCGAGAAGAGAATGTTATTAACTATATTGGTTGTTGATATACCTGCTAGTTACAGTTTTTTGTTAAGTAGGAGTTTTTATAGAGATCTAGGAGGAGAAATAATGCTGGATTTGTCTCAAGCTTTGATCCCAGTGGGTAACAAAAAGATAAAATTGGTCCCTAAATATAAAGAAAAGTTCATAGTGCTAAAATATGATGACCCTAAAGCCCAAATTCTGTACCAAGAAAAGGAGTTTGGCAACTACATGTTATTCACAGACAATCATGAAGAAGAAGCCAAACCTGGAGAAAAGAAAGATCATCCTATTTCTGAAGAATTGTCACCACAAATTCGGACTCTAGAGTTCGATGGTAGCTGTGCATCATCAGGATCTGGTGCAGGTGTAGTCTATGCAGGTGTAGTCTTGATATCGCCATATGGAGAATGTGAGCCCATGGCTTACAAATTGGATTTTGGGAACACCAATAACACATTAGAGTATGAGGCCCTGCTTCTAGGAATTATTGTTGCAAAAGAGAGACATGTGAAAATCCTAAGGGCTTGAGGTGATGCCGAGTTAATTGTGTGCCAAGTTAAAAATCAACACTCTGTGAAGAATCATAGATTAAAAAACTATAGGATCAAGGTATAAGAAAAAATTGAAGCCTTTAACACATTCTTTATTTAATCTGTATGAAGAGAGTTGAATTCTAAGGTAGACTCCTTAGCAGTACTAGCCTCATTGCTCCTCCCTCATTCAGATTTCAAGGATAAGCAATATCAAATAGAAGTGGTGTATAGACCATCTCTATCTAAAAATGTAGAAGATTGGCAGGTGTTTGAAGATGATCAAAATCTCCTTCTCATTTTTGAGAGTGGTGGTGATTTCATAAGGATACTCCTGGTATTCATAAAGAATATTGCTAGAACATTTAGAAGAAAGATAAGTCAAGTATCATTCAGTTGCAATGTAATATTATTCCTCATCATTTGGTTACACTCGAAAATCTTTTCAAAAGGCGTGATACCTTTGTTAAGAAGAAGAGGATTGAGAGAGGTCTTACCACTGGCGAATATGAAGGAATAAACATTAGAAGTGAGAAAGACCCAAATATTATCAACATTGGGAAATGGTGCACTGAGGAAGAAAGGGAAGAACCTAGAAAAATCTTCCTAGAATACTAGGACATTTTCCCATGGAGTTATGAAGATTTAAAAAGCTTCATGGATGGAAAATTCAAACATAAAATTCCTCTAAAGCCTGACACTATTTCATTCTGAAAGAAACAAAGGAATTATAATCCCAAGGTTATGGATGAGATTTTCAGGGTAGTTGATAAAATGTTGAAGGCTAAGATTATATATCCTATCCATCATTCAACCTGGTTAGAAAATATAGTGCCCGTGAGAAAGAAAAATGTAGAAATAAGGATATGTGTGGACTTTAGAAACCTAAATCACTCTTCATTGAAAGATAATTATGCTCTTCCTAACATGGACCACCTGTTGCAGACTGTGGCCAAAGTTGAAATGATGTCCATGCTGGACGGTTTCTTAGGGTACAACTAGATATGGGTGGAGAAAGAAGATCAACACAGGACAACCTTCACTACTCCATGGGGTACTTTCACTTACCATAGAATGCCATTTGGGTAAATCAATGCTGGAGATACCTTTCAAAGAGGTATGGATCTTTCCTTTAGTGATATGAAAAATAAAACAATGGTTATGTATCTGGATGATCTTACGGTGCTTTATAGAAAAAGGATAGATCACATAAAGGATTCGAGGAAAGTGTTGTAGAGGTGTAGAGAAGATGGGATTTCTTTAAATCCCAAGAAGTTAGTCTTGTGTGTGATTGAAGGGAAATTACTGGGACAAACTGTTTCTCAAGAAGGTATAAGAATTGATCTAGAAAGGGTTAGAGCAATCCAACAAATGAGCTTACCTGTGAATAAAACCAGAGTAAAATCATTCTTTGGGCAAGTAAATTTTCTCAGAAGGTTTGTCCCATATTTTTTAAAAATTACCAAATGCATAGTAGATATGATGAAAGGGAATGTGAATTTTAAATGGAATGACTTCGGCAAACAAGCCTTCAAAAATATAAAGAAAGCCATAGCTAATGCTCCAGTATTGTGTCACCCGAATTACAAATAAGATTTCATAATTTATTGTTACTCTTCTGAGAACATTTTGTCAGCTATTCTCATGCAAGAAAATGAGGAAGGGATTCAATCCCCTATCATCTTTATGAGCACACCTCTGAAAGATCATGAATTGAAATACTCCTAGACGGAGAAACATGGTTTCGCAGTGGTAAAGGCTTTAATGAATTTCAGATTCTATATTTTACACTCTCACTCCATTGTGTATGTGCCTAACATTGCAGTAAAAAGTGTATTAACTCAACAAGATGTGGGATGTAATAATAGAGGAGCATGGGTGGCTGAAACACATGAATATACCATAGAAATTAAACCCACCAAGTTGGTGAGGGGAAACACATTGTGTAAAGCAATATCAAAAAATCAAGTGGATGAAAAGCCTGAGGCAACACAATTGGTTTTGGCAGTAAGTATGCAAGACCCCTGGTTTGAAAATATTCTATATTTCCTGGTGTATGGTGAGTACCCTGAAGGGTTGACCCCTAAGTAAAGGAGAGATTTAAAACTAAAAGCCTCTAAATATGTTATTTGGGAAGATAGGTTGTATAAAAGATCAATAGATGGGACCTTCCTCCGGTGTGTAGACAAACAACAACAAGAAAAATTGTTGAAGGTGTTCCATGATGAAGCTTGTGGGGACACTTCTCTTCATTAGTGACTATGTTCAAGATATTGAGATAGTGCTATTATTGGTCGGGAATGTTCAAAGATGCATACCATTGGGTAGAAAGATGTGAGAAGCGCAAAATGTTTACTGGAAAGCCTTAGTTAGCAGCTCTTCCCCTTAGACTAGTGGTCATTGAAGGTCCTTTGCAATAGTGGGGTATTGATTTTATTGGTCCTATAACCCACATATAGTGTGGGCCATACCTATATAATCACTGCAATAGACTACTTCATGATATGGGTGGAGGTGAAAGCAACTAAGAGAACTACATCTAAAGTAGTATGTGAGTTTATTAAAGAAAAAATCCTGGTAAGGTTTGGGGTACCTATCAAGCTGGTAATGGATAATGCCACATATTTATCTTCTTGGGAAATTACTAAATTTTGTTATAAGTATGGCATTATGGTCAGTCACTCATCCAACTATTTCCCACAAGGAAACGGTCAGGCAGAATCCAGAAACAAGAAATTGGTAAACATTGAGAAGAAACTTGTGGAAGATAATCAAAGAACTTGGCATAAGAAAATCTATGAATCACTATGGGTGGATAGGGTGACCCCAAAAAGAGCTATTGGCATTTCTGAGTTTCTCCCTTTGAGCTGGTCTATGGAATTGAGGCTAGTCTTCCATTTCCATTGGAATTGGCAACTTGTAAATTAAGGACATCAGTAGAAGATGGCATATATAAAGATGTTTTAGAAAAGAGGATCCTATATTTGAACAAGCTTGAAGAGGAAAGAGAGAAGATGGTAAGTCATATCACACAACATAAAATGTGTGTGATGAATTTGTTTGACAAAAGGAGTAGGCCTCAAAAATTTATTGAAGGAGATAAGGTACTACTATGGGACAAACGTAGGGCACTGAAAGGTATGTATGGAAAAATTGAGACACTATGGAAAGGGCCCTTCAAGATCCATCAGGAATTTGAGAATAATTATTTTAAATTGGCTTATCCAAATGGTGAAGCACTCCCCCTGACATACAATGGTCAGGACTTGAAGTTGTACCAGACCTGAATCTGAATCAAGTGACCCCTGTATTGTATTATAGTTATGTTTTGTTCCTAGTTTTCTTTTCCTTAGTTAGGTTTTCTTTCCCTGTTTTCTTTTCATTTTTTTCTTTAGTTTTGTTGTGAGCCACCTTTTTATTGAGCTTTGTGAAACTAGAGTATTGATTTCCTTTCTTGGACATGTGAATGTCCAAGTCCCTAGAGAGAGCCAGTTGTTACCCCATTTTTGTTCTGCATACCTTTTAAGAAAAATAGATGTTTGGTGTGTAGTAGTGGTCTTAAGCACATTGTGCAAGTCATGAGTCTAAGTCTAGATTTTCTCCTTAGGCTAGGGAAACCTTTATCGGATTTTCCCAAATTACTTTCTCCATTGTAAGTTGGGGTTTGTTATCTGGGATCACGTTGAATTGGGTAGGTGAAGCTCCCAAATCCGATAAAGGTCATGATTCAGAGGTTTCTAACATTGATCTTGTATGATTCTGAAATCTTTAGCTTTGATACTTCATCTATTATTATTGGTATAAAATTGGTTTTGGGCTTCTCCCTAGCGGATAATCACCTATACAGTGCCTTTTCCATAGTCAACAATTCTTAAAGTCTCAATAGTCAGTGGAAGTGGAAGATAGATGATTGAGGCTAGAAAGACTATGGCATTCAGAATGAATCCCTACAGGCCAACAACGTGATCAAATGATGAGAAATCAAAGATAAGGGTTATCAGTGGAAAAGCAAAAAGTGGCTTCTTCGCTACATCAAAAGGTGGGTTTCAACCCGTAAGATGCATTTTTCACTAAACTATCATATGCAATATTTATAAAAAAAAATAAACCTAGGAGGGGATTCAAGTCATAAAGAAAGTAGATAAAATCGTAACATGCCATTTTAATATTGTAACAAGTCATAATTTCTCCAGGGTGGATTTCCAAATAAGGATTGCTCCAAAAATGTTTCTCTGCCCAAGGGAGAAGCGGAAAAGTAATTATCCGCTACATCCAAAAGTTACCATTACAGTTAGCTAAAGTGAAAAGACATTTCTTAACGACACATAGAGGTAAAGAAATTAATTCAAATAAAGTTGTTTTGCTTCATAAGAGACTTTTTCATAAATGCTTAAGTCTTCTCATTTGTGTTGCATGGGAAGTCAGTCGTTAACGGTAAGAAGATAGAAGTTATAAAATCAGTGAAGTGTTTCAAATGGGATTACCATCTGTTTGACAAATTGTCTGAATTGAAACCTCTAGAAACAATTATTACTTGCTTTCATTTTTCCTTCGATAGATTCCTAAGTTCTAATTAAAATATATCAAAGCATGGTAGCCAAATTTATGGGTTTTGATGGGATGAATGACATTACTTTTGACTGGCACAAAATCATGGATACCTATTTGAGATTCTTCAATATGTGAAGCTTTCACAACAGGCTGAATGCTGAGAGAATACACCCCATTACTGAAAAGATAAAGGAGAGTGGGTTGGTGGAAGCTGTCGGCTTCCCTATTGCAATTCAAGCTCCAAAGCTTGTTAGAGAATGCATAGCTTGTTATAATCCAGACACTAAGAAAAATCTCTAACCTGATGACACAGTGCTGCTATCTATGGACTGTGACTCTGCCTATAACTCCCTTCATATTCTGGAGCAAGCTGAATAATCAAAGATGACCTACAATCAAGCAGTTACTGAGTATGGAGCAAAGAAGGCTATGTGGAAGAAGGAGATAATGAAGACATGGTTCCAAGAGTCGAGGAGTTCCAAGGGAAAGTTTCCCAAAACATTATATGACACAAACCTGAAGCCAGAAATCATGGATATCCTGGTATTTCTCCACAAGATCAGAGGTGAGAGAAATGCACTTAATTTCATTGGGAACCATTTCTTCTTGGTTCAAGTGATTTGTTCTCAACATAATTTCATTGATTGGGCTCATATGGTAAGTGAAAACCTCTTAAATTCCCTAAATAGAGCTAAGCATTAGAACAATTTCTATATGTCCTCAGTTTTTCTATATATCTTAGCCACAATTAAACTTTAGTCAGGACTTCCTAGGCTAGAAGAGTTCCCAGAAGATGTCAAGAGTTATGAGTTCTTCCCCTGTTTGCAATTACATAATAGCTATAATAAATATCTAAAAGTTAATGATGCATTTACAATGAGACTGTGTAAGGAGTTACAAGGTTGCTTGGAAAGGAGATTTTCTCCAGAAGCCATGGCATTCATTAGTCAATTGGGAGCTTATTTTGTCCAGTTTGCAAATTTCTCATACATTCGTCTTGCAGGATTTGACAATTTCCTCTTAAGCTTCCCAAGTATCCCGATGACATGATTTTTCTGGTTGAAGTGATGAGACAAGTAGTCTAGGTGGACCTGATTTGTGTGGGTGCTCAGAAGAAAGGATATGATGTCCCAATGACTATTGGAGCCTACAGTTGTGCATCCCAATCCAATGTGAAGAATGTTTTGAAAAAATTCTCAAATAAGTTTTGATTGGAAACATATGATGTTCTGAGGCCACAGTATGATCCCGTGAACTATGCCTAGGATTACTTACAAATGGGTCATTCTATTCATCACATTGATGACATAGAATATTATTGGGCCAACTTCTAAGATGATCTAGAAAGAAGGGATTGGTTCTATGCAAGATTAACTAGTGAACAAATTAAAAGGTTCATAGTTAAGAGTGCATTTGAAGACATAGAAGATGACGGCCAACACATGTATGATGATACATACATAGAGAAGATTAAGCCCCTTCTTATAAGCTTTGAACCCATACTAGATCAAGCTATTGATGACTTGGAGACCTTGATGAGTGGGATTTACAGAAGGATAGAGCAATGGGTTAAATGTACGGCAAGCAGGAGGAAGAGGTCAAAAAGGAGGCCTCTGTCTCGACAAACTCCAGGAAAAGAGACTGGGAGTACTCTTGCATCATCTTCAGAAACTATTACAACCATAGCCAAGGATTTAGTTCAACTAGTAGATGGAGGTGATAAGCCTCCTGAAAAGATGATTCCATTGGACAAGACATGCGCAGATGGTTCAGCCCCTACCATTGGTTCCACTAAAGAAGAAGTCTCTACAGAACTAGTAAAGTATACAACTAAGCTTGTTAAGAGTATAGAAAGAGAGAAACCAACCAAATTCATCACTGTGGGAACATAAGGGGAGACCTCGACCCAAGATACTCCAAGGTGAGGGTCTCTTCTCATAGTTGAAGTGGGTGAAGATAGTTCTAGCACTGCAGCCACAAAATCAGATGAGGAGGCTGGAAAGCAATAGAAGGGTGCTCAAGTTATTAAACTAGTTTCCTCCTCTCCTACCTCAGTAAATCTATTTTCTTCTCTAGGGATAAAGCTACTCCTCTGGTCACTAGGAAGCTATTCATAGAAGAATTGGTCTCTGCTGCAAAAGTCACTAGCGCAGAGTCTTGGATAGAGAACACTTTAGAACGCAAGAGGAAGATGGTAGAAGAAGGGGCTCCCAGCAAGGATACTCTCTCATGGGACCTAAAATCTAGTGCCACTATGAGCAAGGTGAAGAAAGAAAAGAAACTATCTACATTAGGTTGGGACCCAAAAATAGAGCACTTCACCATGGAGGTAGTGAAGCCTACAAAAGAAGGCAGTATTGAGGATTTGACCACCTCTAATTTTGAGCTACAGTCATTTGATATGGGACTGGCTCACCATGATACTAAGGTGGATTGGTGGATATCCACCAACATGGTAAATGAAGAAGATCCTGAGGAACTCAAGACTGCTAAAGTCCAACTTAAAGAAGAGGGTGTTGAACTAACTAACTTTATTAGATAGTTAGTTACTCCAATTGCCATCATTCCGAGTGCCCAAACCACTTTCGACCCCAATGTTGTAGAGAATCAAGCTATCATAGCAAAGTTGCATGAAGATAGACATTTTGAAAATGATGGATCAAGAGGCTCAAATCTAAAGGGCTGGTAGTTATTGAGTAGTTGGGTGACACTCTACTAAAGTTGGAGAAAGAGAGAAACTACATTGAAAATAATTTGCAAACTCTCACATCGAAGAGAGTAAAGTGTCAGGAATGCATAGTCATGCTACATGTAGCAGTTAAAATGAAGTCTAAGGAGGCAATAAAGGCCAAGATCTTCCAGAAAGGAGATGATCATCTTAATGAATGGTTTCAAAGCCTAGATTTTAAGACTTAGATGATCATTCAAGCTAAAGCGGGACTGCAACAGACAGATGTTAAAATCAAAGAGGAAAAAAACAAAGATTTTAAACTCCTCTAGGGTCTTCACATGGAGTCACATACAAGTAGTCAAGGGAAAGAAATTATTGGAGTGGCTAACATGCAGAAATACTTCAGCGACTATGTGGATAAGCTGGAAGAACAGTCTTCTTCTCACTTGGATAAGGTGCCAGAACTCCAACAGTTGAGTGGGTGCATCTATAAAGCTATGGAAGAGTTGAAGGATCAGGTAGATGTAGATAAGAACCTAACCAAATATCATTCTAGGTGGCTCATCAGATATACCAATGTCCATATCAATAGACATGAAGAGCTAATTCTGATCATCATAGCTATCACCGATATAGGGCAAAAATAGATAAGGGGAAGAAAATAGAAACATAAATATTCCCTCTTGTACTAATTTTGATGGAGTTTGTAATGGATAAACTTTTGTTTATCATTTATGGTTAGGGAAGTTGAACCATTTTGGTTACCTCTTTTTGTATCGGTCAAACTCTAAAAATCTATATGTACTATTTTGAAAATCAATAGAAAAGTTGACTAAATTTTGGTGTGAGGAACTTCATTTTTGCTGAGTCAACTTCATTTATGTCTATTTGCCAATATTTTAATTATTCCATTGCATTTATCTTTCTGTCAATTTGAACATTTCTTTAAATTGGTTTTACAGTTCAAGATTGAACTAAAGTTCTGTATTATGATTTGATACGTTTAATTGAGGGGAAATTTGGGTGTCATCCATAGATTCGGAGAAATGTTCTTATGAAATAGATTGATTTATCATCATTGAGTTATCATTGATCTTTTAGTTTTGCATTTACATCTTCATTATCAGTACTTGCATTATCAATTTTAGGATCTTATATGATTCATAAAATCTTGAAATTTGGCTAGATAGAAAGTTGAATCTACTTGCTTGAACTAGTTCCTATCTAGGCCTATTTTGGATTGCCTCTTCTATTATTAGGTTAATAACAAACCCCTTTAGATTAGGAAAGAAAAAAATTCATTGAAGATTAATCACTTAAGGGAGCTGTACCTTCAAATTTAGAGGGAAATTAGTTATTCAGTTACATTTCCCAACTGTTGTATTTGATTGTTTCTTTAAGATTTGGGTATTTAGAGTTAAATTGAAAAAGAACAATCTGTTTACCAACAAATTTTTGGTGACTCTGCTAGGATATGAATAGTCACTAGACCAAAAGAAATATCATGAGGGATGATGGTACTAGCTCATTATAATTTGATTCTTGTGTTGCAACCAAACCTCAGATTCCAAGACGGTCTAGATGATATCATTTCCTCATTGAATACTTTTGTATGGAGACACAGAAGAAATATTGAACATTATAGAAATGCTAGTCAAGTGCTCAAACAAGAAGAAGTGAGAGAACAAGAACTTGGACAAGCCATTCAAAGGAGGAATTTTCAAAGATCGCAATGCCTCAAAGAGCATGAGGCTAGATTGCCAAATTAGTGGAAACCCTAGAGCCTAAAAGATTTCTTAGAAGTATAAGGAAAGAAGGTGATAGAGACCCAGTCTTTGAGAGACTTGCAGAGATTGATTTTTCCCTACTTGAAGTACCTCGTCAGAGGGATAGAAATACTAAAATAAAAAGTAGGCCTCCTTCACCTCCCAAACTATCATCCCTTTTGTCTACCACCTGTCAAGTGCTAACCTTGCATGGAGTAGTTGCTCCTCCTATTGTAAACCTAACACCTTATCTACCTCAGGAAGTTATGGCAATTCCTTGGGACACCGCAGTTGGTCCTCTATAGTTAGCAGCATATAACCCACTACCCTCAAGTTCAAGGAAGAATTTTCCCAAATTCTCTAGAGATGGGATAGTATCTACAGATGAACACATTGCGTCTTTCTTTGCAATCAATAATAAATTAGTAGTACGAGAAGAAGATGTTGCTGTTAGATTATTTGTTGAGACCCTTGTGGAGGGTGCAACAAATTGGTTTTATCATTTTCTAGTGTCTTCTATTACGGATTGGCCTTCCATGAGAATGAATTTTGAAAGGAGGTCTAAAACTGTTGAAGATGAGCATGCCTTGTTAACATAATTGACTTTGATAAAAAAAGAGCCTTCAATAAGCATGAGAGATTTTGTTTCTAAATTTAAAAAGCTAGTTAAATGTATCCTAGTAGCTAATCACCCTACTGTAAGTAATTTGAAAACATTTTTTATAAGAGTTATGCCTCCTAACGTCAGTTATGATTTGAGAAGGAAAAACCCAGCCAATTTGGATCTTGCCTAGAGGACTGTGGTAGAATTAGAGATCACATGATCTCGGCAAGAAAATGGAAACAAGAGATACAAAATTAGGCTAGTACTAGCAACACCACATCATCAGATGAGATGATCCATAAATTGTCTAATGAGTTCATTGCTTTCAAAAGACAACTTCCCAGATTTAACAATCCTTACCAGTAGAATTTTCAAGATCAGTCTAGAAGAAATAGTGATATGAGGAATACTGATGGAAAAACATTGCAATTGACTACTCCTCCCCAAAGGCTGGCCATAGAAGCTCCTCCTAAAAGGGGAAACATGTGTTCTTTTCACCTTACAACAAATCATGATGGATAAATTTGCCCTGATGTATCTTGTGCATGGTAGAGGCATCAAACAAATGAATGAAATGTTGGAATATCTAGAGATGAATTAGATTCATGCTCACATGGCGACTCTAAAAACTTATTTTTTGAGTACGTATCAGATTTAGAACAAGATGCAGCATGTTATGCTACTATAGATGGGACATCTTATGCAGTATTAACTTGGAATCAGAAAGAGAAAGCTTCTATTTTTGCACCTCCGCCAAAAGGTAGTGAGGCATCTACTTCTTATTCTAAAGATGCCAACCAAGGAGTGAAAACTTTGCAACCCGGTAAGGAACAAAATTCTTTTGATATTAATCAATTATGCAAAGATTCCATAATTCAGATTTCTCCCATAGATTATCTCAAGTCTAATCCTGTAGAATTGCAAAAATTAGTGGACTTTTGTAAAGGAGAGACCCAAGACTTAAATCAAAATGTTATAGCTTTAGTATAAGAAGATTCTATTTTGGTGGGTCTTTTTGAACAAGGAGAGTCATCGGTTTTGGCTAATTCCCCTGGGCGAAAGCCTGACCCTTTCTATGTGTCATTGTTTATCAATGGTTGCAAGTTGAGTAATTGCATAATAGATTCTGGTGCCTCAGATAATGTGATGCCATTAATTGTAGCTAAGGCCTTAGGTCTCACTCTCACCAAATCCCATGGTAGATGCTATTCTATGGATGCTAAAGAGGTCCCCTTGATTGGGCAAATCAAAGATGCTCAAGTGGCTCTAGCAGTACACCCCGAGAAGATAATGTTACTAACTATATTGGTTGTTGATATACCTTCTAGTTACAGTTTGTTATTAAGAAGGAGTTTTTTTAGAGATCTAGGAGGAGAAATAAAGCTGGATTGGTCTCAAGCTTTGATCCCAATGGGTAACAAAAAGATAAAATTGGTCCCTCAAGAGAAAGAAAAGTTCATAGTGCTAAAATATGATGACCCTAAAGCCAAAATTCTGTACCAAGTAATGGAGTTTGGTAACTATATGTTATTCATAGATAATTGTGAAGAAGAAGCTGAACTTGGAGAAAAGAAAGATCATCCTTCTGCTGAAGAAACGTCACCACAAATTTGGACTATGGAGTTTGATGGTAGCTGTACATCGTCAGGATCTAGTGTAGGCGTAGTCTTGATATCGCCAGATGGAGAATGTGAGCCCATGGATTAAAAATTGGAGTTTGAGAACACCAATTACACAATAGAGTATGAGGCCCTGATTCTAGGAATTATTGCTGCAAAAGACAGAGATGTGAAAATCCTAATGGCTTGAGGTGATGCCAAGTTAATTGTGCGCCAAGTTAAAAATCAATAATCTGTGAAGAATCATATATTAAAAAACTACAGGAATAGGGTATGGGATGGAATTGAAGCCTTATACACATTCTTTATTGAATTTGTACCAAGAGAGTTGAATTCTAAGGCAGAATCCTTAGCAGTACTAACCTCATTCCTCCTCCCTCATCCAGATTTCAAGGATAAGAAATATCAAATAGAAGTGGTGTATAGACCATCTGTAGCTAACAATGTAGAATATTGGCAAGTGTTCGAAGATGATTAGAATCTCCTTCTCTTTTTGGAGAGCATCGATGATTTTCATAAGGATACTCCTGGTAGTCATAAAGAAGATTTTTGAAACAATCAAAAGAAAGATAAGTTGGGTATCATTCAGTTGCAAGGTAATATTATCCCTCCTCATTTGGTTACACTTGAAAATATTTTCAATAGGCATGATACCTTTGTTAATAAGAAGGGGATTTAGAGAGGTCTTACTACTGGTGAATATGAAGGAATAAATATTGGAAGTGAGAAAGACTCGAAGATGATCAACATTGGGAAATACTGCACTAAGGAAGAAAGGGAAGAAGCCAGAAAACTCTTCCTAGAATATGAGGACATTTTCGCATGGAGGTATGAAGATTTAAAAAGGTTCATTGACAAAAAATTCAAACATCAAATTCCTCTAAATCCTGACACTGTTCTATTTTGACAAAAGAAAAGGAATTATAATCCCAAGGTTATGGATGTGATTTTTAGGGAAGTTGATAAATTGTTGAAGGATAAGATTATATATCCTATCCATCATTCAACTTGGGTAGAAAGTATAGTTCCCGTGAGAAATAAAAATGGAGAAATAAGGATCTGTGTGGACTTTAGAAACCTAAATCACTCTTCCTTGAAAGATAATTACACTCTTCCTAACATGGACCACCTGTTGCAGACCATGGCTGGAGTTGAAATGATGTCCATATTGGATAGTTTCTTAGGGTACAACCAGATAGAGGTGAAGAAAGCAGATCAACACAAGACAACCTTCACTACTCCATGGGGTACTTTTTCTTACCATAGAATGCTAGTTGGGTTAATCAATGCCAGAGCTACCTTTCAGAGAGGTATGGATCTTTCCTTTAGTGATATGAAAAATAAAATAATTGGCATGTATCTAGATAATCTTATGGTGTTTTCTAGAAAAAAGATAGATCACATAAAGGATTTGAGGAATGTGTTACAGAGGTGTAGAGAAGATGGGATTTCTTTAAATCCCAAGAAGTTAGTCTTCTATGTGTCTGAAGGGAAATTACTGGGACACATTGTTTCTCAAGAAGGTATAAGAGTCAATCTAGAAAGGGTTAGAGAAATCCATCAATTGAGCTTACCTGTGAATACAATTGGAGTAAAATCATTCTTTGGTCAGGTAATTTTTCTCAGAAGGTTTGTCCTAGATTTTTTAGAAATTACCAAATGCATAGTGGATATGATGAAAGGGAATGTGGATTTTAAATGGAATGACCCCAGAAAACAAGCCTTCAAAATATAAAGAACGCCATAGCTAATGCTCCAATATTGTGTCATCCGAATTACAAAGAAGATTTCATAATTTATTGTTTCTCCTTTTAGCACACATTGTCATCTATTAGTATGCTCATTAGTATATGCAAGGTAACCTAGGGGTGATTCCCCTAATTGAGGCTAATTAGTTCATAATGGAACTATTGCATCAAATTTTATATTCAAAATATTCAACACATTGATGCACAGGACGTCACACTTTAGGATGCTTCCTAAAGCTGTGAAAGTCATACAAGGATAGAAAAGAGTATCAGTCATAAGAAATATGATAGGAACAACATGATACTGAGTTAGAACAAAAAAAATTGCATGATGAATATGTCAACATCTTTGGCATTGTTTTCAAAGAGGGAGAGTTTACTGAATGAGGGAGAATTTATTATACTTAGAGAAAAAGGGAGAGTTTACTGAAAGAGAGAGTCTACAAATGAATAGAAATAGAAAGATTTCATTGTGATTACAGACACAGAGGGAGAAATGTTTTACAAGATGAGAATCAGAATGAAGCTAAAGACATTAATGAAGATTTGTTCATATAAAGGAACACAGGAAAACTTTTTGGATTGTACGGTAACTATGTTTGTAAATTTATTATTTTAATGTTTAGTGTTGCCATCAATGCCAAAGAGGGAGATTGTTGGAAAGCTACAAAGTAAACAATTATTGTTTTATCATTGATGTCAAACCTTAACTGGTGAGACTATTGCTATTTGTTTGAGTACCATATCTATTGATTGTTGAAGAAGATTTGAAGGAAAGAATAACAAGAAGACTGAGTGAAATGGTTGAGTTATGAGAAATTAAAAGGGTACTTGATCAGTAGGCACATTGGCAAAGTAACGTGTTGTTTATCTATAACACTAAGTCAAGATGTCAATTTTCTTGGAATAGTATATGCAGAGAAAATTTTGTGTCGACCGAGCACCAGTGTATGCCAAGCATAATTTCTAAGTGTCGTCTGAGCACCAGTATATTATCGAGGAAAATAGTGATGACCGAGTGGAAGAGCACAGTGTTGGCTAAGCAACAGTATTTTGGTAATTGTTGAGATTTGAGATCTCTGGCGGACATAATTGAATTTATTAGGATATGTAAAGTTAATTAAGGATAAGCACGTTTGGTCCACACTATTTAAATGCATGGGTAACCGTAATTAACACATTAATTCAAGATTTACTTAGTGATTACTTTGGATAAGTAAATTAAATGTAAATGTAAATGATAGAAAGATCTGTTGGATCTGACCTAACCTAAGATCTAGGATCTTGATTAAACGGAAAAGATTTATTTTGCCTAGATGAAGAGGTATAAAATAACCTCAAGGGGTTATTCAAGATGAGATGTATGTGAAAAGTGTATGCAAGAGGATTGCATGGTTAATTGACTGATTAGCATGATCTAGGAGAGAAGGCTGAACAAAGCAGAAGAGAGTTGCAAAAGTGATTGCTTGATGGATTTCCAAGTAGATCTAAAGATTGAAATGAGAATGGAGGCCACTCAGTGAATTAGCATAAGAGATGAATTGGATCTAGATTTGCAAAGTAAGTTGTATGTATCAGTTCACACCTGTTGATTACTTTCTAACCATTGTATCAGTCAAAATCTTTTAACTAGGTTGACCTAACAGTCATTGTATAAATCCTTTGAGCAAGGTGACATTTAGGTGGAATGTTCTAAGACCTCTAACAAGGCCACTCTTGACAGGGTGATTAAATCCTTTAACCATGTCACATTTAGCAATGTGTTTTGTAACCTTTAACAGGGTTGGCTCCTAGTAGAGCTCACTTTAGAAGAGTGAAAATTTGGTAGCATGTTACTGGTGTTTTTTCCAATTTGGGTTTCCACGTTAAATAATGGTGTCAACTTGTGTGAATGTTTATGTTATGTTTTACTATTAAGTTTCTACAAGTTGATTACATTTGAACGTTAAACTGCATATTTATGCTATTGACTTATGCTATTATTGTTGAGCAGATCTGAGTTGTTTAAAGTTCTATAAAGTTTCAATTGGTACATCTAGACCTAAGGATAACTGATTCATCCCCCCTCTCTGTTATTCTAAATTCATTCTAACATAAAACTATAAAAATTTTCCGCTCGGCATCCAGGTTCAATGTATAAAATTTGATTTGTTATGTTGGCTCTAGTATACTTGATAATGTTCTCTGATCTTTCTTGGTGACATAATGTCTTCTCAATGACTAAGTCTATTTGGTGACTCGGTGACTAACACCTTATCAGTAACTATCTTCTGCTTAACTCAGTGCTTGCTACTATTCAGTGCTCGGTGTCTTTGATACTCTTATTTATCGACTGTTTTCCTTAGGTTAATCTTCCTTTCTACTGAGTAGCTTCATTAAATATCATGACTTTGACAAAACTAATGACAACAAACTATCTTATAGGAGTATCAATCTCCCCCTTTGGCATTAGTTGGCATTTTGACAAAAAATTTAAAGTCATTATAATGTGTATAACTCCTTAGATAATAATTCTTATAACATACCCTAGCTTGGTCAAGAGTTTCAAAATATTGTGTAACTCCCCCTGTACACATACTTATATTTCCCTTATGTACTATATCCTTACACATTATATTATTCCCCTTTTTATACAAATATGCCAAAACCAAAATTGCTTAGTTCTTGGTAGTATAAACTTATACTTGATAAAAAATTGTGTGGGTAGTTCTTCTTTACATCGGCTAGGGATGGCTCCCATGTATATTTGATTTTTTGAAGTACAAAAATTTGAGAAAAATCATCAACTTACATTCCAATGATGGTGTCCAATGAACTACCATAGGGGGTTTTGACTAAATCCTTGGCCTTCTTCAAGTTCCTTTGCATTGATTAAATGTGGGGAATAGATAGTGCTTGCACCTCTAGGAGCTCCATCCTTCTCTTATTCTCTTCTCATCTCACTTCTTCTTGCATCCTCATAAAGTGCTTCAACGTCGAGTAATAACTTGTAAAGAACCATGCTCAGTAGTGACATTTTTTAGCTGCTTGGTCAACTTGGTCTCAACAGACTCATCCTTCTTCCATATGTCCTTGGTGAAGTTGGAAATGGAACATACTTTCTTAAATATTGAAATAATATGAGACAATTTAGTCTCAATATCGATAGAGGCCTCATAAAGTAATACCTTATCTACTGCAATGTTGTTTAGAATTGACTCAATCATTTGCAGTTCCATCTTCCTCAAATGAACCTTCATCATGTAGTCAGTAGTGACTTGATTTGGATTTTGGAATTGTTTCACTATCTTGCTACTTGACTAATGATATGTTCTATGTCATTAATAGTGGTGTTAGGAAAAATCTCCTGTAATACATCCTTAACACTTTATAATACTTCAGTCTTATTTCTCTTTTGAAGTAATTTCTTTTGCATGGCCTTAAGTTTCACTAATTATGCATTCTCACTCATTTTATCAGGGCTCAAAGTAGATAGGTCTACATTTGGTAAAATGACTGGTTGGCTCATATCTACATGTTTCCTCTTCTTTGATTTCTTCTTCTTTGCTAACATACTTCCACTTGGTGAAGTCTTTGGGGAATGTGATGCATTTAGTGAATCACATGTTGTCTCGGTTGGAATATTTTTATATTTTTTCTCCTCTATCTTGTTTTCTTCCTTATTCACCTCCTTTTTCTCCTCTTCTTTTTTCTCTTCCTTCTTTTCCTCTTATTTCTCTTCTACTTTATTTTATTGCATTATGTTCTCTTTCTGCTAATCTTGTTATTTCTCAGCTTCCTTTTGTTCACTTTGTTCCATTTATGTTCCTTTACTAGGCTCTTATTGATGTCTAGTATACTCAGTTGGGGGAACCAATTCAATGATCTGTGTAGCTGGGTTCTTGGTAGCTATATCCTTGTCGGTGTTCTTTTCTTTCTTAGTTTCCTTTTCCTTTTTATTTCTTTGTTTCCTTTTCCTTTTCCTTTTCTTTCTCTATTTCCTTTTCCTTCTCTTTGGCTATAAAGAGTCTAAATTAGTGAAAATCTTGGAGGAACATACTTTGAAAGTATATGTGGGGGCTGAGGACACCCATACACCATGATTAATGTGTAGGTCTTCTGCAGATAGAAGTCTCCCCAGTTATAATCTCTTGGTCACTTATTGACATATTGACAAGGCCTTATAATCCTTTGCACCTTGACAGATAACCTAAATACATTTGTACAAAGAAGAGTTAGAATTGGATGTAAAATCCAATTCTGAAAGCTACATAACTCATGCTCATTTGATGTAAAATTCCAAACCCTAATCCAAAACTGCACAGGATTTGGCTGGCCATGGATGCATCTCCTCGGTCTCAAATTTTGACTATCCATGTCATTTATGTTGTGAAAGAGAATCACATGCATCAACAGAGAGTAATGCATGAATTTTTGGTTGGTTCCCTTCTGGATACTTATAAGAACCTCATGCATTAGGTCAATGATATATTGAATGTAATCAAAATTAGTATTCAAATGGGAATTATGGATGTCCAAGATAATCATAAAAAAATTTGTGGGAATTCTCTCCAAGTGCCCATCAATTCCCAACACTCTACACAACACATATGCTAAGTAATTCATGTAGAAGTGCAGATCCTTGAATTCTATGCTGCATTCTTGGAAGCAGGTAGTGGGGCTATATATTTTCCTTACCTAGGCATGTGGGTAAAGATCAAGGTCTTAACCAGACGTATCTCTTTATTATACTTTTCTCTTTTCTTTCTTAGATCAATCTCAGTGGAAGAAGGTTGATACATTCCAAAAGCCTTCATAAAAGAAGCCCTATCTAAGGAAGCTAGGGTCATTTTTCATTATTTCTAATGGTCTTAGAGATTGTATCATACTTCTTGGCTAATTAAACAAGAAATTCTACATCCAGAAAGACATCTAGGACTATCAATTTTGCTAGAGCAAATGTCCATGGATTGCAGACAGGGATATGTCTATCTCTATTACTATAGAAGTAATTGAACAAATGATACCCAAAACTATTTGGGGTAATAGGGTCTCTATAGCTAGACATGAAATCAAAGAATAATTCATCACTAACCTTTTTATTCTAATTTGACCCTGGAAGTAAAGTGATGAATTCTTCTAAGTAATTCCTTTTCACCTTCTCTTCTTCACCTGTATCCTTACTTTCTTCACTTGCTAAGGGCTTGTTAGAATTTGGTTGACTCATCTTTGAATCTCTTTCAATTATCTCTCTCTGAAATAGATTCTTCTTCACAAATCTCTGCAACTTCTTAAATTCTCACTCTACTGTTCTGAAAATTATGATAATCAGAATATACAAGTGCTGAGTCTATTTATCATTGAGGAATCAATGCACCAATCTAGTTAAGAATTCTAAATGTCGTTGCTCAATAAAAATCAACATTCACTTCTACATTTATTGAGTTCAATTATGTGCTAGCAATGGGGTATGAAGTTGACAGGTAATTGAATTTGAATTGAGAGTTGGAAAAAGGTCATGATTAGCTCTTCTTTTAAAACCTTATAAAATGTTAAAAAGTCATAGGAAACAACAGTTTTGCTTGATTTTCTCACTTTTTTACAACTCAGAAAACTACTTGTACTTTGTCAAGATCTCCTATCTTTCTCAACTCTGGAAATGGCGTGAGATCAAGCTCTCAACATTTCACTATACTCTTCCTGACTATGGTTCATTTGGAGATTTGGAGATAAATCTTTCTCCAAGTCGCGAAATGCTTTCCTTAACTATAGTCATTTTACTAGATCTAGCGACTAAGAAATCTCTTAATCTCTAAATGGGAACTTTAATAATAGTTTCTTTGCGAGATTTGGTGACAAGGATATCTCCAGATCTCATAATCTTTCATGCTACCTTGATTTAATGAAGTGATGTAGTGCACACTACTCATCTGAATCTTGACCAATGGTCCACATTTAATCTGTACACTCCGTAGTTGACTCAGGTTCAATCTGGAGATTTAGTGACTAACTAAATCTTGCAATCTCTGAATGCTTACCTTAACTTGGGTTTAATCTCAAGATTCAGAGATAAGGCAATCTCTCAGTCAATGAATGATTGTCTTGACTTGGGTTATGTCATGAGATCAAGAAAAAACCATAGATTTTTTATTGCATAAACAACCCTACTTAAATCTCATTAGACTCATCTTTAAGTGGGATTCTATTTGGAGGTTCAGTGCCACGGCTATTGCTGAGTCGCTGAATAGTTTTATTAACTCTAATCTCATTTTGAGATTCAGCATCAGCCACAAAATCCAAACTGAACCACATGAACTTTACTTTACTTTACCTTTGAATTGCCTTTTCACCCCGAGTATTTCATCTCCTTGTATCTCTGAATCTCGCAATGTAACTTTACTTGTCTTGATTTGACCATGATTTAACTTGGAGATTTAGAGACTAAAGAAATCTCCAAGTTGTGGAATAATTATCTTAACTCTAGTCACTTTACGAGATCACAAGATAGCTGTAGAATCTGTTTTGCATCAACGGATGTGTTGGTACTCAAAAATACAAGGTTTTTGAGTACCTTGTTAAAAAAATTTGCATTTTGGCCCCTTATGAGTACTTTTGAGCCTTTTTGCCCAAGCGCAATTCTGAAGTTTTTCATGCATATTAGGTGTTCATCACTCTTTTTTAGACATAAGAAGACATCCCAGATCGTCAGATTCAAGTTTTGAGTCATTTAGTGATGTCTTGTTTTGAGCACTTGTCCTTTTTTGCATATGCTGATTATAGTGTCAAATTGTTGTAACTAGCCTACTTTGCATCTGAATAACTTGCGCCCTGTTGAGTTTCATAGTTCACCACTTTGGGAATGTTTAACATGTATATCAGAGAGCTTATGTTTTAAATTATAAGTCATTTTGAATCCATTTGATAAGTTTTCAGTCTCCCCAAAGTTGGTCCTGAGAAACTATCTTGTTTCTCTGTCATGTCCAGATATCTGAATAGCCTACTTTGAGCTTCTGCAAGTTGTACCTATTTGAATGCATTGCATAATTGAATGTTCCCCCATGTTGAAAATATGAAAGTGTACCCATTTGAAGAGTTTCAGACTCATACCAATCCAGTTGTTCACTTTCCCAACTTGATTCCAAATCTAATTTATGCATTTTTGCTGAGTGCAAAATCAGAAAAATTGTAAGATGCTAACTTTGCAAATTGATGCTGATAGATCAGTTCACCTTTAGTGCAAGCTAATTGAAGATTCATGTTCCATGTGCAAAGGTGAATCAATTTCCAGAGGTTTAAATTATGGGGGCTCTTTTTGATTAGTTTGTGAATCAAAATTTGAAGACAATTTGTGCAGTTTGACAATGCAAAGCAGAGGTTTTTAAAAAAAATTTAAGTTATAAAAGGGAAAAATGAAACCATGGCAAGGGGAGCCCAGCCCTATGGAGAAGATTAAAGGTATTAACCAGCAAGAAAAGTTAGCCATTAATGAGCAGCACTTTGAGGAAACTTTCAAAAATCTATAAATGCAAGTGCACAGCCAGCTACGTTTTTTTATCATATCT
Source organism: Thuja plicata (assembly GCA_018584345.1). NCBI lineage: Eukaryota > Viridiplantae > Streptophyta > Pinopsida > Cupressales > Cupressaceae > Thuja > Thuja plicata. The sequence continues at coordinate 812,010 of MU223665.1, forward strand.
CAAAATCTACGATCTGGGTTGGGCTGAATTTTGGATATGTTTGAAATGACCATGCCAGAAATCTACAATAAACGTTTGAGACAAATTGGAGGTGAAATGTAAAAGTCATGGCTCTCTGAGTATTGACAACAATAGCAAAGTTTCAAAAATGCATAGAGATATATCCCACATGCATGGGGTTGTGAAAGTTTTTAACATTTATATGTTCCAACACTTAGTATATGATTTGAAGAAAGAACCAAGAGGCCATTTGGTGGGTCTCTTGGTTGAAATTTCTAAATTTTAGTGGGCCCCATTATTTTGGAGTAAAAATGCATAAAATTAGTCTCCTAGTCTCCAAGTCTCCAAGTCTCCAAAGCCAAGAAAATCATCTAGAGACTTAGAGACTAAATGTAGTCTCCAAGTCTCCAAGTATAACCATAGTTGGAAAAATCATTCAGAGACTTAGAGACTACACTATCCAAGTTAACCATAGTCAAGGCATGGTCAAGGTGCAATCAAGTTAAGCTCATTCAAAGACTTAGAGACTAAAGGTAGTCTCTAAGTCTCCAAATCGAACCATGGTTAAGAAAAAGTTTATAAGATTTAGAGACTACATTGTGCAAGATAACCACAGTTGAGGGATGGTTAATGATTGAGTTAAGTTAGTCTCCATGTCTCTAAGTCTCCAAGTCTCCAAATCAAACCCATGGTTGAGAAAATCATCTAGAGACATAGAGACTAAAGCTAGTCTCCAAGTCTCCAGATGTAACTGAGGTTAAAAAAATCTTTCAGAGACTTAGAGACAATGAGAAAAAATTGACCATAGTTAAAGTGTAGTTAAGGTGTGGTTAAGTAAAGATCTAGAGACTTAGAGACTAAACGTAGTCTCCAAGTCTCCGAACAAACTCATGGTTAGCAAAAGGATCTAGAGACTTAGAGACTAAGTTAGTCTCCAAGTCTCCACATAGACTCAAGGTTAAAGGAATTATTCAGAGACTTAGAGACAATGAAGGAAAAGATGAATACAGTTAAAAGGTGAGTTAAAAGGCCAGTTTAGAGCAGCAAATCAGCATGTGACAAGTGTCAAAATCTGGTGGATTCTGGGAGAAAAAGGCATAAAATAGAATTATAAAGGGAGAAAATGCATAGATTTCAAGATTAAAATGATTTGAAATGTTATAGTTTGTGCATGGAATATTAAAAGGAATATAAAATCAGATTTTCATAAAATATTAAATCTATATAGTCTTTTCTATAGTCTATGTGTAGATTTTTTTTTATTTTTCAAAGTTTTGAAAATGCATTCCGGGAAGAATTTTCAACACAGAGGAAATCAGATTTTTTGCATAATAATAGAAAATTTGGATAGAATGAAGATTAGATTATGGAGATTAGATTTGCATAGAATTAAGAGATAAAATAGATATATTTTATTTGCAGAATCAGATTCATATTTGCTTTCCTGGAGTTTTTTTTGAAGAAGAATGAAATCAGATTTTCTCAGATTAATATCAAATTTGGAAAGCTTCTCAGTGGTAGAATGAAAGAGTTATAATGAGGATAAAATCAGATTTTAAAAAGACAAGTGGAGTTAAAAATTGATTAAATATATAAGATATTTTGAAGACTTGGAATGCAAGTAAAAATAGAATTTTGAAGTCATCGAGAAGGATCAGATTTTTAGAAAAGAAGGAATGAGTGCAAATCAGATTTGAGAGAAAGACAGGTGTTTGCTAGACATAGTTTATAGGGTTTCTTCTCTTCTATATATCTTCTTTTTTTCTCATTTGTAATGGTTCCTTTCCTCTGCTCTGTTCTAGTTTTCTTCCTACAGATGCCCAGAATAGGTCCCTATTGGTCTTGTGAAAATTTTATTGTAAGTTATACTTCTATGTCTTTTATATTCTAAAGGCTTATTGTCTGGATGTGTTGAAATACAATACAGTAATAGAATACAGTGTAGTTTTCCCTCTTTCATATTATCTTGTCTCTTTGCATTATGTTTGTGCTCTAGTGTGTTTTACTTGTAAGGCATTTGAAATATACCTGTTACAAGGTAGTTTGTCTAATTATTTATGAGTTCCTTTCAAGGAGAGGACTAAGTTTCATAGATGATTTCAGAGAGCAAAGCATTTTGATAAGGATTTGATGCAGATGTATGTATATGAGAGGATAGTTTGTAAGGCACTCTATCTTAGCTACATGTAGTTTGTAAGGCACTCTATAGTATCTCTATTAGTTTATCTCTGTTGATTCATGTTTTCATTGACTCTTTGCCCAAGGGATAGGCACTGGTCTAGGATATAGTTTGTAGTTTGTTCTTCATCCAATATCAAAATCATTTTAATTAAATATACTTCTGTTACTTAGAACAAATGAGCTAAACTCATTAGGGACTCATATTAGCAGAATAGTGTCCATTTTAGTGATTCCTTGGAGAGTGAATCAACTAGGTTATCCCTCCTTAAAAGGAAGAAGGATGAAAATCCTTGTATCACTGATATATGCTATATTTACAATCACGGTTTGTATGGTTAAGTTTTGCATTTGGTTATGCTTGGTCATTTGCAAGGTGTTTCATAAGTTGGTTTAACAAAGATACATATCAAATCAATGTCCACGTTATTATATATTGTGTAATCAGTAATCATAAAGAGGTAAAACCTATCTAAGTATTTGTGGAGCTCAAAAATGAAGAAGGATCTTATCCAATCCTTAGCAATTAGGCTTTCCTTGTATCTGAATCAGTATTAGAAGGCATAGTGTTCGAGTAGTCATTTCAAGCATTGTGATTCATACAAGAAAAATCCCTAACAAATTGGCGACTCAGCTGGGGAAGTAAAAAATTGTATTTCTTTGATTCTCTAGTGCAGTATCTTTTATATCTTTCAAACCAGTTGCAGTTAAGTATGGCTATAGAGTCTGGATTTCAAAAAAGAAAGGATATATTCCTTATGATTTATAAAGTGAGTCAAGTCTGTCTGTTGTTTGCTGCAAAGTGTTTGAAAGTTTTAAGTTTCTCCGAGATGGTATCAAAAGGATCTCACTATTGGTGAGTGGCGACTCTGAGTTCTATGATTTGCACCAGTGTGCATGTTAAAGAAAGACTACAAAAGAAGGTGGACATGCAGCAATAGTGACAACATATTTTTGGGCTCCTGTGGCTATGGACGTAGCCAAGTAAGGAATCAATAAAGGGCTTTATGTGTGGTGTATGTGAGATTGTTGATTTGAAGAAGTTAGAGTTGGAAAAAAGATCTCAGCCAGTTGCAAATATTTTTCTCTGCAACAAATTGGCAGCTTTACAATACAATTGATTTGGAGGTGACTTCAAATCAATAGCTTGCAGCAACTTCTTCATACTCCAGGTATTTTTATTTTCATTGATTAAGTCTTTTGTTCCATGAAAATCAGTTATACATAAGTTGTCCCTATTAAGTGGTCAGCACTAAGTTAAGAGGGAAAAGGAGGCAGTTTGTAATCGTTTTGACTGCTAAGATGTCACAATCTAGTGATTGGAGGGGTAGTGATTTGTTTGGGGCAATTAGTTTTGAGGGTATCCAAGGATATCTGAATTATATTCCATCAAAGGTTAGGGAGTTTTTGCCAAAGTTTACTGGTTTTGGTGAACAGTCAGTTGAAGATCATTTAGAAAAGTTTGCTAACTTGGTAGACAACCATAACATTTCACATGAGGATATATTGATGAAATTTTTTGTAATATCCTTAGTTGATGTTGCAAGAAATTGATTTAGGAATCTACCTCATGGCTCAATAGAATCCATGGAAGCATTAGAGGCTTGTTTTATTAAAAGATTTAGTGATTTTGAGCAGCTTGGTGATATAAGACAATATAATGAAGAAAAGAACAGTGATGAATATGGCATATCTGAATCAAAAGATCCTATACCAGAGTTTGATTTTATCAAAGCAGAGACAAATATGTTGAGAGAAAGGATTCAAGAAAAGGTGGTATTACTTTTACAAGAACACATGAGTAGAGAGGAAGGAGAATCACCAAATGATTTCTACATAAGATTTGTTGATAAACTAAAAGGTTATGGTATCATTTTTTGTCCTCAGGATCTTGTATGGGCAGATTTATTTATTGAGCTTTGTTTTCCCCATACATGTAATTTACCAATTTATCAGAGGGAAAAATCTTTTCAACAAGTTATAGAATGGATAAAAGGTTTAGAGGATGCTTCTTCTAAAGATATATCAGATGTTGAGAATAATGATATTGAATCTAAAATTTCTGAGATTATTGAAGAATCTAATGATAAATTTGATAGTGAATTTGAATTTAATGATATTGAAAGTGATAAAGATGAATATATGTTTAGTGATGATGAAGAGTCTACTGCTGGTAAAGATATTGTTGATTATGATATTGATATAAAGCTTTATGAGCGGCAAGAAAATGAGAAAGATATATGCAACCAGCAAGAAGATAACTATGATGCAGACATGAGTGTTTGTAGTGGGGACCTTACACAAGAAGATATGATTTTAGAGGTTTCACTACAAGACTCCAACCAAGAAGAAATTTGCAGCATTATGCAAGAAGACAGTAAGGAGATAAATGAAGAAGATGACTGATGTTCCCTTCATAGTGAACAAATTGCAGAGATTTTATCTTTTGTGTATCTTAGATATTTAGGAAATGGAAGCTTTGAACTTTCATGTCCAACACATATTGATTTTGACAAGGAAAATGAATCACTACATTCTGATTTGGACATATGTGATACTGTTTTTTCTTGCACTCCTTCATTAGGCTACAATAAAATTCAGTTTGATTTATCAGATGATGATGTTTTCAGTGTTGTTTCTGATTCAGCAGATGTGGAAATTCCAAGTACTGAGTTGAGTACTGATTTAGAGAATAGTGTGGATTTTAAATCTTGTTTTGATTCTAAATATGCCTTTAAACCATTAAATGGTGGTCAATCAGTGGCTCAAGTTTTATTGGCCAATATTCATTATACTGGTATTTTCCCTCCCACCCACCACTTTTCTTTGAGTTTGTTTGATGATGAAAAGTTGTAGGGTGCTCCTATTTTTTATGAAGAGGTTATTGCTCCATGTCCTAAGTTTGACCATATTCATGGTGATGAGTCTTCTCTAATTTTGCATGATATGCAAATGATGGACATGAATGAACTTAATGATGCTTGCCTAAGAAATATGATAGAGGTTGAGTATCCCTCCTTTTAGTTGAATGAAGAGTATGCAAATTTGATTTCATGTGATGAGTTAATACAGAGTGGCAATATTTTTGATCAGACACATGGAAGAAAGAGTTTTAGTTTACCTCCGATATATGGAGATGAAAATCAGATTTATGACAGATGTAAGAGTTGATTTCAGTTGTGGTGTTTTGGGCCTCTTGTAGATAATGAACATATTGTACAATTTCTTTCCCTTTCAGTTGTGTGTTTGCTTTCAGTAAGAGGTTTCCCCATTTTTTGAAAAGTTTTGAGAGGTGAAAGTTGAAAAGAGCAAAGTGAAAAGAAATAAAATCTGATTTGAAGTTTTGGGGTGGTCTACTACTCCAGAGATCTGTGATTATTGGTATAAACTTGTATTTAACCATCCTCAGTCAGAGCCACTGTTGGTACTAAAAAAATACAAGGTTTTTGAGTACCTTGTTAAAAATTTTGCATTTTGACCCCTTATGAGTACTTTTGATCCTTTTTGGCCAAGTGCAATTTTGAAGTTTTTCATGCATATCAGATGTTCACCACTCTTGTTTAGACATAAGAAGACATCCCAGATCGTCAGATTCAATTTTTGATTCATTTAGTGATGTCTTGTTTTGAGCACTTGTCCTTTTTTGCATATGCTGATTATAGAGTCAAATTGTTGTAACTAGCCTACTTTGCATCTAAATAACTTGCACCCTGTTGAGTTTCATAGTTCACCACTTTGGGAATATTTAACATGTATATCAAAGAGCTTATGTTTTAAATCCTAAGTCATTTTGAATCTATTTGATAAGTTTTCAGTCTCCCCAAAGTTGGTCCTACAGAACTATCTTGTTTCTCTGTCATGTCCAGATATCTGAATACCCTACTTTGAGCTTCTGCAAGTTGTACCTAGTTGAATTCATTGCATAATTGAATGTTCCCCCATGTTGAAAACATGAAAGTGTACCCATTTGAAGATTTTTAGACTCATACCAATCCAGTTGTTCACTTTCCCAACTTGATTCCAAATCCAATTTATGCATTTTTGCTAAGTGCAAAATCAGGAAAATTGTAAGATGCTAACTTTGCAAATTGATGTCGATAGATCAGTTCACCTTCAGTGAAAGATAATTGAAGATTCATGTTCCATGTGCAAAGGTGATTCAAGTTCCAAAGGTTCAAATTATGGGGGCTCTTTTTGATTAGTTTGTGAATCAAAATTTGAAGACAGTTTGTGCAGTTTCGCAGTGTAAAGCAGAGGTTTTTTTAAAAAATTTAAGTTATAAAAAAGAAAAATGAAACCATGGCAAGGGGAGCCCAGCCCTATGGATAATATTAAAGGTATTAACCAGTAAGAAAATTTATCCATTAATGAGCAGCACTTTGATGAAACTTTCAAAAATCTGTAAATGCAAGTGCACAGCCAACCACGTTTTTTATCATATCTCAAAATCTGTGATGTGGGTTGGGCTGAATTTTGGATATGTTTGAAAAATGCATAGAGATATATCCAACATGCATGGGGTTGTGAAGGTTTTTAAGATTTATATGCTCCAACACTTAGTATATGATTTGAAGAAAGAACCAAGAGGCCATTCGGAGGGTCTCTTGGTTGAAATTTTGAAATTCTAGTGGGCCCCATTATTTTGGAGTAAAAATGCATAAAATTAGTCTCCTAGTCTCCAAGTCTCCAAAGCCAAGAAAATCATCTAGAGACTTAGAGACTAAAGGTAGTCTCCAAGTCTCCAAGTCTAACCATAGTCGGTGAAATCATTCAGAGACTTAGAGACTACACTATCCAAGTTAACCACAGTCAAGGCATGGTCAAGGTGCAGTCAAGTTAAGCTCATTCAGAGACTTAGAGACTAAAGGTAGTCTCCAAGTCTCCAAATTGAACTATGGTTAAGAAAAAATTTATGAGACTTAGAGACTACATTGTGCAAGGTAACCATAGTTGAGGCATGGTTAATGGTTGAGTTAAGTTAGTCTCCATGTCTCCAAGTCTCCAAGTCTCCAAATCAAACCCATGGTTGAGAAAATCATCTAGAGACTTAGAGACTAAAGCTAGTCTCCAAGTCTCTAGATCTAACTGAGGTTAAAGAAATCTTTCAGAGACTTAGAGACAATAAGAAAAATTTGACCATGGTTAAAGTGCAGTTAAGGTACGGTTAAGTAAAGATCTAGAGACTTAGAGACTAAAGGTAGTCTCCAAGTCTCCCAACAAACTCATGGTTAAAAAAAGGATCTAGAGACTTAGAGACTAAGTTAGTCTCCAAGTCTCCAGATAGACTCAAGGTTAAAGGAATTATACAAAGACTTAGAGACAATGAAGGAAAACATGACTGTGGTTAAAAGGTGAGTTAAAAGGCCAGTTTAGAGCAGCAAATCACCATGTGGCAAGTGTCAAAATCTTGTGGATTCTGGGAGAAAAAGGCATAAAATAGAATTATAAAGGGAGAAAATTCATAGATTTCAAGTTTAAAATGATTTGAAATGATATATTTTGTGCATGGAATATTAAAAGGAATATAAAATCAGATTTGCATAAAATATTAAATCTATATAGTCTTTTCTATAGTCTATGTGCAGATTTTTTTCTTTTTCAAAGTTTTAAAAATGCATTCCGGGAAGAATTTTCAACACAGAGGAAATCAAATTTTTTGCAGAATAATAGCAAATTTGGACAGAATGAAGATTAGATTATGGAGATCAGATTTGCACAGAAAGAAGAGATAAAATACATATATTTTATTTGCAAAATCATATTCATATTTGCTTTCCC
>MU223665.1:820673-853357 GCA_018584345.1 Thuja plicata
TGCATGTAGTTTGTAAGGCACTCTACAGTATCTCTATTAGTTTATCTCTGTTGATTCATGTTTTCATTGACTCTTTGCCCAAGGGATAGGCACTGGTCTAGGATATAGTTTGCAGTTTGTTCTTCATCCAATATCAAAATCATTTCAATTAAATATACTCTTGTTACTTAGAACAAATGAGCTGTACTCATTAGGGACTCATATCAGTAGGATAGTGTCCATTTTAGTATTCCTTGGAGAGTGAATCAACTAGGTTATCCCTCCTTAAAAGGAAGAAGGATGAAAATCCTTGTATCACTGATATATGCTATATTTACAATCACAATTTGTATGGTTAAGTTTTGTATTTGGTTATGCTTGGTCATTTGCAAGGTGTTTCATAAGTTGGTTTAACAAAGATACATAGAAAATCAGTGTCCACATTAATACATACGATGTAATCATTAATCATAAAGAGGTAAAACCTGCCTGAGTATTTGTGGAGCTCAAAAATGAAGAAGGATCTTATCCAATCCTTAGCAATTAGGCTTTCCTTCTATCTAAATCAGTATTAGAAGGCATAGTGTTCAAGTAGTCATTTCAAGCACTATGATTCATACAAGAAAAATCCCTAATAGGATAAAAATTAATCTCATTATACTCAACATTAACCCTTGTGCATTGTGAGATTCAGAGATAAATTACATCTCTGAATCTCCCAATATCGATGCTTACTTGGGTCAAATTCTGAGATTCAAAGATAGACTTAATCACTGAATTAGTGAATAAAATATGTAACCTTGAGTTTACTCCAAGATCCAGTGCAAACCATTGATCTGACTGACCACTTAGATACATCAATGCATATGATCCCATTATCTCATAATCGTTAAATGAACTATGACCTTTTGACTATGTCTGGCGATTTGGAAACAACTACACATGTCTACTTTGATCAACAGTCCTCACTGAATCTCTAAATGATTTACTTAAACTTGAGTCTATTTGGAGATTGGGAGATAAAGGTTTACCTTGTAATCTCTGAATATTTCTTTCAACCCTAGTTTAATCTTGAGATGTAGAGATCACATGTATCTCTGAGTTGGTGGATGATTGTCCTGATTTGGTTTAATTCAGAGATTGACTGCCAGTTGTTCATCTTTTTTGATATCAACGATCCTCACTAGATCTCATAAGAGTTTATCTAAGTCCAAGTTTATTGTGAGATCCAGAGATAAAGGAAATATCATGATCTCTAGATAAAATTTATAGCCATGATTTAGTCTAGAGACTTGGAGATAAAGTCCACCGCTACGTCGGTGAATACTTTCTTAACCTGAGGTACTATTTTGAGACTTAGCACTAACCACTCATCTCTTTCACATTCTAGACACATGTAAACATATGATACAACTTGGTCTTCCATCCCTTGATCGTTGAAAAATTTCAGCTTGTCCTTATTTATCTGGAGATTCAGTGCTAGCCACACATCTGAGTCTTGATCAATGGTTAGTGCTTAATCTATTAAGATTTAACTTAACTCGGCTCATGTTTAGAGATTCAGCACCAATACCAGTCTCATGATCTTTGAATTATTTACTTAACCATTGTCTCTTTACAAGATTCAAAGATAAGAGCTCTTTCCAAGTCGCTGAATGAACTCTTTAACCTGGCTTAAATCAAGAGACTCAACGCCATCCTTTGATCTTTACTAGCATCGATAGTCTGCACTTGATCTCTGAATCTCAAATGACTTAACCATTTCATTACAAGATCCAGTGACTAACATCAGTTGTTAAGTCCTTTACTTCATCACTGAATCATTGAATGTTACTAGCTTGATTGTTAAGATCTCAAGACTTGGAGATAGTTGTTGTGCTAGATCATTGAATGATTTGAACTAACTACCAACCTTTATGAGATTTAGAGACTTAAAAGACATAAAATATATGCACATAAAGGTCAACTTGAAAACATAAGACTCTAGGGCACGATTTTGGAAAATGAGCAACATAAACCCTACCAAAGACAAATAGTACTTAGGGTTTAGGGTTCTTATGCATTTTTAAAGCACAAATCCCTTGGTACATAGACACTTTGAAGAATTTTGCAGGCACACTCACAACCACTTTGAGGCCAAGGAATAATTACTGACATTGGGAACCAAAATTTTGGACTAGACTCAAAAAACCTTAAATAGACCCAACAGTGGCTCTATCTAAGGATGATTTGAATGTAATTTCAATGCAAGAAACTAGATCTTTGGGATGGAAGAACACAACTAAACTTACCTATTGTAGAAATAAACACACAAATTGGAAACAAAGAGACCTGTACATAAACTACAAGACTACTGTGCATGGAAAGTAGAACTAATGGAAGAAAGACTTTAAGAATTTTCCATGCACAAGAAATTCAAACACCTCACCATCTATATTTTCATAAAATATGAATCCTTTCCATGTACTTGATGAATAATAAAAGGCCCTAACCATAGAGATTCAAAATTTTTGTGCTTTCATTTATCCTCAGCCCTTGCATTTCATTGCAATACCATGTCATTAGGCTGGAATTTTCTGGTGCTAGCCCTTTTATCAAACAAGTACTTCACCTTCTATTGATTTCTCACATATTTCTTCTATCCTTTCCTTCTATTTTCATCAAGCTCAATCAACTGGACCATCTTTTCAAGTAGAGCATCATTTACTTCTATCTCTTGATCCATGATAAACTTGTATACAACAAGAAAATTATTTACAGCCAACCTGGCCTGCACTCCATATACCAGTTCAAAGGGTAACTTACTAGTAGCCACTTTAATTGTCACTCTATCAGTGCAGAAGGATAATTTTAGCTTTGAATGTCATGCCTCCTTGTTTATCTCAAAGGTCTTCTTCAAAATCTGCAAACTAATTTTTTTGCTTGATTCTATCTATCCATTTGCTTATGGATGATATGGAGAGGAATACGATATGACAATTCCATTCTCATCACAGAACTCTTGAAACTCTCTAGACCTAAAACATTTCACATGATCTGTTACTAACTTCAAAGGGACACCAAACGTAGTCAAGACATTTTCCATCAAAAAATCAATAACAACTTTACTGGTTGCTCCTTTTGTGGGTATTGCTTTAATCCATTTTGTAAAGTAATCTGTAGCAACCAAAATCCATCTATGTCCACCACTGGACTTTTTTGCAAATTATCTAATGAAGTCAATTCCCCACATAGCTAAAGGGGCTTGATCCTACACTAGCTTTAACAACAAAGCTCTTGAAAATTTCAATTTTGAAGAAAACCTTTGACAAGGCTCACACTTTTGTACGAAGCTAAAAGAAATCTTGAAAATATAAGACCAATAGCAACCATCACTTAGAATTTTTTGGGTCATTGTCTTAGCAGAGAAATTTCCCCCATACAAACCAACATGCATTTCTTTCAACACTATCTACTTGCCTTTTATCTAGACATTACATAAGGACACCATCTCTGATCTTCGAGTATAGTTATCCTTGTACTAAGGTATATTTCTGGGATTTCAATCTTATAGTCCTTTTCTAACTGTCACTCATTGTGGCAGGACACTTAGAATTCTTGAGGAAGTATACAATATCAGAATACCATGGTTGTCTTTCAATGCTAGTGAATGCTAAGTCTTGCAACTCCATATTATTCACTTACACGAAATCCATATTCTCTTTAGTCATGAGCTTTCTTAAGCCCAATCCTCTCTCTATTTTTGTGATATGGATTTCTAGTTTGAAATCGTGCAACCTATTTATCCATTTGCATCTTTTTCCTAGTAACCTCTGACTGTGTGAGAATATCCTTGATAGCTGCATGAGGTACATATTCTATTACCTTTGAACAAACCAGATATGTCCTAAATGAATTGAAAGCCTTAAATAATGCATATTTCTATTTCTCCATCACCTCATAATTCATTTCTACATATTGTAGTGACTTACTATAAAATGCAATAGGATGTTCATGTCCATCCTCATCTTTTTGCAATAATACACAACAATTATTATATGAAATAATGCAAAAGAGAAAAGTGAGAATGGTTTACTATAATCAGGAGACCTCAAGAAAGGGGCTTATTGGATTTATTTCTTGATATTGTCAAAGGAAAACTAGTCTCATCATCCCACTTGAACTTAGCATCTTTCTTTAAAAAACAATTATTGATTTGACAATTTCTACAAAGTTGATAATGAACCTTCTAACAAAATTTATCTTTCCTAAAAAAGACTGCACTCCTTTTACATTCTTAGGGGCAAGGACCTTTTGGATTACTTCTATCCTCTCAGGTTCAATCATTACTCCTTTTGATACAATGTGCCCTAGTAAATTTCCCTCTGTTACTATGAAATGGCACTTCTTAGGATTCAAAGACACACCATACTCAACAGCTTTGATGAACACCTTTTCAAGATGATCACAATGATCTTTTGCTTTCTTAGAATGTGTTGTCAAATAATTCTTATAAATAACCATAAATAGATCAATAAAATCTTTAAAATAAACATCCATAGCTCGTTGGAATGTTTCTCTTGCATTCATCAAACGAAAAGACATCCTGATGTATACATAAGTTCCAGAAGGGGTTGTAAATGCAATTTTGAACTTCTCTAATTCCTTCACAAGAACTTGGTTGTACCTTGAGAAACCATCCATAATGGATAATAAGTCACAACCAGTGACTTTATGCAACATTGCCTCCATATTTGGTAGAGAATAATTGTCTTTTAGGGATGCTAGGTTCAGATTTTTGAAATCCACATACAACCTTATGGCACCATTTTTCTTCCTGACTAGGACTAAATTAGATACCCAGGTTCAATGTCTTATAGGCTGGATAATCCCTTCTTCTCTCAACCTCATCATCTCTTGTTGCATTTTGGGGGCCAATAATGGATTAATAGGCCTATGATTTTTCCTGAATGGTTTAATCTCTAGCTTCAACAAGATTTCATGTTGAAAAAAGTCTTCTTTATAAGCCTTTAAATATTTATAGAACCATGCAAACACCTGTTTGTATTTTCTTATTAACTTTATTAGATTTTTCCTAACATGGGGATCTAAACATTTTCCAATGTATACATTTTGAGGTGTTGCCTCTGATCCAAGGTTCACCTCTTCAAGGTCCTCAAGATTGGCATTTCTCTTCTTAGACATAAAGTTATCTTGGTCACTAAATAATGCCTCTAGTTCTACCAACCCCTTGGGTATCTAATTTGAACTTAGTAGAACCACCTCATTACCAAAGACCATGTCCTTTCCATCAACAACTTCAACCAATGCATTACAATCTACATGTTGACCCTCAAAATGATCCATACATTGCACAAACCTAAGGATATCTTGGTCATCCTAAAAAAATTGCCAATTATAAACATTATCTGGCACCACAGCTCTATTCTTGACCTCTACAATTGATACCTCGGTCAAAGTAGAATCATCACTTTTTAGAGCAACATTGGCCAAGAAATCAGCCATAATATCTTTTGATCTTTCTACCCAATTTATGTTGAAAGCATCAAATAGTTCTATTTGATCTCATACTGTATGCTTGTACAATTTTAACCTATCTTTATTTACAACATATTTGGATATAACCTGGGCTAAAACCAATTCAAAGTCCCCAAAAACCTTTAAGCATTTGATACCATGCCTAGATGCAATGTTTAACCCTAAACATAGGGATTCATACTGACCAGTATTGTTTGTACATAGGAAAAACAATAAGAAGGAATACTTGAAAGTGGTACCTAATGGAGAAATGAATAGGACACCAGCTCTTGATCCTTCCCTAGAAGAAGCACCATCAAGGTACATCTTTTGCATGCCATTTTTTTGTGTGGATGATTCCTCCACCAATCAATCAATTTTTTTTGCATTCTGGCAAGATCTTCTCCACTCTAAAGCTCTCTATGTCCACCTCTACACAACAATTAAGCATATCTCTTGGTACCTTTTCAACTATGACTGGACCTCATGGCTCCCTGTACAATTCCACTTCACTCCCATTTATTGGGATTTTTGCAAAAGATAGATCCAATTGTACATGCCCCCTACTATTGCAGCCCATTGTCTTGACAACAACATGCCATAATGGGGTTGAGCATCCACAACAACCACATCCATCTTGTATGTGGCCTCAGGAAATACAACTATCTTTATCTCAAATCCATTTATAGTTCCTATGAGAGGGACCTCTCTATTTTCCATGGCATAGAATCTCCCATAACAAGTGTCCACACTAATTCCTAATTCCTTCATCACTTCATATGGCATGACATTGGTAGTAGCACCAGAATCAATCATGCAATTTTTTACAAGCTTCTTATTTACCAACAAAGTAACATAGAATGAATCCACTTGAGATGGCTCTTGGGTAATAATATTACCCACATACAATATAGGGTTGTCTGGATCAAAGGAAACTTACCTCTTCTTATTTTATTTCTTGTTTGGAATTGGGATATCTTCAATCCCTTTAAAAATTGACATTGCAGCTTCTCTGTGCTCTTTTATATTTAACATTTCCATCAGTGGAACTGATACTTTAATTTGTGTGAGAGCATGCTTCATGTCAAATGCAGGTAATTCAGAAAAAAACATCAGTTCTTCTCTTACCTTTCTTGGTCTTGTCAGCAGCAATTCATTCTTCTACTTTCACTCCCTCCTCCTTTTGGGAAAAAGAGGATTCTGCTAGCTTTGTAGCTTTCTTTTCTTTGCTATCCTTGACAAGACATTCTACAACAACTTGTGAGGCATCTTCTTTGATGAATACAGAAGCAAGTTTTCCTTGACCAGGCTCTACCCTTTTGTTTCTCAAATTATAGGCACTTCTAGCCTAATTTATTTCTTCTATGGTCAAGGATCTCTTTTCCTCATCACTTGGAAGTCTAAAATGGGGATTCTCTTTATCATCACCCATAACATTAATAGTTCTTCGTGGCACAAAATTAGCTTCGTCATTTGAATAAAAAATAACTTGTGGTTGGAATTCTTGGTAATATCCTCCTTGATTAATTACATTTTCAAGAGGTTCATTATCTTTTGAAAACCATGGATAAGGTCTTCTTATAGTAAACATATTGATAGAAGGGCCTTCTTGTCCTAAACCTATATGTTCCTTTCCCTCCTCCATTTGATTAGCTAGAGCCTAGGCTGCAACACACTGGTAAGAAGAGTGAGGCATGTTACAAGTAGAACACCAAGGGGTATTCTCCACATTGTTTGTGTTATTTCTCTTTCGGGGATCAAGGGTTTCTTTTATCTTTTGGTTCTCTTGATTTTCAAATAATGGCTTGCCATCTTTCCAATTTTTCCTATATGGCATGTATCTCAGAATTGGATGTCTTTCATACCTATGGTATTGGTATTTATTTTCATGAAAAAATTTATCATTTTTGTCTATTTTGGTAGTAAGATCTTTCATTGCACTCATCAACTTATCCACCCTATCATCCTCTTTGACAAGTTTTCTTGTTTGTCCTCTTGTCTCCTTCCATAGTTTACCATCCTCTCTCTTTCCCATATTTCTTGAGGCTTGTCTATTTCTCTCAATATCAATAGTTGTCTTGTAAGCATCTCTCAGGGTAGGTGTGTTCTTATCCCAAAGAATATAGGACGTCTTCCCATCAACAACATTGAAGTATGTGGTTAAACATAGTTTCTCATCTAGTCTTAAGATCTTAAATAACTTGTTCACGACCTTTTGAAAGACATTGTTGAAATCTACCATGATTTCATTAGGGAATTTATTGATATTATTGAATTTATTTAACATGCAGCCTGAATTGACATGTTCTTGGTATTTTTCCCTAAAAGATCTAACAAATTCATCCCAAGATTCTATGCGACCTTTAAGAAAATTCCTATACCACTCCCTGTCATCTTCTATCATAGATTGGAAAAAAATCTTCATAATGACATATTCATGCTCAATCTTAAAATTAGTGATCTTTTCAATGAAAGCCTTTAAATTTGCTTCACAAGTTATGACATTATTTCCAATAAATTTTGGGATTTGGTCTCTTACCTCAGTTGGGATCATATTTGGATGATCAGGAATGCCATCAAAGAAAAGAAGACGGTATCTATCCAAATGGATAGGTCTTCTCTAAAAATTATCAAGGGTATTATTTCCACTTGTGCATGTTGTACCTCCTTAATTTTGGGTAGGTTGAGGAGCACCTTTCTTATGACCATGAATTTGATTGCTTGGCTTTGAACTAGCTGGTGGGTTTTGTTGTAGTGTCCTAGTAGCAACTGACATTGAACTACTTGCAGTAGTATTTGTATTGGCATGTAGGAAAGCAACTCTCATTTTCATGTTAGTTGCAGCTTTCTCCAACCTCATCTTTTATAGCTTCTTAGCTAAATCCTCCTTAGCTTTTCTAGCCTGTTCTAGTTCTATGTCAACTTTAGACATACCACCGGGGGTAAATTTTCTTTGCTTGAGCTCATTTATACTTATACCAACCACTTTCTATTTACCTTTATCTGAGGCATCCTTGTCATTTTTATTGAGCTTTGCATTTTTCTCAATCACATATGGATACAACTGCCTCAAAATATGTCCCTCTCCTTCAAATTCATCTTTCTTGGGATTTGAATTGTTATTAGCATCTTGTTTCCTCAAGGCTCCAAGATCACCAAATAAATCTTTATCCAAACCCTTGAACTCCTAATTTAAACTTTTAGCCTTAAGCTCATTTCTCTTTTTCTCTTTCAAGAGTTATTCTCTTTCAACTAACAACTCATACGTCTCTTGCTTACGCTTATTTCTTGCATTGTCTATTTTTGATTCCTTCACATGCTTCTTCCTTCTTAAAGCCATGATTTCATCATGCAATTTTTTAGAATCATAAGATGCAATTTCAGCAACAAACGTTTCTCCTTGTTGGTCTAGAGTTTCTTGCATAGGGAAGAAGCTTGCATTACTCATTTCTCAATCTCTAAAAGGATCAAAAGTTGTATTAGCTATGTAAGGGCCAACTGGCCTTGAATACTCAACACTTTCAAAGGAAGATGAAAATCTTTCAGGGACAGGGGTTTCCAATCTCCCTTTGGATACTTTGGGGGAGTTATGATTAGACCCACCTCTTCTAGACCATTACTTCCTACAAGGTGTATGGAGCTCTTCTCCTATGTTACATTTAGGGTTTTTTCTATAATAGGACCTGGTATTTCTTTGTCAACTCATTTTAAATCTGACAAGAACCTTAAAATTTCAATATGCTATACTAACAGTGGAATGCACAGAGTACAAAGTCACCACCCACAACAAGTATGGGAAAATTTTAGAAATTGATTAAGAAGTGGAACAATAGAAAGTTAGTCACTATGAACTTTAAAACCCTATTGCTAAAACCCACTTTTCCCCAGTAGAGTTTACATTTTGTTAGAGCTATTTCTTGCATAATCCTAATGAAGCATTTATGCTTGACTCTTCACTCTATGATTCCCAATGCTTGAGTCAAAATGTAAAATTATAATTAACAAGGATCAAATCCTTCTTTACTTTGAGCTCCACAAACTTAGGTGGGTGTACCTTTTAATGACTTACTCCTTCTCAATAAATCATGCAGTGGATTAGTTTCTAGTAATGATCTTCTAATGCCTTTTTACTGCAACTATTGATAACAAATCCTGCAAGTGTTAATGAGTAAACTTATGCAGAACTTTACAAGCCAAACATGCACTTGACAAGATCAAATACTAATGCTATAAGGATTCTCATCCTTCTTCTTTTCAAGTTTCAAACTTAGGAAAGAGAACCTAATGATTCACCTCTTCAAGGAATCAACAATAATGTATGTATTCTTTAATAAAGATCATAAAAATCTATGTTCTTTAATAGAAAATGAAAGATAGTTTATAAATTTTATGGATTGATGATGATAACTGCTTGACCAGTAGAGACCAGTGCCTAATCTAGGGCAAAGAGTCAAATGAAGATATGTTCACAGAAATCTTTTAATTATAACACAGTTATAATTCAAATGAAATACCTTACAAATCATCTTCTTATTCCCATACCTATGTATCAAATTCTAATGAAAATATTTAACCCTCAGATACTACCCTTGAGAATTACCGCTCCCTTGGAAGAAACTTAAGAACAATCTAAAATCTACCTTGTAAACAGTATATTGAAACTTTCCTTACAAAATCAATACACAAGAAATCAAATATAAACACATGAAGACATCAAATATATGAAAAAGAAATCCCACTATATTTTATTAAAATCTCTCTGTTTCGATACATTCACAATGACAAAATTCTTAAACCAAACAAAAAATAAAAAAACTGCTTCACAGTTGTGAATTCACCATCCTGTACAATTACATTAAACTTTCTATTTATAGTGTACACTAGCCATCTTGGAATCCTGGAAGAAAAAAGATGCAATGAGATTTAGATGGCTAGGAAAAGAAAAAAGCACTAGAAGACAAAAATAGTTACAATCTTAAGTCGGTGGATGAAGAAACTTGAGTAGCTCCTTTACAATCATTCCAAACCTTTTACATTTGGCACCTTTGTCCACAGATATTCAGGGTAACTTATGAAATTTGTTATGAGACATAGTGAGTGCCAATATAGGCTAACATACACTATTCTTGGTGATAATTACCCTCACTATGCTCATTGATCAGGTGCCAAGTGTCATTCACTCTTCATTAATTGCCTCCAATTCTATTGTTGCTGGCTTCTTCTTCTTGGGCTTGGTGTTGTTGTCCCATAATGTTACCTTATCCTCTGTTGGCCAGTTAAAGCTTTTGATTCTTTGCAATTGCTTTAATTGCTTCTCCCACATGGCATCAAGGATAGCCCTTACATCTACAACAAACTTGGAAAAGTCAGTTTCAGCTTTGAATACTTCATCTAGGGCTTTATTAAACTTGTCCATATCTAAAACATTTTTCTATGCTAGGAAAATGTCCTTCACTAGAAACAAGGTATCAAATTCTCCCTTCCAATCCTCAAAAACTTTCACCTCATCATTTTCATTTCTAATTTGAGGGATGAATTTTCTAAAACTAGGGCCAAACATTGCCAACCTAGATTTAACTTGATTTTTCTTTCCTTGGAAAAGGACAAGGCTATTGCAACTTGTTCAATCATCTCTCCAACTAGGGATGCTGATTCAGGAAGATCTATCCAATGTGGTTGCAATGCATCTAGCCTCTCAAGTAAAGATCCTCTGCCACACCAGATACTGAAAAATGGGTCCAGAGCTGCTATGCTACCATTGACCTCCTTTTCAAGATCAGGAAACTTGATGTATCCCTTTTGAAATGCATCCAATTTACCCTTAAGAGAATCTATCCTGTATTGAAAAATATTTAATAGGGTAGAAAGGGAAACTCCATTCCTATCCTTGTCAATTGTTTCTATCTTTTTATCAGCCTCCTCTATGACATTAGGATGAACCATTTCCACTTCTTGAGATGGAGGAGGAAGAGGCTTGGATGCCTCTTCCAATTTTGACTTCAAATCTTCTAATGCTCCTCTAATTCTTGTATCTTCATTAGGCCCTTCTCCCTATCCTTTTCGAAGCCCACTGTCTCATCATAGAGCCTACCATATCTTATTGATAGTTGCTCTATTTTTTCCTCATTCAAGCGGACAAAGGGAGTGATAGCCTTGGATATTTCTAAATCTGGGGTGTTTTGGACATTTCAAATGATCTTTTCCCCATCCATCTTTTCCTCTATACTGACCAAAGATAGATTTTTTTATTCTTGGGGCCAAGGACCACATAGCAAGAGTTTGGGACCTTGAATCATATCCATAGCCTCTTATCATCTATCCTATTTGAGTCTTAGAAGATAATTGAGCCTTTGGATATTTCCTAATCTGATCTGTGATAAAAGCTAAGGCCAAATCCCATCCTGGTACAAGAAACATACCACTAGATTTTACCAATTTCTAGGCTTCATTAGCTGCGATGGTCTCAGAATCAGGATCATATGATTTTAGAGCCTACACTGCTTAATCTCCTAGAGTGGAACCCTCTGTTATTTTTAATTGAGTTCCAACCTCTTGTTTATTTCTCCACATGATAAATTTATTGAACTCATCCCTTTTGATGAAAGAATCATCACTAAGAAACTCTTCTTGGTATAGCTCTCTTTCATCTTTGCATAATTTGAGGGGAAATTACACCTCCTCTTGGATCTATTTTTCCTTTTTCTTTCCCTCTCTAATTTTTTTCCTGAACTTGTGATGATAATGTCTATCACCAATGACCAGGCTTGTTAATCTATCTTTCTTCTTTCTTTATGCTTTCAACTGAGAGGGTCCTCCTTGTTCTGTTCTTTTCTTTTTTTTAGGAGGCTCACTTGTTGCCTCAGTATCAAGAGCTCCTGAGCTAGCTTCAAAACCATGTGTCTAATCCAAATGAGGAGGGATATGAATCTCATAATCTCCTTCATTGTCTCCTTTATATTTAGGGGATGACTATTATTTAGGCCCCCTTTTCTTCTCTTCTATTTGACTCTCTAATTGATTGTATAAGGTATCATACATATCCATCATTTTTGTAATCCTAGTCATATAGCACAATCCTGGGAAGAATCCTCCAAAAGGTATCCCTTCCTTTTTCATTTCCTTTTCCAATTGTAGAAGGTCCTAATATTTTCCTCCTCTCTTTTCAACTTCTTCCTCATCAGGGACATTTCTGATAACATCCTCTTCATCACACCCTTCATGCTCATTGATGGTAGTAACACTTGGGGTCAGAAATTTCTTGGCACTCTTCATAAAACCCTCAAGGTCTACATATTTATATTGGGCCATGCTCATTTTAAACTGACCAAACCATATGTTTATTCCCTCCATGACCTTCTTCCCAACCACAAAATTAATGATATGGAACTTCCTTGGTGTGAATGTTCCTTTCCTGTAGGGGACCAAATTTTCCTTATCTATCCATATTAGTTGCCAAAGCAATTCCATTAGTGCAACATTTGGAGAAGCATAATTTGGAAGTTATGTGGGCACTGAGGACACCCATACACCCTGATTAATGTGTAGGTCTTCTCTAGATAGAAGTCACCCTAATTATGATCTCCTAGCCACTTATCAACATATTTACAAGGCCTTAAAAGCCTTATCCCCTTGACAGATAACCTAACTACATTTGTACAAGGTAGATTTAGAATTGGATGTACAATCTAATTCAGAAAGCCATAGAACTCATGCTCATTTGATGTAAAATTCCAAACCCTAATCCAAAATTGCATTGGGTTTGGCTGCCCATGGATGTGTGTCCTTGGTCTCAAATTCTGAGTATCCATGTCATTTATGTTGTGAAAAATAATCAAATGTATCAACATAGAGTAATGCATGAATTTTAGGTTGGTCCCCTTCTAAATACTTATAAGACCCTCATGCATAGGGTCAATGATATATTTAATGTAATCAAAATTAGTATTCACATGGGAATTTTGGATGTCCAAGATTATCATCAACAAATATGTGGGCATTCTCTCCAGGTGCCCATCAATTCCCAATACTCTACAAAGCCCATATGCTAAGTACTTCATGTAGAAGTGCAGATCCTTGAATTCATATGGTGCATTCTTGGAAGTAGGAGTGGGGCTATGTATTTTCCTGACCTAGGCATGTGAGTAAGGGTCAAGATCTTAACCAGATTGATCTCTTTATTATACTTTTCTCTTTTTTTGCTTAGATCAATCTCAGTGGAAGAAGGATGATATATTCCAAAATACTTCATAAAAGAAGCACTATATAAGGAAAATAGGGTCTTTTTTCATTCTTTCTAGTGGTCTTAGAGACTGTATCATACTTCTAGGCCAATTCAACTAGCAAGTCTACATCTAGAAAGACATCTGTGACAATCAATTTTGGCAGACCTAATGTCCAAGGATTGCAGACAGGGACATGTCTATCTCTTTTACTATAGGATTAATTGAACAAATGATACCCAGAACAATTTGGGGTAATAGGGTCTCTACAACTATACAGGAAATCTGAGAAGAATTCATGACTAACATTTTTATTCTGATTTGACCCTGGAAGTAAAGTGATGAACTCTTCTAAGTAATTCCTTTTCACCTTTTGTTCTTCGCTTGTTTCCTTTCTGCCTTCACTTTCTAGACTCTAGTTGACTCATCATTGTGGCTCTTTCAATTATCTCTCTCTGAAATTGATTCTTCTTCACAAATATTTGCAACTTCTCAAATTCTCGCTCTACTGTTCTGAAATTTTTTATAATTAGAATATAAAAGTGCTGAGTTTATTTATCATTGAGAAATCAAAGCACCAATTTCATTTCTCAATCAAATCAATACTCACTTCTGCATGTATTAAGTTCAATTTTATTCTAGCCATGGTGTATGAAGTTGACATGTAATTGAATTTGAATTGAGAGATGGAAAAAGGTCATGATTACCTTTTCTTTTAAAACCTTATAAAATGTTAAAAAGCCCTAGGAAACAACTGATTGGCTTGATTTATTTCTTTTCTACAACTTAGTAAAGTACTTATACTTTGTCAGGATCTCCTATATTTCTCATCTCTGACAATTTATTTCATTTTCTTTAAATGGCACGACCTCAAGCTCTCAACATTTCACTATACTCTGCCTAACTATGGTTCATCTAGAGATTTAGAGATAAAGCTTTCTCCAAGTTGTAGAATGCTTTCCTTAACTCTAGTCATTTCACAAGATCTAGCAGCTAAGAAATCTATTAATCTCTTAATGGGAACTTTAACTAGAGTTTCTTTGTGAGATTTGGCAACAAGGCTATCTCTAGATCTCGTAATCTTTCATTCCACCCTGATCTAATTAGGCAACTTAGCACACACCGCTCATCTGAATCTTGATCAATGGTCCACATTTAATCTCTACACTCCTTAGTTGACTTAGGTTCAATCTGGAGATTCAACGACCAACTAAATCTTGCAATCTTTGAATATTTATGTTAACTCAAGTTTAAGTTTGAGATTCAGAGATAAGGAAATCCCCAAGTCACTGAATGATTGTCTTGACTTGGGTTATGTCATGAGATCAAGTGAAAAACCTATATCTTTTACTACATCAATGGCCCTCCTTAAATCTAACTAGAATTGTCTTTAATTGGGGTTCCATTCGGAGATTCAGTGCCAAGGCTATTGTTGAGTCACTGAATAGTTTTATTAACTCTTATTTCATTTTGAGATTCAACGCCAAGAACACAATCCAAACCAAACCACATGAAATTTACTTTACTTTACCTCAGAATCACCTTTTAACCCTGAGTAATTCACCTCCTTCTATCTCTGAATCTTGCAATGTAACTTTACCTATCTTGATTTGAACATGATTTAACTTTGAGACTTAGAGACTAAAGCAATCTCCAAGTCACATAATACTTCTCTTAACCCTAGTCACTTTATGAGATCACGAGATAGATGCAAGATCTATTTTGCATCAACAACTGACAATTAATCTCATTAGACTCAACATTAACCCTTGTTCCTTCTGAGATTCAGAGATAACTTACATTCATGAATCTCTGAATATCCATGGTAACTCCAGTCAAATTCCCAGATTGAGAGACAGAATAAATCATTGAATCGTTGAATGAAACACGTAACCTTGAGTTTAATCCAAGATCTAGCGCAAAACATTGATCTAACTGGCCACTTGGACACCTGTATGCATCTGATCCCATTATCTCATGATCTCTGAATGATGTATGACCTTTTGACTATATCTAGCAATTTGGTGACAACCACACATCTCTTCTTTGATCAATGGTCCTCGCTGAATCTATCAATGATTTACTTAACATTGATTCTATTTGGAGATTGGGAGATACAGCTTTAGCTCGTAATCTCTGAATATTTCTTACAAACTTGGTTTGATCTTGAGATCTAGAGACAAAAAATATCTCTAAGTTGCTGAATGATTTTCTTGACTCTAGTTTAATTCAGAGATTGAATGCCAGCTACTCATCTTGGTTTATATCAATGATACTCGCTAGATCTCATAAGACTTTATCTAACCCCAGGTTCATTCTGAGATCCAGAGATAAAGGAAGTCTCATGATCTCTAGATAAAATTATTAACCATGATTTAGTCTAGAGACTTGGAGATAAAGGCCACCGCTAGATTTTTGAATACTTTCTTAACCCGAGGTTCTATTTCTTCGATACTTATCGCTAGTGCTTATCTCATTAACATTCTAGACACATGTCAACATCTGATCAAACAAGGTCTTCCATCTCCTGATCTAAAAACTTTTTGCTTGTATTTATTTATCTGGAGATTCAAGGCTAGCCACACATCTGAGACTTGATCAATAATTGGTGCTTAATCTCTTAAGAGTTAACTTAACTTAGCTCATGTTTAGAGATTCAACGCCAATAGAAGTCTTGTGATCTCTGAATGATTTACTTAACCATGGTCTCCAAGTCATTGAATGAATTCTTTAACTTAGCTTAAATTAGGAGACTCAGCGCCAACCTTTGATCTCTACTAGCATCGACTGTCTATGCTTGATCTATGAATTTCAAAAGACAAAACCATTTCATTATGAGATCCAACAACTAACATTAGGTGTTAAGTCATTTACTTCATCACTGAATCGCAGAATGTTACCAACTTGACCGCCAAGATCGTGAGACTTGGAAATAGATTTTGCGCCAGGTCACTGAATAGCTTGAACTAACTGCCAACCTTTACGAGATTTAGAGACTTAAAATACATAAAATACATGCGCATATAGGTCAACTTGAAAACATAAGACTCTAGGGCACAATTTTGAAAAATGTGCAACATAAACCTTGCCAAAGACAAATAGGACTTAGGGTTTAGGGTTCTTATGCATTTTTAAAGCACAACTCCCTTGGGACACAGACACTTTGAAGAAATTTGTAGGCACACTCGCAACCACTTTGAGGCCAACGCACAATTACTGACATTGGGAACCAAAATTTTGGAATAGACTAAAAAAACCTAAAATAGACCCAACAGAGTCTTTGTATAGTAGTTTGGTTTTTGTTAGGGTTCTGGAAGTAGTGTTTGTGAGTTTTAAGCTCTTTCCCTAGGTGAGCTCTTTCATACCCTGACTAGGAAGCAAGAGCAACAGTGACATATAAATTGCAAGAGAGGATTGGGTGAATGAATCCAATGCCTTGGAATTACTTGGAAGGTTCATAGAGAGCATTGGTTGTGAGTTAGAGGAATTTTGAATATACTTGAATGTATTTTCCATTTTAAGTTTAAAAACTATCTTGTTTCCCTATATAATAGCCCAGTTAGGGTTTGGGCAGTTTACGGAGAGTCTAAGGACTCAGATCAGGACAATATCTAATGTTTTACCAAAGAGTGTCTGAATTGCCAATTAGTTTAGAGGGTTCTATGTAAGTTATGAGAAGGAAAGATCTCCCCCCCCCCCCCCCCCCCCCCCCCCAAAAAAAAAAAAAGGGCTAACTAAGACCTACTAGGCTAGTAGATCTTAAAATGGGGAATTTGGAAAGAGAAGGGAAAATGAGTTTAAGATCATTTAAGAAGCTTGGTTTGAAGATGGAATTGTATAGTTTACAAGCCCTAGACTCCTACAAGGTGATTGTGAAGGGGCTAGTAGCATGGTGTATGAACTTACCTTTGTGAGTTCAAGTGGAAGAACAGAAGGTTGAGCACTTTAAATTAGTAGTGGAGCTCTAGGAGAGTTGGAGGATAGTAAATTGAAACCACCTAAGGTAGTAGGGTTCTAGTGATCAAGAATCCCGAAGAAGTCCTTAAAGAGACTTAGTGAAGAACTAGTATTTAGTTCTTGTTGAGAGCCTCCCTGTTAGGGCTTAGGATTAGAGTTAGGTTTAGGGTCATGGGTTAGGGTTAGGGTTACAATTAGAGTTTACATCATGTTTAGGGTTATGGTCAAGCTTAGGACTATATCTACGATATAAAATGAGATGTAATAGGTTTAGCTGAGAATTAGGTTTTGGGTATGGGATATAGTTATTTTTTAGGGCCGCTATTAGGTTAGCCTTACATAGATTAGGGTTAATATGAGAATTAAATATAGTATTATTCACCCTAACATGTAATAAGTGTCTTGAGAAGGATATCTCTAAGAGTATTTTATATATATTATAAAATGCATATAAGCTAGGGTTAGGGTTTACATTATGGTTAATATTAGGGTTTAGTATTACTATTATAGTTAGGTTTAAGGTTTGTTTCATGGTTGTAATTATGGTTAGGATTAGGGTTTTGATTTTGGCTAGGATTAGGGTTATGATAATACTTTAGGTTTATGTCATCCTAAGGGTTAGGGTTGGGTTTAGTGTTTGAGTTATGGTCTTGATTAGGAATAGTGTTTAATGTTTGGGTTACGATTCAGGTTGGGTGAGGATTAAGATTTAGATTTTATGGTTACATTTATATTTAGGGTAGGGATTTATATTATAGTTAGTTTTATGTTTAGAATTAGGATTACATTGTTTTATAAGTTATATTTAATATTTTATTTCAAATTCAGATTATTATCAATGTTAGCTATATATCAAGGTTAGTATTATGTTTAGAGTTAGGATATTTATTAGGATTAGGGTTAGGGTTTGGATTAAATAGTTTAGGGTTCATATCATGGTTGTAATTATAGTTAGGGATAAGATATTGATTAGGGTTAGAGTAAGGGTTAGGATAAGAGTTCAGGTTTATTCCATGGTTAAGGTTAGGGTTGGGTTTAGGGTTTGGGTTATGATCTTGTTTAGGATTAGGGTTTTCAACTCAATATTTTTATTCAAGTTGAATGATGAAAAAAGTAAATGCCTTGATAAATATTGATGTATTTTATATATAGATTATATATATGCTAGTAGTAGTTTCCACAGGCATAGGAAATTGAAAAAACAATTAATATATAATTATACATCATTTTATTAAATTGTAAACTTAAGGTTAGGTTTATGATACTATCTCTAACTATGGAACCATCATTCAAGTTATGGTTAGAAGTATGGTTAATATTAGGGTTAGGACTATAGTTACAATCATAGGGTTGATGGTTATGGTTCATATTTTACTTAGGGTTAGGGTTGACATCATGGTTAGGCTTAGGGTTAGGTTTTGGGTTAGGATTATGATTAAGGTAACGATTTTGGTGCACGAGCACCAACGCTACATGCTAAACCCTAGATGTTTTGGCTCGTAACTCACCTTGGTCAAGTCAGTGTGTTTTTTTATTTTGGGTCTTAGAAGGTCTTGCAAGGTGTGTTACTAGGTGGATAGATAGTTAGTGTTTAATCCAACCTAGTATAGTTAGGTTACTTTATTGCTTAGTTTTGGTCTAAATGGGAAATGTGGTCTAAATGTGTCCTAGACCTTAGCATAGTAAGAAAGCTGATTTTCTAGGCTTTTATGAGGTTGGTTCATTAAACCATATGGGTTAGAGGCCCTAAAAGATAGGTTGGAGGAATAAATGTAAAGATGCTAAAAGTTTCTCAAAAGTTGTCTTGACAACATTTGCAACTTTTTGCAAATGTTGCATGCAACTCGACAACTTTGGATTCCCCTCATTGTAGGAGTGGTAAATTAATGGAAAAGGAATAGAAACATGGAAGAAGCATCTTAAGGATGTATGTGGCTCATTTCCCAAGGTAGAAGTTATTGTAAGAAAGTTTTTGAATAGTAAGAAGCTCTGCAATTTTGTGTTGTTAGCAATATTCGAGCATTTTGAGTTACAAAGCATTTAGATGGATTGAAATGATTGATGTAATGTTAGATTCTTGTTGAGTGGGTAGATAAAAAAAAATTTTATTCATTGAGAAAGCACTATAAAGTTATTTTAGTAGCATTAATAAATTGTTTAGGATTTAGGGAGTCTCCTAGGTCAGTTTAGAGTTGTTTGTGTTTCCATGGCTCCCCCACAAAATCTAACCATGAGAATCTCCTCAGGGTAGATGAATGTTTTAAGGGAGCCTATGAAGAGTGTATATGTTCAATTATAGGTCCTAAAGAGTCAAGCTACTATTTTTAGAGTTATGCCCTAAGCGAATAATGGTTGTCTGATTAGGGGTATAACAGGGTAAGAATCAAGTGCCATTGCAAGGGAGTGTGTGAGGGAAAGAAACCAACTATGGTTCCAGGAGTCTTAGGGTTTAATTGATCCTTTCCTATGATCCTAGATCCTATCCAATCCATCTAGACACATTTTTAGCAAGAAATCAATGTGTCACTTTCAATGCTTGAAAATAGGCCTAAAAGACCTACATTTTAGGACAATAATGTCTGGATGGGTTGAGGAGCTAAAACGTTGAAATATTTAAGGTCTTGGAAAAGGGTATCCAATTCATAAGTTAGTTTTTAGGGTTGTGTGGAATTTTTTGATAAGAAACTAGAAAAACCCTCTAGATAGGGCTACTAGGCCTTATAGGCTCCAAAGCATTATGAAGGTGGAACTCGATCACTTTGTTGTAGAAGACCCATTAAAATGGGATTCAAAAGATGTCAAAAGGATGTATTGAAGGTGGATATGTTCTTTGTAGCACTTTTATGAATTTTTGGGAAGGATTGAGCTTGGAATCATCTAAGGAATAATAGAGGTAAAGAGCAATGTCAATGGTGGAAAACTCTCAAGATTGGGCACAAAGAAACTAACTCATAGTTTGGAGTTTGAATAGACTTGGGGTGTGAAGACTCAAGGCTTTGGTGGATTATAAAAGGGAATTAGGATCCTAGGTGAAGTAAGGAAAGTTGAGACCTTAGGTGAGTGAGTGCAATCCAATCTTGGGACTCTTCTATCAGAGTGGTATCAGAGCCTCTTTTGATCAGGCTTGTGGTTAATATTACAACCAGAGGAATCCATTGGAGATTCAACAATGATGACTAATGCTGAATTAGAAAGAAGGTAGATGAACAAGAGGAGGAGAATATATTACTCTGAGATAGGTTGGCTCAATTGGAGAAAAAAGTGGATGAAGTTGATGTGAAAGCAGATGAAGTGAAGGAAAAAATGGAAGGGAAAGGCAAAGACATTGTCATTGAAGATGAATTACCTGAAGCTGATCCTGTCCTTGACCAAGAACCATTCCTGAAATCCCTAAAGGCTATGATTGAAAAATTATTGGAAGGAGTTCCCATTTTCAATGGAAAAATGGAACCAGAGGTAGTCCTTGATTTGATAGAAGGACTAGAAAACCATTTTCAGTGTGATGGAATCACAGAACCTCAAAAGGTGAAGGTTGAAAAAGCTAGATTGAGAGGGTTGAAGGAATTATATCTTTCCATTAGTAATCTTAAGGAAAAACATGATTTGCACTATCGGTTTACTCCACATTGATAGACATGGCACAACACCACCTGACGCTAAGGTTACCTGACAAACACTGTTAAGTGTTATCCAATAACAAAAATGTTAAAGGAAACCCAATGAGTAACAAAACTGCAAGCCAATGGAACAACACAGAGAGGAACTTGATAGACAAAGGGAACCTAACGAACAGTTCAGACAAAGGAACACCGACATGATTCAAGTTAAACCTGATGACCAAGAACCGTCAGTTCGTTACATCCCGCAAAAAGTGGATCTAACTTTCCACGTCAGATAAATCACTGAAGTTGTATTTATAGCTTCTTGATTTACTTTTAAATCTATTATGTGTGGAGGAATAAATGTATTTATTATTTTTTTAATTAGTTTTACTCTTTTAAAACATGCAAACTAAAGATCAAGGTCAAGTTTTAAACCTTGGATCTAAGAGTTAACATTTTAATGCATGATTCTAAGATAGGTCAAATACTTGTATAAATAGGTACTCAATCCATTGAGAATAGTTGTTGTTCAATGTAGATAGTAGCCATGGAGAGCAACTAGAGACCAGAAAAGTGAATTCATGCAGAAGGATAGAAAAAGAATCAAGTCAGTTAAAAGAATAGAACAAAGGCTACCGACAAGAAGAGAAAAGGTATTCATCAATCACTTAAGGTGATATTATTATTTTGAGAGCTTTAATGGATCTGTAATCAGAAATTATAGATTGTATGCAGTCAGGTCAACATTTGTACTCATTCTAACAAGTGCAGCACACTAATGAAATCCTTTCAAGAAAGGTGGGCTTAACAGTCCTATTGTAAAATCTCATAACTGAGTGCACACTTAAATCAGTGTTGCTAAAGGTATTAACAGAGTAGATCTTAACAGGTCTCCACCTTAATACTCCTAACAGGGTAGATCATCATAAGTGATCAAATTATAAGCCTTAATTGGCTCCCTTCCATTCAGCAGATAGTGAAGCTTTGGGGGTGTCATCCCCACCACATTTTTTACTTCCTAATAGGCATTTTCTATGATACCATATCTTGTGTTATGTGTTTATCATTTTAATGAATATTTCTATGAATGCTGCAAACTATTAAAGATTATGAAGGAACAATACATACATACGAAAGAACAACAGTACTGGTCGATAATGCATTAATGTATGATTACTAATGATGAATTAAGAAAGGTGTTAACAGTTTTAGAGGTACTGATTCACCCTTCCCCTCTTAGTACTACTTCCCATTAATTCCAACAATTGGTATCAGAGCTAAGCCTCTTCTTGGAAAGCTTAAAGGCTTAAGAGCAAAGATCATACAATGGAGAAGTACAAATTTGATAAGAAAATTGAGACCAAAAAGCTTGAGATATAGATGTTCTATGAACAGTATAAAGAAGCTAGAATCAAGATGAGAGAGCTACTAGATGAGAGAAAAGCCATGGCTACCTAGAACAATGAAAAATATTATCAATAAGAAGAGATTCCAGATTTCTTTAAATATTCAGGATAAAATACAAGTAGTATATCAGATACATCAGAAGAGAACAACACAAATCTAAAGGAGATCAATCAACATCTGACAGAGCAAATAAAGATGCTGCAAATCGGTCAAGAGAGCCAGATGGTAAGAATGATTGATGTGATGAGTTCTGCTAGACAAGCTGAAACAAAAAGAACACTTGTTATTGACAATAGAAGGAAGATTATAGAGAAACTACAAGAAAAGCAATTGGAAATTCAAAGACATGCTAATCATCACCATGATCTCACAAATTAGATTATTCTTATGAGTCAAGAAGCAAATAGAATAAATGTGGAACTCATTGAGAGAATGCAGATTATCAGTGAACTAAGAGAAGAAAATGAAAAACTAAAACATGAGGTTATAATTCATCAACAACATAATGAGATTATTAGAAAGGCTGAAGAAAGCAATAAAATAATGGATGAATTTCTTGAAGGACAACGAAGAGTCAACAAAAACAATAGTATATGCTTTACCGAGAATGGAGAATCATCCAATCAAGAAAAATCAAAGAATGTCTATGAAAATCCAAGACCAAGAAAGCTAACATGCAAACCCTATGGAAAGCAAGGGCACACATCAAATGTATGCTGAGGTAAAATGAAAGGTATTCCTAAATCTACACCTACATTCATAGGATTCTGTTAAAAATGTAATAAGAAAAGATATAAGGATTCATATGCAAGAGTAAGATAGAATAGCCAAAGAAGGAAACCTACATGGAAAAATATTGTCCTACATGCAAAATGAATGGGCACACATCTGAAGAATGCTGGAAAAAGAAAAAGCAAGCATGGAAGCCTAAAGGTCAAAAGAATCCTTATCAACCAAAGAGAATAGGTAATCGATATACATGGGATTACAATACATGGAAAAACTATACAACATGTGGTAGATATGGTCACATTGCTGCAAAATGCATGAGAGAATGTACCAAAAGGTCTAGAGGCTGGTCAAACCCTTGAATGGCATGCTTGCACTGTCATAAAGTTGGTCACCTCAAGAAAGATTGCAAAGACTGATTGATAGAGACAAGCACATATCCTAATGAAAATGTCATTGAAGATATCTAGAGGGTAAGATACAAAATGTGGATAAAAGATTCAAGCAATGATGATGAAGCTGGGCCAAGCAATCCAAATGATGACACCCCATCCAATGGATTTGGTGACATCATCACCACCACTTAAGCTAAATAAGTAAGTATGGAACTACACTATTCCAATTCATATTTTGCATTAGTTCCATTATAAAATTGATAGAAATTCAAAATCTTCATGAATAAAGATGCATATTATGTTACTTGTTACAATTATGAGAAATCAACACCATCGGTATATGCATACTGAAAAATCATCGGTGAAAAAAGAAGATAAGTTGTTCTATACTTACTAGAGATTGTTGGTCAACACACAAAGTGACTAAGTTGCCAATATAACCTGACACCCGTCGATAAGAAAGGAAAGTTAAAAGTTGTCACTATAGAATACCAATATCCGTCGGTACAAGAAACATTGTTAACAACTTTCCTAGGAAACTCAAATTCATCGACGATGTTTTGTAAAGTCTTCCTGAAGAAACCCATCTTCATATCCTGATGAGTTGTTGAGCATTTATTACAAAGACTTTGGGCAAAAAGTCTATAAAAAGTCAATGGGACAACTTCATTTTTCACCTGTGATTTGAAGATAAAGCAGAGCGAATGATAGAGTGATTAAAGAGAAAAAAGAAAAGCGTCCTCAGATTAATCTAAGCACACAACAAATAGATCTTTCACCACCATAGAGAATTGAAGTAAGTATCAAAGGCACCGAAATATCTCTGTCGTCATTTTTCAAGAAGCCCTAAATTTCCAGAATACCCTAAAACTTGAAAAACGATGGCAACCACCTTAAGAACTACTAATTTAATCAAGAAGGATAAGAGGAATGTGGTTAATTTGATCAAGAAAAATACATTTATAGAGCCCAAGTATAAGATCTTCCCAGAAATTGAATCAAAACATGATGAAACCAATGTGTTTTCAAAAATCCCACCTAGGGTTTTTCTCATAGAAGACGTTAGGTCTTATATTCACTAGAAGATCGCAGAGATAGGTGATCTTGAAATGGATGAAGTTTTTAAGAAGCTTTGTGATGCCAAAGGGAAACAAAAGGAAGAACACAAACACTTGGAAGTCAAAGGGTTAACTAATGCCCTACATTTCCTGAGGGAATTCAAAATAGAATGGATGGCGTTAGTCTTGAGCAAAATGCGTGACAAGAAGCTATGGCTAGACCAACCCAAGAAAATAACCAAGGATGTTCTTCACACTATCACTGATTATCCAATAACTGACAAACCTAGGGCACACAAGCATCCATCCATGAAAGAAGTTGAAAAACTCACCAATGCAGAAGGAGACAATAGAGGTCTCAAAGTGAACACAATCATCGACGAAGAACTAAAATTTGGTGTATGTATTGTTGGGTATAAAAATTTTCAAGCTAGAAGATTGAACAAGATTTCTACAACAGCAGTAAGCACAGCTTACAAGATAGAGATAAAAGGAATTTAGATGGATCTATGTGAGATCCTATTAAAACAACTTGACAAGAACATGAACACAATTGGGTCTACAAAGACCAACACATGTAAGTTTGGCTCACTTATCATGTGTATCTTTTTTCTATTTTCAAGAATACTTTCCTTCAGTAGGAAAATTAAAATGGGACACTACCAAACCAGTAACCCAATAGATTAGTAAACTAATTAAGTCACTAGGAGACAATTTTGAGTCTGTTATGTCTTCCTACTTCCTTGAGTTCAAGGAAAAGATGATGTAAAGGATTAGGATTTCTGAAGAAATTGTAGAAAAACATAAAGATGAAATATGTTTTATGGTGAACACAGATTTCACCCATATCAAACCAGTTGTACCAAGGATAGCTTGGTTAGCACCAATAGATTATGAGATCAATATTGATCAAGATACAAGTGTAATTGAGGCATTAATAAATGAGCCCATTGATAGAAAACAACCAAGGTTTGGAAGATATGAAGAGGCCAAATCAAAGATTAAAAAAGGCCTAGAAATAAAAAAGACTATAAACAAAAAGGATAAAATGGTTAAGAATCTCAAGAAGATTCTATCGGTAGTAGATGATGAACAAGAACAACCAGAGACTACCGATGAACAGGGCACCATCGGTGAGAAACAAGAAGAAAATAAATAAGATTATGAGGAGACTGAATTTGATACACCTCCACCTCCACCTCTTGCAAAGAAGTAGAGGACAAGGAGTCAAAGTGTTACAACCGAAACAATACCCCTTAAGAAAGGTCAAGTAAGGACCTACATAAGGAAGCAGCCAGCTAAGAGAACAAGGCAACAAACTGTGAAAACCACACCACCAAAGAAAAGGAAAAGGTTGGTTAGGACAAAGGCTGACATAGAAGACACTCAAGATGATGAGCCTAATGTAGAAAAGAAGAACTACAGGAATCAAACAATTGATGAAGCTTCTAAATCCATTGCTACACATGGTACAATGACTAATAATAAAATTAGACAATGGGATACACTAAACCAAGAGGACTAGAATAAGTTACAAGAGGCAGTTATAAAGTCAATGATCAAGAACAAATATGCACTAGCAAAATTTGTTAGTCAAACACCTAAAGAGCTAGGTAAAAGAATATACCAACAATGGTCATATGCTTTGCAAACCGAAAGAGAAGCAAGGGAGAGGGTACTAGTGACACTAATACCTCCCGAAACCAATGTTGAATAGATCAAGGAAATACTCAAGAAGCATTCAAGCAAATTTGTAGCCAAAATAGGGGCATACAAAGTATTAGAGAACAGATTCATAAAGCTAGACAAAATGACTGATACTAAATGGAGACAACTTCTAGATCTACCGGTAGAGTCAACATGTGGTGAGAATAAATTACTTCTCACCAACACACCTCATAGAGAGGAGGAGACAGACAATGCAAGTCCTCAACACATTGCTCTGGATAATACTGAAAGTGATAATGAGCCTATAAACATAGACACAATCATGGATGATATCATCCAAGATATCACTAACTATGACTCAAACCAAGATCCGCAGAAGAAAGATGATGTCATATTTATCACACTTAAGGATCAATGAAAGAAGCAATAATTACATACATCAGATGGTACAATAATTAATGTTTCTGATGAACAAGTGTAAGACACTTCAATCATGGACTCAAAAGAACTAGACCTTGCAAACCAAGTGCAAAAAGATGAGGATGTCAATGCTCCAAAAGATCAAACAGACGAGAAGGAAACCACTCTGAATAAATCCCAAGAAACCGCTCAAAGCAATATGCCTGTACTAATGAAGGCAATATAAAATCTAGAGGGTAATGATGGATTTGCAGTAGAGGACACAAGCACACCTAAGGACAAGGGTGATGTTGAAGCAATAGATACAACAGATAAGGAAAAAGATACAACTACAGAGAAGGATACAAGTGATAATCAGAAAGATACATCTACTAATGAAAATAAGGAGGAAACTCCAAAGGAAAAGGAGACACACAAAGAAAGAAAGGTGAAGAAGCAAAGAAAGATAAGAAGGAAAAACAATCAAAATAAAAATCTGCAGAGACACCCAATGTTGAAGGAGAGATGTCTTCACAAAACTTACAGGTGCCACCTGAGAAAAAAACCCAAGAAGCATCTTCTACAAGGCCTTGACCAACCACTTTAGAGAGAACAAATGAACTAGATATGGTAGTTCATACATCTACATCCCCACAAATCTCAAAGAAGAAGAAAGGAAAGAATAAGAATCCAGTAACTCTAGATGAAGCCATAGAGATTCCAGTTTGTGATCCAAGGACATTGGATCCAACTGCATTGACAAAGTATGCCAAGCTCTATGAGAGAAAGGATTTTCAAGAAAAACTAAAGCAAGCAGCAAAACAGGCCAAGGTAGTAGAAGTAGCAAGAGGTATACTTTAACAGATTGTACCTAATATAGATATTGATCAAAAAGCTCCAATGCTTGATCAATTGGTAATACTCATAGATGTAATAACATCTAAGAATATTGATGTTGAGAAGGTTATGGAAGAGAGACTTGAAAAAAAGTATGAGTTCAAGCTAGCTGAGAAAATAATCTAGGAAGTGGCATTGAAAAAGGTTAAGCTATCTGAATTGGTAAGTACAATTGATCAAATCATATCAAAATCTATTAACTTAATACATAAATTGTGCACTTTAGATCAACTCACTCAGGAGTATACCGAAAAGATAGCAAAAATTGATGCTGATCTTAAGTCTAGTGCACAGAGTCTCACCAACACTGAAGAAGCACTTAGATTTCACAATGAACAAATCATACAGGCTAGGAAATAGAGACAGGACATACAATTTGTAGAGATGAACTACAGAGATGAGGTAAATGAGCTCCAAGCTAAGCTCTTACTGACAATTACAACACTACAACAACATGTGACATAGGAAAATACACTAATTGCCACCCTAGAAATGTCTGTTCTAGACAATATTTATGATATGCATGTGAGGCTAGAGCTACAACACATGGCCCTAGAACAACTGTCAGAAAAAATGGGAGAAAATGCTAGAAGATATCAAGCAAA
Organism: Thuja plicata; assembly: GCA_018584345.1. Taxonomy (NCBI): domain Eukaryota; kingdom Viridiplantae; phylum Streptophyta; class Pinopsida; order Cupressales; family Cupressaceae; genus Thuja; species Thuja plicata. The sequence continues at coordinate 849,106 of MU223665.1, forward strand.
CCCAGTCAAATATATTTGACACATTGTAAGTTACACATTTTTGTCACAATTTTGACATCTTATAAGTTGTACATTTTTTTTCATAAGTATCAAGGAAAGGGGGAAATTGATATGTTCACTCACCTCTATTAAAAGGAGGAAACAATATGTATAGTAAAAGAAAAAGGAAAATACAAGGAGAAAATACATGTATAGTATACATGTACATAAACTTATACTATATCGATGCATATAGTTAGGGGGAGTCATATGATGACAAAGATACCAACATGGTGTTCATACTAAACATTTTAGTATTATGTGATGACATGTAACTGATTGAATGTTTGATAATGTTAAGTTGAAGATTATGCAAAACATTAAACTAGTTAATGGTTTGTATTGTCATTGATGTCAACTTGATATTATCTATACGGTCATTTACATAATGCAAAAGACTTTAGAGAATCAATGGAACAATGGTTATGCTTTTAGCAATGCATAAAAGTCAAGTATTCACTAAGTGACAGACAACACCGATGGAGTGCACACCACCGGTAAAGACAGAGATAAAGTCACAGTGATGCCTGACGAGCAGAAGACAGTGTTGCCTGATGAAGCAGAATCACAGGGTGTCTGATGAGCTGAAAATAGAGTTTCCTGACAAGAAAGATCCAATGATACCCGACAGACAGAGATTCTGAAGCTAACTGAAGTTACATCGATGGAACTGGCAGTTGTCACCGACAACGAACTTCAAAATTGACCGACAGAACAAAGAGATCATAAAATGACAAAATATCTAGCTGGCAGAGCTAAGGGATAGAATTAACTGATTGTTTTATTCAATCACAGTCAAGCAATTGATTTATATAGTTGGAAAGAAGATTACTACAAGATAAATAAAGAGTTAAAGCCATAAATTAAATTGGCTAGATTGTTTTTTATGCCAAGAATCAAGAATCAAGAATCAATAATTAAGGAATATCATGTCTATATAAGAGACAAGCATGATTCATTTCTGCAAGCAGTTAGATACATGGGGGAGTGAATTGAAAGAAGATGCTAAAGAGAAACTACTGAAGGATAAACTTCATACAGACCTGATCAATCAAGCTAAGGGAGAGCTAAAGAATTCTGCAAACACCGATGAACAGACAAGCACAACATCACATAGCAGAAAGTGTGAAGTACAAAAGAATTGAATTGATATATTGATCAGAGAGGTATTGTACGTAAATAGATCTGAATATCTATAATTCAAAGTTGCATTAGAAACAGGTCATTGTGTTTCAGTTTAACCATTGAAGCATTAAGTCTCTTAATAGAGCAATACTTAACCATCTTTTATAATTGAGGTATATCCTAACAGATCTCCAAAAAGGTTGATTCATGATAGTAGCATCAGTCTTACCTAAAGCCTATTGATATTCTAAGAAGGAGGCTAACTCAAGGATGGTAGTAAGATTAGCATAAAGCCTATTGACAGTCTAAAGTCTGATTCAAGGACGGTAGCGTAGATGTCAGATACTAAGTGATAATCTATGTATAACAATTCTCTAACAAGGTTTCACTTAATAGTGTGTTTGTAACCTTTAACAGGGTTGGCTCCTAACAGGGCTCACTTCAGAAGAGTGAAATTTTGGGGTACCGGTCCCAGTGGTTTTTTCTCTTAACAGGGTTTCCACGTTAAAATCCATGTGTTATGTGTGTATGGTTTATTACTTTTTTGTTTTACATTTCACATTTGCATTTCTGGATTGATTGGTATACTCTGCATATTTACTAAGTATCGGTAAATGATTTTTTACTACTTATTGATAATCAAGGAGAACAAGGATAGACAAGGTAAACCGACAGATAGTTAATTATTTCAAGTATTTCAAGGCATACATCTTGTAGGGACTTAATAATCTGAGGTGTATTGATTGGTGGATTAAAGTTTAAAGGATAAATTTTTGAGGCCACTTATTCACCCCCCTCCCCCCCTCTCAATTATTACTAACAATTGGTATCAGAACTTGTGTGCTTAGAAGGAAGGTTTCAAGACCTAAGTAAAGATCAAAAGATGAACAGATGAGATGTGTCGAAGTTGAACAAAGACAACTTTGCTTCATGGCAAAGAAGAATAAAAATTCACTTATCAGGTATTGGCAATGATATTACTCAATACTTAGATACTAAATATGTGTTTTCTATAGGACCATTGATGGTAGATCAATTGAGAGTAAAGCATGAACATAATTGCATGGTTATAGAGATTTCTGCCTCACTATTTGATGTTGAATTTGATGATGTCAAAGATTGAAAAAATGCAAAGACAATGTGGGATAAGCTAAAACTTGTACATGGAGGTGATACAAATGTTTTGAGAGCTAAGGTAGAAAGCCTTAGAGGAAATTTTGATGATTTTAGAATGAAAGAAGGTGAAAACATCACTCAGTACAACACAAGAATAAAAGAAGCAGTCAATGCTATACGAGGCGTTGGAGGTAAAATTGAAGAGGAAACAGTGGTAAGTAAAATCTTAAGAATCTTATTGCTTGTATATGCTATTAGAGTCTCTGCTATTCAAGAAATGAGAGCAGTAGAAAACAATTTAGTCACTCTTGATAGCCTGATTGGTAGACTGATTTCATTTGAGATGAATAATTTTGATAATAGTGTTCTACCGAGTTTAGAGTCTTCATTTAAGTCTTCTATGAGAATAAGAAAATCTAGTCAGAGACACTCATCTAGAAGAGACAGTGAAAGTGAAAGTGAAGAAGAAGATCTAGATGAAATAGAAGCACTCATGGAAAGAAGAATGCAAAGAGGCAAAGTTAAATACAAAGGCAAGTTACCACTTGTATGTTTCAATTGTAAAGAGATTGGACACTTTACTGCAAGATGTCCTAACAAAAGAAAAGATGACAGAAGTGATAACAGATCTTTTGAGAAGAAATCAGACAGAGGTGATAACAAAGATTACAGAGGTTACCAACAATCAGAAAGAAATGATACCTGAGATCACAAGGATAAAGGCAAGAAGGCTAGCTATCTAGCTACTTGCAAAGATGAAGATACTGACACCAAATCGGATGATGATATCGAGATAATTTTTGTAGCTGTGAAGGATGATTTAGATGAAGATGAAAGGTATGAAGAAACTGCACTCATATCTAAGATTAGTAAGAATGATATCTGGATTATAGATAGTGGCTGCACTCACCATATGACCGGTGAAAAAGAAAATTTTAATTCTTTTGAATACTATAAAGGTGGTATAGTAAGAATGGGAAATGATACACCTTGTCAAATTGAAGGTAAATGAACAATAATGCTGAATAACCTGATTAAATGTGAAAATGCTTATTGGGTAAAAGGATTGAATTATAATCTATTGAGTGTTTCTCAGCTGGATAATTCAAGTTATAGAGTAGCATTTGAGAACAAGAAGGAAAAGATCTTCAATGAATCAGGAAAATTGATTGATACTAGTGAACAGACCAAAGGTAACTTATTATATTTGAATGATACTAACCCCACTTGCTTGATGACTAGAAATGAAGATATATGGTTGTGGCACAAAAGATTGTGTCATGTGAATTTTGACAACATGATAAAAATAAGTAGGAAAAGAAGTGTAAGAGGCTTACCGACGATGACGAAGCTAGACAACATCATGTACAAAAATTGTCAAAAAGGTAAAATGACAAAATCTAGTTTCAAAAGTAAAACCCATACATCTGATGACATTCTAGAATTAGTTCATACTGATTTATGTGGACCAATGAGGACAAAGAGCTATTATGGAGATAGATATTTTATTCTCTTTCTTGATGATTATTCTAGAATGATGACAATCATGTTTCTAAAAGAAAAATTAGAAGCATTCAAGATGTTTAAATGGTACAAGGCTATGGTAGAAAAAGAGTGGTAAAGATCTAAAATGTTTAAGATCAGATAGAGGAGGAGAATTTATATCAGATGAATTCACTAATTTCTATAATGAGCATGGTATAAAAAGACAAGTTTCTACACCAAGAACACCACAACAAAATGGGATTGCTGAAAGAAGGAATAGATTAATAATTGATTGTACAAGAACACTAATGATAGAGAATAACATGACCTAGATCTTCTAGAGAGAAGTTGTTAGCACTGCTGTCTATACACTTAACAGAGTACAATTGAGAAAGGACTCAAAGAAGAATCCTTATGAGCTATGGTATGGTAAAAAACCCAATGTAAGTTACTTCAAAATATTTGGCAGTCAATGTTATGTCTTAAA
>MU223665.1:879732-894042 GCA_018584345.1 Thuja plicata
AACAAGTTCAAGAAAAAGAGGTCATACTTGAATATGTGCAATCAAAAAAACAATTGGCTGATATCTTCACCAAGCCACTGCCCAAGGATACATTTGAGTACCTAAGAAAAAGACTAGGGGTCAAACCCATGTCTACCAGTCAGTAAAAGAAGAAGGCTGCATTAGCCATTTATTATCAGAATATCATTCATGATTGATGCAAGCAGAAAATGAACTTCAAAGCTACATCTATATATAGAAAGGTATATATCAGAACCAAACACCAGAACATATTGTTATATTGATGATGGATAAGGGAAATTCAAGGAATATATTATGGATAGAAGAAATTGTTTGACAGAATGTCAGCTATTTGACAAATATTTGTTTGGCATTGTTGTCAAAGGGAGAGAATGTATCCATATTATCATCATAAACTATTCATTATTAGATTACTCCAAATAGGGAGAGAATATCCATAGGGAGAGAATTTGTATAAAAGTTGCAAACAATAGATAGTGACATCAAGAAGAAGAAAAGTCAAAAGAGAGAAATGGACACAAACAGAGGTCACAACACATCAGAAGAAGAAACAAAGAAAGCTGCAAGAATCAAATATAAGCTAATACAGAGCTTACCGGAGGTCAGACATTTTTATCAGTTATCAAAACAAACTGTTTGGTAATTTGATGAATCTCAACAATAGTATTTCATGTTGTATTAGAAATAGTATAGTGTGATAATATAGCATGTTGCCATCAATGCTAAAGGGAGAGATTGATGACATGTAACTGATTGAATTTTTGATAATGTTAAGTTGAAGATGATGCAAAATATTAAACCAGTTAATGGTTTGTATTGCCATTGATGTCAACTTGATATCATCTGTACGATCATGTACATAATGCCAAAGAATTTAGAGAATCAATGAAACAATGGTTATACTTTTAGTAATGCATAAAATTCAAGTATTAACTAAGTGATAGACAACACTGACGGAGTGCACACCATTGGTAAAGACAGAGATAAAGTCACAGTGACACCCGATGAGCAGAAAATAATGTTGCCTGACAAAACAAAATCACAGGATGCCCGATGAGCTAAAAATAGAGTTGCACACAATAAGAAAGATCCAATGATACCCGAAGGATGGATATTTTGAAGCTAACTAAAGTTACACCGAAGGAACTGGTAGTTGTCACCGGCGACGAACTGCAGAATTAACTGACATAATAGAGAGATCAGAAAATGACAAAATATCTAGCTGGCAGAGCTAAGGGATATAATTAAATGATTGTTTTATTTGTTTTATTCAGTCACAGTTAAGCAATTGATTTATACAGTTGGAAAGAAGATAACTACGAGATAAATTAGGAGTTAAAGTCGTAAATCAAATTGGCTGGATTGTTTTTTATGCCAAGAATCAAGAATCAAGAATTAAGGAATATCATGTCTAGATAAGAGACAAGAATAATTCATTTCCGCAAGAAATTAGATACACAGGGGAGTGAATTGAAAGAATATACTGAAGAGAAACTGGTGAAGGATAAAATTCATATAGTCCTGATCAATCAAGCTAAGGGAGAGCTAAAGAATTCTGCAGACACTGACAAACAAACAAGCACAACATCACAAAGCAGAAAGTATGAAGCATAAAGGAATTGAATTGATACATTGATCAGAGAGGTATTGTACGTAAATAGATCTGAATATCTGCAATTCAAAGTTGCATTAGAAATAGGTCATTGTGTTTCAGTTTAACCATTGAAGCATTAAGTCTCTTAATAGAGCAGGACTTAACTATCTTTTATAATTGAGGTATATCCTCATAGATTGCCAAAAAGGTTGATTCATGATAGTAGCATCGGTCTTACCTAAAGCCTATTGACAGTCTAAGAAGGAGGCTGACTCAAGGATGGTAGTAAGATTAGCATAAAAACTATTAACAGTCTAAAGACTGATTCAAGGATGGTAGCATAGATGCCAGATACTAAGTGACAATCTATGTATAAAAATCCTCTAACAAGGTCGCACTTAACAGTGTGTTTGTAACCTTTAACAGGGTTGGCTCCTAACAGGGCTCACTTAAGAAGAGTGAAAATTTGGGGTACCGGTCCCAGTGATATTTTCCCTTAACAGGGTTTCCACGTTAAAATCCATGTGTTATGTGTGTATGGTTTATTACTTTATTGTTTTACATTTCACATATGCATTTTTAGATTGATTGGTATACTTTGCATATTTACTGAGTATCAGTAAATGAGTTTTGCTGCTTATCAGTAATCAAAGAGAATAAGGATAGGCAAGGTAGACCGACAGATAGTTAATTATTTCAAGTATTTCAAGCCATATGTCTTTTAGGGACTTAATAATTTGAGGTGTATTGATTGGTGGATTAAAGTTTAAAGGATAAATTTTTGAGGCCACTGATTCACCCCCCCTCTCAGTTATTACTAGCATTATGCACATATCAATTCTTGATACTAATGTCAAAGGGGGAGATTGGAGGCATTATATTTTTCCATTAGTCTACTTAGGGAAAAACATGATCTGCACTATCGATTTACTCCACACCGACAGATAGGGCACAACACCACCCGACAAACACTGTTAAGTGTTATTTGATGACAAAATGGTTAAAGGAAACCTGACGAGTAACAACAGTGCAACCTGACGGAACAACACAGAGAGGAACCTGAAAGACAAATGGAACCTGATGAATAGTTCAGACAAAGGAATGCTGAAAAAATTCAAGTTCAACCCGATGACCAAGAACCGATAGTCAGTTACACCCCGCAAAAAATGGATCTAAATTTCCATGTCAGATAAATCACTGAAGTTGTATTTATAGCTTCTTGATTTACTTTAAAATCCATTATGTGCAGAGGAAATAATGTATTTATTATTGTTTTAATTAGTTTTACTATTTTAAAATATGCAAACTAAAGATCAAGGTCAAGTTGTAAACTTTGGATCTAAGAGTTAACATTGTAATGCATGATTCCAAGATAGGTCAAATACTTGTATAAGTAGGTGCTCAATCCATTGAGAATAGTTGTTTTTCAATGAAGATAGTAGCCACGGAGAGCAACTAGAGACTAGACAAGTGAATTCATGCAGAAGGACAGAAAAATAATCAAGTCAGTTTCAAGAATAGAACAGAGGCTACCAACAACAGAGAAAAGGTATTCATTAATCACTTAAGGTGATATTATTATTTTGAGAGTTTTAATGGTTCTGTAATCAGCAATTATAGATTGTATGCAGTTAGGTCAGCATTTGTACTCATTCTAACAAGTGTAGTACACTAATGAAATCCTTTCAAGAAAGGTGGGCTTAACCATCCTATTTTAAAATATCATAACTAAGTGCACACTTAAATCAGTGTTACTAAAGCTCTTAACATAGTAGATCTTAACAGGTCTCCACCTTAATACTCCTAATAGGGTAGATCATCAGATGTGATCAAATTGAAAGCGTTAACTAGCTCCCTTCCATTCTGCAGATAGTGAATATTTGGGGGTGCCATCCCCACCACAGTTTTTACATCCTAATAGGAGTTTTCTGCGATACCATATCTTGTGTTATGTGTTTATCATTTTCATGAATGTTTCTATGAATGCTGCAAACCATTAAAGACTATGAATAAATAATATATACATAAGAAAGAACAAAAGTAATGGTCGGTAATGCATTAATGTATTATTACTAATGATGAATTAAGAAAGGTGTTAAAAGTTTTAGAGGCACTGATTCACCCCTCCCCTCTCAGTACTACTTCCCATTAATTCCAACAAGGGTCTGCTCTCACTTGGTGGAAATTCATCCAAGATGAGAGGGAGAAGGAAGGGAAAAGTCCCATTGCTTCATTGAAGGCTATGGTAGAAAGATTCAAAGATGCTCACATCCCTGAGGATTACAAAATCCAGTTGCACAAGAGAAGATAAGGTCTAAGGAAGAAGGACTTAGATGTCAATTCATACAGTGAAGAATTTTAGAGACTGTGTGTGAGGTCAAGAGTAGCAGAGGATGATAAGGTGAAGGTAGAAAGGTACCTTAATGGACTTAAATAGACCATTCAAGATGATATGAGTCCTTTGAATCCAGACATAGTTCAAAAATGCCACCAAATTGCTATCAAGGTGGAAGACAATTTGAAGAAGAAACAAGATTCTAACACCTCAAGAGGAAGGGGTAGAGGAAGAGACACTAGAGGACAAAGAAGTGGCTATAGAGGAAGAAACTTTGATTCTAAAAGTCAAGAAGATACTAAGCTCACTGAAAAACATGAAGGAAACTTCAATAGAGGGAGTTCAAGTAGAGGAAGGAACTCTAACAATAGAGGAAGAGGCAGTAGCCAAGGAAGAGGCAACTATTTTGCCAATATGAAGTGCTATCACTGTAATCAGTTAGGACATATGGCATATAGGTGTCCAAAGAAGGGAAGTACCTCTCAAGTTGGTAACAAAAGAGTGAACTATGCTCATGAGGAGATATGTGGAAACAAGAACCCTGAAGTGCCATTAGAATCAGAGGAGGGAGAGAATATCATGACGAGGAGAACTCTAATCAAAGAGTTAGTGAAGGAAGAACTTAGTCAAAGGAGATCACTGTTCAGAGTAAAGTGTAAGATGATGGGAATAGTGTGTAGAGTCATCATAGACATAGGGTCAACTGACAATATAGTGTTAGAGGAGGCATTGAGTAATTTTAAAATGACAAGGATACCCCACACCAGTCCCTATAAGGTCACTTGGCTAAACAAAGGAAAACATGTCCTAGTTAATGAGCAAGCTTGGGTAGAATTGTCAATTGGGAGATATAAGGATAAAGTTTTATGTCATGTCTCACCTATGGAAGCATGTCACTTGCTCCTAGGTAGACCATGGAAATTTGATAGGAGGGCCATGCATGATGGAGTGACAAATTCATACTCCTTCAAGAAAGACAATGTGACATACAAAATCCAGTCACTGTTGGAGGATGCATAATTGAAGTCTATTGGTCCCAATGTTCTCATGGTGAGTGAAAAAGAGTTCTTAGAGACCTTTGATGAAGGAGAAGGAGTTGGATTTTCAATGGTGTTAAAGCCAAAGGAAATTGTAGACAAAAACAAAGAAGAGGACAGAGCAGCCAAAAAAAGTCCAAGACATGCTAGTGAAGTATGAAAGAATAGTGAGTGATGGAAAACCATCAACCCTACCCCCTAAGAGGTCTATAAGCCATTAGTTAGACCTAATACCATGAGCTACCCTTCGCAATAAGGAATACTATAAAATGACTCCCCAAGAGAATGAAGAGATTGCTAGACAAATCAAAGAGATCTTAGAACAAGACCTTATAAGAAAGAGCATTAGCCCTTGTGTCATACCCATAGTATTAGTACCTAAAAAGGGAGGAATTTGGAGGTTATGTATAGACTCCAGAGAAATTAATAGGATCACTATTAGGTATAGGTTCCCTATCCCTAGGATACAAGACCTAATGGACTGCCTAGGAGGAGGAAGGTATTTTACAAAGATAGACCTAAAGAGTGGCTATCATCAAATCAAAGTAAATGAAGGGGATGAGTGGAAAATATCCTTCAAGACTATAGAGGGACTATATGAGTGGCTTGTTATACCATTTGGGTTGTCAAATTCCCCATCAACATTCATGAGGTACTCAAAGAGTATAATGGAAAGTTTATCGTGGTATAATTAGATGATATACTCATCTATAGTAAGACAAGAGAAGAGAACCTCAAACACCTTGAACTAGTTTTTAAGAAGCTGTAGGAGGAGAATTTGATGATCAACTTAGAAAAGTGTGAGTTCATTAAGACAAAGTTAGTGTACCTTGGTTTTTTGCTATCTCAGGGCAACTTAAAGATGGATCCTAGCAAAGTGGAGGCCATCATCAATTGTACTACTCCAAGAACAAGCAATGAGGTAAGAAGTTTTCATGGCCTACCACAGTACTATAGAAATTTTTGATGACATGTAACCGATTGAATGTTTGATAATATTAAGTTGAAGATGATGCAAGACATTAAATTAGTTAATGGTTTGTATTGTCATTGATGTCAACTTGATATCATCTATATGGTCATGTAACTAATGCCAAAGACTTTAGAGAATCAATGGAACAGAGATTATGCTTTCAGCAATGCATAAAAGTCAAGTATTCACCAAGTGACAGAAAACACCGATGGAGTGCACACCATCAGTAAAGGAAAAGAAAAAGTCATAGTGATGCTCGACGAGCAGAAGATGGTGTTTCCTGACGAAGCAAAATCATAGTGATACCCGATGAGTAAAATCCAAGGATGCCCGATGGACAAATATCCCGAAGCTAACTAGAGTCACACCGATGGAACTGGCAGTTATCACTGACAACTAACTATAGAGTTGACCGACAGAACAGAGAGTTTTGAAAATGACAAAATATCTAGTTGGTAGAGCTTAAGGATAGACTTAACTGGTTGTTTTATTTTTTTATTTGACTAGAGTTAAGTAATTGATTTACAGATGATTTGTATAATTGGCAATAAGATATCTATGAGATAAATTAGGAGTTAAAGCCGTAAATCAGATTGGCTAGATTATTTTTCACGCCAAGAATCAAGAATGAAGAATGAAGAATTAAGGAATATCATGTATATATAAGAGATAAGCATAATTAATTTCCACAAGCAATCACATAAACGAAAGGGGAGTGAATAGAAAGAAGATGCTGAAGAGAAACTAGTGAAGGATAACTTCATACAGTCCTGATCAATCAAGCTGAAGAAGAGCTAAAGAATTCTACAGACACCGATGAATAGTGAAGCACAACATCAAAGAGAAGAAAGTCTGGAGCACAAGGAATTGAATTGATACACTGATCAGAAAGGTATTGTACTTAAATAGATCTAAAAATCTACAATTCAAGTTCCATTAGAAACAGGTCATAGTATTTCAGTTTAACCATTAAAGCATCAAGTCTCTTAACAGAGCATGACTTAACTATCTTCTATAATTGAGGTATATCCTCACAAATTGCCAAAAAGGTTGATTATGAAAGTAGCATTGAAATTGCATAAAGCCTATTGATAGCCTAAGAAGAAGTTTGATTCAAGGATGGTTGCAAGATTTGCCTAAAGCCTATTGACAGTCTAAGAAGGAAGCTGATTCAAAGATGGTAGCAAAATAGATGCCAGATACTAAGTGACAAGCTCTATGTATAAAATCCTCTAACAAGGTCACACTTAACAGTGTGTTTGTAACCTTTAACAGGGTTGGGTCCTAACAGGGCTCACTTCAAAAGAGTGAAAATTTGGGGTACTGGTCCCAGTGGTTTTTCCCTTAATAGGGTTTCCATGTTACAATACACGTGTTATGTGTGTATGGTTTATTACTTTATTGTTTTACATTTCACATTTGTATTTCTAGATTGATTGGTATACTCTACATATTTACTGAGTATCAATAAATAGTTTACTACTTATCAGTTATCAAGGAGAATAAGTACAGACAAGGTAAAATGACAGACAGTTAATTATTATAAGTATTTCATGGCATGCATCTTGTAGGGACTTAATAATATGAGGTGTATTGATTGGTGGTTAAAGATTAAAGGATAAATTTTTGAGGCCATTGATTCACCCCCCGCCCCTCTCAGTTATTACTAACAATTTTATTAAACAATTTAGTGCAATTTGTGCTCCTATGTTGGACACTATTAAAGGAGGCATGAAGACTAAGTTTATTTGGATTGAACAAGTTAAAAATGGATTTGAGCTACTGAAAAAGAATATTGCAACCCAACCAATTTTGGTCTTGCCAAATTTTGAAAATTTGTTTATAGTGGAGTGTGATGCCAACAATGTGGGAATTTGAGCTGTCTTAAGCCAAGAGGGAAGACCAGTGGCCTTCCACTCTGAGAAAATAAGTGAATCTAAGAAGAAATATTCTTCTTATGACCTAGAGATGTATGCTCTAGTCTAGTCACTGAGAAAATGGAGGCATTACTTGCTTCCAAGGGAGTTCATAGTCTATTCATATAATCAAGCCTTGAGCTTCTTGAATTCACAAGACATATTGAGTCGTACACATATGAAGTGGGTTGAATACTTGCAAGCATACACATTTAACATCAAACACAAGAAGGGATGGCAGAACAAGGTTGCAGATGCCTTGAGTAGAAGAGCCCTTACTGTCCAAGAGATTCAACTGTAGAACATGGGAATAGACAACTTCAAAGATCTATATGGTCATGATGAAGACTTTCTAGACATTTATAGGGTATGTCGAGAATATCATAACCACTTTCATAGTAAATATTTTGAATATACTTTGTAAAGTAATCTCCTATTTAAAGGAAGTCAACTATGTGTCCCTAGCGGGTCTATAAAGGATAATTTGATTTAGGAGAAACATAAGGGTGCATTAAGTGGTCATTTTGGGGTTAGTAAGACACAAGAACTTGTTCAAAGATTTTACTTTTGGCCAAAGATGAATGTGGATATTAGGAAATATGTTGAGATTTGCATTGTGTGTGCAAAGGCCAAGGGAACATCCACTAATGCTGGCCTATACCAACCACTTCCTATCCCAACTAGACCATGGGAATGCTTGAGCATGAAATTTGTGGTTGGATTGCCCAAGTCAATATAGGAAATGGATAGTGTCTATGTGATAGTAGACAAGTTTAGTAAAATGGCTCACTTTGTGCCATGTAAGACAACCAATGATTCTAGTCAGATAGATTCTCTTTTCTTTAAAGAGGTTGTCAGAATATATGGATTACCTTTGAGCATTGTGTCAGACAGAGACACCAAGTTTATGAGTCACTTTTGGAAGACTCTATGGAAAAAGATGGGCACCAACTTATCCTTTGGATCTACATACCATCCTTAGACTGATGGTCAAATGGAGGTAGTTAATAGGATTCTTGGAAATCTCCTAAGATGCTTAACAAAGGAGTATGGTCAGACATGGGACTAACTCATAGGTCAAGCTGAATATGCTTACAATGACACTGTGAACATGACTACGGGTAAGAGTCCTTTTGAAATTGTCTATGGTCTACACCCTAGAGGCATTTATGATCTTAGAGAATTGAAGGATGGAGTTAAAGGGAGTGTATATGCAGAGGAATTTTCATATGCTATGCAAGAAGTTCATGACACAGTTAGGAAGACACTGATCAACAACACTGAGAAGATCAAGAGTAAGGTTGATGAAGAAAAGAGGGATGTTCAATTCAAGGTTGGGGATCTAGTGATGGTATATCAGAACAAGGCTAGACTATAGAAAGGAATCCCACACAAGTTACAGATGAGAAGAATTGGCCCCTACACTATACTGGCCAAGTATAGATCAAATGCTTACAAGGTGGAGTTACCAGAGAAAAATGGCTTGTCACCTGTCTTTAACATTGTAGACTTGTTTCTATACAAGGGACAAATCCCTGATCCAAATTAGAGTTTGACTAAGGTGATCCAAGAGGTAGAAGAACTCCATTTTACATCTACACCAGTCAAGAAGGAAGACTGCATACTAGAATCCAAAATTTACAAGAAAACAAGGAAGAAGAATTACAAAGAACACTTAGTGAAGTGGTAAGGACAACTAGATGCAGATGAAACATGCATAAAGGAGTTATAATTCAAAAACTTGGGTGTTGATCCTGACTTACTCAATCCAAGGATGGATTGAAAACTTTCACTTAGGGAGGATGGTGCAGGAGCACCTAGGCTACGTACTAAACCCTAGATGTTTTGGCTTGTAACTGACCTTGGCCAAGTCAGTGTGTGTGTTTATTTTGGACCTTAGAAGGTGTTTCAAGGTGTGTTACTAGGTGGATAGATAGTTAGTGTCTAATCCAACCTAGTATAGTTAGGTTACTTTATTGCTTAGTTTTGGTCTAAATGGGAAATGTGGTCTAAATGTGTCCTAGACCTTAGCATAGTAAGCAAAATGCTTTTCTAGGCTTTTATGAGGTTGGTTCATTGAACCATATGGGTTAGAGGCCCTAAAAGATAGGATGGAGGTATAAATGTAAAGATGCTAAAAGTTGCTCAAAAGTTGTCATGACAATATTTGCAATTTTTTGCAAATGTTGCATGCAACTTGACAACTTTGGATTCCCCTCATTGTAGGAGTGGAAATTTAATGGACAAGGCCTAGAAACATGGAAGAAGCATCTTAAGGATGTATGTGGCTCATTTCTTGAGGTAGAAGTGACTGTACAAGCAAGTTTTTGAATATTAAGCAGCTCTGCAATTCTGTGTTGTTAGCAATATTCGAGCATTTTGAGTTACAAAGAATTTAGATGGATTTAAATAATCGATGTAATGTTATATTTATGTTGAGTGGGTAGATACAATAATTTTTCATTCATTTAGAAATCACTTTAGAGTTAGTTTAGTAGCATTAAAAAATTGTTTAGGATTTAGGGAGTTTGCTAGTTGAGTTTAGAGTAGTTTGTGTTTCCATGGCTCCCCCATGGAATATAACCTTGGGAATATCCTAAGGGTAGATGAATGTTTTAGGGGTGCATATGTATAGTTTATATGTGAAATTAGAGGTCCTAAAGAGTTGAGCTACTAATTTTAGATTTATGTCGTAGGCGAACAATGATTGTCCGGTTAGGAGTATAATAGGGTAAGAATCAAGTGTCATTGCAAGGGAGTGTGTGAGGGAGAGAAATGAAGTGTGGTTCCAAGAGTCTTAGGGTTTAACTGATCCTTTTCTATGAGCCTAGATCCTATCCAAGCTATCTTGACACATTTTTAGCAAGAAATCAGTGTTTCACTGTCGATGCTTGAAAATAGGCCTAAAAGAACTACATTTCTGGACAGTAGTGTACAGATGGGTTGAGGAGCTAAAACCTTGAAAATATTTAAGGTCTTTGGAAAGGGTATCTGATTACTAAGTTATTTTTTATATTTGTGTGCAATTTTTTGACAAGAAACTGAAAAAATACAAAGCATTCTGAAGGTGGAACTCGATCACTTTGGTGTAGAAGACCCATTAAAATGGGATGCAAAAGATGTCAAAAGGATGTATTAAAGTTGGATATGTCCTTTTTAGAACTTGTATGAATTTTTGGGAAGGATTGAGCTTGGAATCATCCAAGGAAGCATAGAGGTAAAGAGCAATGTCAATGGTAGAAAACTCTCAAGATTTGGCACAAAGCAACTAGGTCATAGTGTGGAGTTAGAATATACTTGCGGTGTGAAGACTCAAGGCTTTCATGGATTCTAGAAGGGAATTAGAATCCTAGGTGGACTAAGGAAAGTTAAGACCTTAGGTGAGTTAGTGAAATCCAATCTTGGGACTCTTCTATCAGGTTTTGGTTTGGGTTATTTTTAGGATTATAATTTACATCATGGTTAGGGTTAAGATTTTTTTTATGGATTGATTTAGAGTAAGCATTATGGTCAAATTTAAGGTTTAGGATAAGGATTGTGGTTACAATTAGGGTTTAAAACATGGTTAGGATTAAATTTAGGGTTTGGGTTAGGGCTATGGTTTGGGATAGGGCTATGGTTTGGGATAGGGCTATGGTTAGAATTAGGGTTAAGGGTAAAGTTTGGGACTATAGTTAAGGTTAGGATTTACATCATGGCTATAGTATGGTTATGGTTAGGGTTTGGAGAATGGTTAGGGTGAGGGTTAGAATTATGGTAAATGTTAGGGTTATAATTTTGGTTAGAGTTAATGATTTAGGTTAGGTTTTTATTATTATTATTGTTAGAGTTAGAGTTTACCTCATGGTTAGTGGTGCATAGCCCTTTCTTCACTACCTTCAATCCTTATGAATGGTTCCTCAATCCAAGGACCAAGCCAAGGACCCTAAAATATTTTTACTAAAATTATAGGTTGATTTACACTTTACATAATGGGTTGCATACCCCCTTCAACCTAATGCTTCCAAAACCTAAACAAACCCTTAGGGTTTCCTTATGAACTTCAAGTGACCCTTAAGCATAGAATGACCCTCTTAGGATTGATATGATTCCCAAGACCCAAGGGACATAAATAATTCAAAATGGTGTTTTATTATGCTAACATGACAGGAATCCATCAGCGGTTCTATACTCCCAATCTACTAGTGAACACTTATTCACAAAAGACCAATCCCTGATCTAGATCATAGTTTGACTGAGGTCATCAAAGAGGTAGAAGAACTCCATTTTCCATCTACATGAGTCAAGAAGGTAGAATGCATAATAGAATCTAAAATTTAAAATAAAACAAGGAAGAAGGATTATAAAGAACACTTAGTGAAGTGGCAAGGACAACTTGATGCAGATGCAACATGGATAAAGGAGTTAGAAATCAAAAATTTGGGCATTGATCCTAACTTACTCAATCCAAGGATGGATTGAAAACTTTCACTTAGGGAGGATGGTGCAGGAGCACCTAGGCTACCTACTAAATACTAGATGTTTTGGATTGTAACTGACCTTTGCCAAGTTAATGTGTTTGTTTATTTTGGACCTTAGAAGGTCTTGCAAGGTGTGTTACTTGGTGGATAGATAGTTAGTGTCTAATCCAACCTAGTATAGTTTGGTTACTTCATTTCTTAGCTTTGGTCTAAATGGGAAATGTGGTCTAAATGTGTCCTAGACCTTAGCATATTAAGAAAGATACTTTTATAGGATTTTATGAGGTTGGTTTATTGAACCATATGGGTTAGAGGTCCTAAAAGATAGGATGGAGGCATAAATGCAAAGATGCTAAAAGTTGCTCAAAAGTTGTCATGACAACATTTGTAGCTTTTTGCAAATGTTCCATGCAACTCGAAAACTTTGGATTCCCCTCATTGTATGAGTGGAAAATTAATGGACAAGGCATAGAAACAATGAAGAAGCATCTTAAGGATGTATGTGGCTCATTTACCGAGGTAGAAGTGACTGTAAGCAAGTTTTTGAATAGTAAGAAGCTCTGCAATTCTGTTGTTAGAAATATTCAAGCATTTTGAGTTACAAAGAATTTAGATGGATTGAAATGATCGATGTTATGTTATATTTCTGTTGAGTGGGTAGATACAACACTTTTTAATTCATTGAGAAATCACTGTAGAGTTCATTTAGTAGCATTAATAAATTGTTTAGGTTCTAGGGAGTCTGCTAGTTCAGTTTAGAGTAGTTTGTGTTTCCATGGCTCCCCCATGAAATCTAACCATGGGAATCTCCTAAGGGTAGATGAATGTTTTAGGTTAGCCTATGTATAGTGTATATGTTCGAGGAGAGGTCCTAAAGAGTCAAGCTAATATTTTTAAAGTTATTCCCTAGGTGAACAATGACTGTCCAGTTAGGGGTATAACAGGGTAAGAATCAAGTTCCATTGCAAGGGAGTGTGTGAGGGAAAGAAACCAAGTGTGGTTCCAGGAGCCTTAGGGTTTAACTAATCCCTACCTATGATCCTAGATCCTATCCAATAGCAAGAAATTAGTGTGTCATTGTCAATTCTTGAAAATAAGCCTAAAAGACCTACATTTTAGGACATTAGTGTATGGATGGGTTGAGGAGATAAAACCTTTAAAATATTTAAGGTCTTGGAAAATGGTATCCGATTCCTAAGTTATTTTTTAGTTTTGTGTCGAATTGTTTGACAAGAAACCAGAAAAACCCTCTGGATAGGGCTATTAGGGCTACTAGGCCTAATAGGATCCAAAGCATTGTGAAGGTGGAACTAGATCACTTTGGTGTAGATGACCCATTCAAATGGGATTAAAAAAATGTCAAAAGGATGTCTTGAAGGTGGATATTTCCTTTTTAGAACTTGTACAAATGTTTGGGAAGGATTCAAGCTTGGAATCATCCAAGGAAGCATAGAGGTAAAGAGCAATGTCAATGGTGGAAAACTCTCAAGATTGGGTACAAAGAAACTAACTCATAGTGTGGAGTTAGAATAGACTTGGGGTGTGAAGACTCAAGGATTTGGTGGATTTTAGAAGGGAATCAGGATCCTGGGTGGACTAAGTCAAGTTAAGACCTTTGGGGAGTGAGTGCAATCCAATCTTGGAACTCTTTTATCAGGTTGTGGTTTGGGTTATTGTTAGGATTATAATTTACATCATGGATAGGGTTAAGGTTTTTGTTATGCATTGATTTAGAGTAAGGATTATGGTCAAAGTTAAGGTTTAGGATAAGCAATGTGCTTACAATTATGGTTTACAACATGGTTAGGATTAAATTTAGGGTTTGGGTTAGGGATATGGTTTGGTATTGTTTGATGTCGAATGTGGACCTCTCTATTCAACACAAACGCAACATAGTCCTTATTCAATCAATGAATTCGCAAAGACAAACATTGAATTGTTTTCTCTACGAAGGTGATTGAGGCGACCTGTTGC
>MU223665.1:894755-927981 GCA_018584345.1 Thuja plicata
TAATCATTTTAGATTTAGGAATTAAATTGTAATGTCAGATTTATGCAAATTTGGGTTTTCTGCATTTGAAACTCAGTCGATTAAAGTCAATTAGGAGAAGAATTTGCCTGGAACAATAGGACTTCGAGGATGAGAAAATGCACCAAAATTGATTAGGTTGTTAGGTGCCAATTTTGGGGTGTTACAGGTATAGGGTTATGGTTAGAATTAGGGTTAAGGGTAAAGTTTGTGATTATAGTTAGGGTTAGGATTTACATCATGGCTATAGTATGGTTACGGTTAGGGTTTGGACAATGGTTAGCATAAGGGATAGAATTATGGTAAATGTTAGGGTTAGAATTTTGGTTAGAGTTAAGGATTTAGGTTAGGTTTTTTTTATTATTGTTAGAGTTAGAGTTTACCTCATGGTTAGTGGTGCAGAGCCCTTGCTTCACTACCTTCAATCCTTATGAATGGTTCCTCAATCCAAGGACCAATCCAAGGACCCTAAAATATTGTTACAAAATTTATAGGTTGATTTAAACTTTACATAATGGGTTCCATATCCCCTTCAACCTACTACTTCCAAAACCTAAACAAACCCTTAGGGTTTCCTTATGAACTTCAAGTGATCCTTAAGGCCAGAATGACCCTCTTAGGATTGATATGCTTCCCAAGACCCAAGGGACATAAAGAATTCAAAATGGTGTTTGCCTATGCTAACATGAAAGGAATCCATCACAGGTTCTATACTCCCAATCTACTAGTGAACACTTATTCACAAAAGACCCCAATTGCTTATAGCCCTTCCTGGACTATTTTTCAGGAATTAACTCCTTATTTCTCCAAAGGACCCAAAGTATTAAATGGTGATTAAAATATCCTTTAAATATTTATACAACCCTCCAAAATGGTTTGGTCTAGTTCACTAAGAAAGGGTATCAACCCTTACTGAGAATCAGAGACCTAATTGTTCTAATTAGGCTCATTTTCCAAAGGAAGTGCTTCTTAATGATGTTCCACCACAAAATCATTTACTAGGTCATCTTTTAGGAATGTATTAAGTATAAATTCCAAAGGATTATCCTTTGATCTATCACCCAACTCTACATATAGAAATTTCTCTATTCTTCACCTTAGTGCCCACATAGAGATGTCCACCTAGGGCATTAGTTTTATTCCTACTCTGCTAAGGAACCTGCAAAAAATCATTGGATTGATAGAGCATATAGGACACACTTTTGTTTCCTTCTGGTTCTTTAATAACCAAGGGTGGGTTGTAAATATATGGTCATTTCTTTGACAAGCCCTAGAAATGGCTTTTTTTTAGACCACCGATGAGTAAAAATGAGTCTCCTCCCTCTAAACAGAAGATCAAACCCCCAGAATTGATGCATATGAAAGGTTAAAGAAAAATATAAAATACAAAACTATATTTCAAAACATATATCTATCAGATAAGGTCATACACGGTCTCAGAACACAAAAAATGCAGGAATTTTACCATTTTTATTAAATCTCCAAATGCAAAAAATTACAATATCCTCCTCTTGAATTGGATAGGTTTGTTTCATTAATATTTATGTGTTTTCCAATCTTATCCAACCAATTTATAAACTGTGGTGACTATTGGGTGCAAAATACAAATTTATGCAAAAGGTTTCATTAGCAACATTGACAACTTTTTTTGCAAAAGTTGTCAAACTTAACAACTTTACAAATCATTGAATTTGAGTCATCTAGGACTTAACCAAGACCTCCTAAGACACATTATCAAAAATTATAAGACTCTTATACATGCCTCTAAGTGAATATTTATATGGTGGTGTATGGGGAACCATTCCATGACATTGGGTTACATGGTAAGGATCTTTATTACTAACATCAAAAACACTGAAATAAAACAAAATGCATTGTCGGAACACAACCGTGGTGTCATTAGGCCTTGTATTCTCCATTTTGGGGTTCTCATGCACCATAATCCTAGGGTTAATTTATCTCAATTCCTCTTGAGATAATATCTTCAACACAAGTATCATGCTTCTTCATGTCAACTTCATCCATCCACACAACTTCCTCTTCAACAAATGCTTCCCATTTAACAAGATACTTCTTGTATATGTTCTTCCTAGTCTTAATGATGACCATGGTATCCAAGATCTTCTCAAGTCTTCTTGTTTCATGGTGAGTAATGTCTACAATGGATTCTTCCAACTCTTCCACCTATACATTATTTCATGCATGTACATCTCCCTTATAGGGTGTTAGAACATAAATGTTAAAGATATGAGAGATACCAAGATCCAGTGATAATGTTATTTTGTATGCATTCATTCCATATTTCTTCAATACTTGAAAAGGGCTAACTTTCCTCATCATTAATTTTGATTACTTCCCTTTGGGTAGTCTTTCTTTCTTTAGGTATGCCCATACTAAATCTCCTACTTGCAACTAAACATCTCTCCTTATCTTATCTTCTATTTGCTTGTACTTCTCTAAAGTCTTTTGAAGTGTTTTCTTTACCTATTAATGAATCTCCCTTATATTGTCTACAAATTTTTCTCCTTTGGCACTTGTTTATTCCTCTTGTGGAAGGTATCTCAACTCCAATACCCCTCTACGATTCTATCCATAGATTATTTGAATAGGGATCTTGCTAGCTTTCCTATTTACTAAATCATTATAGATAAATTACTCCTATGGTAGGATGGATTGCCACTCTTCTCCATTTTTCTTAGTCAAGCATCTCGAGAGGCTCCCCAAATACCTATTTACTACTTCAGTCTACCCATCCATTTGTGGATGGTAGGTAGAATTAAAGTTTAGATTGGTGCCCAATCTCTTCCATAGTGTCCTCCAGAAGTGGCCAATGAACTTCACATCCCTATCAAATACAATTGTCTATGGTTATCCATGCATCCTTACAATCTCTTTGAAATTTTTTTCTATGTATGTGGCATCACTTGCTCTTTTACAAGGTAGAAAGTGGGCCATCTTACTGAACCTATCGACCACTACATAAATACTATCAAATCTTCTCTAAGTTCTAGGTAGACCCATGAAAAAATCCATACTATAACTCTCCCATGACCACGTAGGGATAGGGAGTGGTTGATACAGTCCTGCATCAGTGGATGTTCCTTTTTCTCTTTGACAAATGGTAAATGTCTCTACAATCCTCCTAACATCACTTTGAACCTTAGGCCAGAAGTAGAACCTATTTACTTTTTCTAGGGTTCTATCCAACCAAAAATGTCCACTCATGCTTCCACAATGTTTCTCTCTGATTATGGTCTGCCTCATTGAACACCTAGGGATACATAACTGACTACCTTTGAACAATATCCCATCCTATATCAAAAAATCACAGTACTTAACATGATAAGCGTCAGAAAATTTAGTGCAAACCTTGTATATCTCATTGAAGTCTTCATCTCCATCATACATGCTCTTGAAGGAATCGATCCCTACACTCTAAAAATTCACTTCATGCATAACCAAACTCCTCCTTCTTAGAGAATCTACCAATTTGTTGGATATTCCTTTGTTGTGCTTGATAATGAAAGTATAGGCTTGAATGGAGTCAACCCATTTCTTGTGCCTATGACTTAGCTTCTCCTGGCTATTCAGAAAACTTAGAGCTTGGTTGTCAGTGAAAATAAAAAACTCCTTGGGAAATAGGTAATGCCTCAATTTTCTTAGTGCTTGGACTAGAACATACATCTCTAATTCATAAGAAGAGTATATCCTCTTAGCTTCACTAATATTTTCACTGAAGAAGGCTATGGGCCTTCCTTCTTGACTCAAAAATGCACCTAAGGCCATGTTATATTCATCACACTCTATAGTAAAAACTTTGTGAAAATAAGGGAAAAAAAGTACTAGTTGTTTTTCCACCTTTTGTTTCAGAGTTTGGAAAGATTTCTCTACTTCCTTTGTCCACCCAAATCAGAACTTCTATTCTCCCTTTATAGTATTCAAAACTGGAGCACAAATCTGACTAAAATCTTTGATGAACTTTCTACAGAAAGTGGCAAGTCCATGGAATCTTATCACCTTAGTCATGGTTATTGGATAGGGCCTGGCTTCCACCTTGTCTAGATCCATCTTGAGGTTTCCTCCTGATATCACAAACCCAAAATAGATCAAGTCCTCTTGCATGAAAACACACTTTTCCAAATTAATTAGGAGTTTTTCATTAAATAATATTTCAACACCAAATCTAGATGTCTCAAATGTTCATCTATAGTCTTACTAAAGATCAAGATGTCATCTAGATAGACTATAAAAAAATTTCCAAGGAAAGGTTTTAGCACTTCATTCATCAGCCTCATGAACATGCTACGTACACTTGACAAGTTAAATGGAATTATTTTTGACTCATATAATCCCTTATTGGTCTTGAAGGTAATTTTCCATTCATCTCCACTTTGGTGCTATCCACTTTTCGGATCTACCTATGAGGAGTATCTGGCCCCTCCCAAGAAATCCAACAAGTCTTCAATCCTAGGCATAGGGAACCTATACCTAATTGTGATTCTATTGATAGCCCTTGAATCTATGCATAACCTCAAAGTACCATCCTTCTTTTGGGACAATAGAGAAGGATTTGCGCATGGACTCAAACTCTTGGCTATCAAACTCTTGTCCAAAAATTCTTGAATATGTCTTGCCATCTCCTCAGTCTGTTGAGTGGTCAACTTGTAAGAAACCTTATTAGGCAAATGTGCACCAAGGATAAAATCTATATTGTGACTAATCTCTCTGACAGAGGATAAGGTACTTGGAAATTCCTTGGACAAAATACCTTTGTACTTGTCTAGTAGTTCTTCTACTTCTCCTTTGGGAAATTCTCTCTCCTTCACTACCTCTTTCTGGTCTCTTTTTGGTAAGATCACCAAGGCATAGCATTGTGTGTCATCCTCCTTCATTACTTCAAGGAATTTCTTCTCTCCCACAAACATGAGCTTGGATTCCTTCTAATCCTATGGTTTATTAGGCATTGGTAACAAGGTTATCTTCTCTCCTTTATGAAAAATACTATAAGTATTATTTTCTCCATCATGGAATGATTTCAAGTCATACTACAATGGTCTCACTAAGAGTAGGTGACATGTGTCTATGGGAACTATATCATACATTATCTTGTCCCTATAGTTTCCTATCTAATACTCCACCCATTCTTGTTCTCCAATGATGGTATGTTGACCCTTAGTGAGCCATGAAATCTTGTAGGGGCTTGGATGTGGTACTCTCCTTAGTTTCAAATTTTCAATCATTTCAATAGACACCAAATTGTCAGTAGATCCATAATCAATTACAATTTTGCATACCTTACCTCCAAACTTGCATAAGGTTCTGAAAAAAGTCTTCCTCTATGGTGGTTTTGGTGGGCATGGTGTCTTGATAAATTTCCTTCTCATCATGAGGGCCTCCCCTTGAGTTGGTACTAAAAAAGATCTAGGAGAGTTGACACTTTGACAGTCATCCTCTCTCACTAATTTTTTCCTTCTTTCTCCTTGAGAACTTGAGCTTGCCTTCTTAGGAAATCTTGAATCCATGTGTCCCACTTGGTGATATCTGAAGCACTAAAATGGTTAATAAATTCTTCCTCCATTTCTTTCGCTTGAATTGGATCTTCATCCTCTAAAATAACCCCTATAAATACTCTCCCCTTGAGTATTATCTTGACTAGATTCACCAGAGGCTTTGAAACTTTAACCCCTTCCATTAGACATCCCTCTACCTTTTTTAGTGAACTCCCTTTGGTCTCTCCCTCTACTATTCTTTAATTTTCTCCTCTTACATTTCTCTTCAACCCTTAATTCTAACTGATGACATTTGTAAATAGTGTTGGGGGTACAAAGACTTAGATCATCCTAGATGTTCATTCTTAGGCCATTGAGATAATTGGCCACCCTCTCACAGTATGTTTCCAAGGTTTTGGATTTCATTTCAAGTCTTTGAAACTCCTATGTATAAGTAGAGACATCCATATCCTTCTGTCTCAGACTTGGTCTCCTATTATGAATTTACACTTCACATTCTTCTAGCACATAGGCTTCCTTGACCAATGATACCATCCTCTTCAAAGTAGTTATCATATTCTTACCAATCTTCAGTCTTTCATCTTGAATGAAGTTCCACCGAGTCATAGCTCCTCCCTTTAGTATGGACTTGGCTATCTTTACCATTTGGTGTTCATAGATCTCTTCACATTCAAAAAAACTTGTCAGGGAGTCTATCAAATCCATAACCAAATCTGGGTCCATCTTCCCACTAAACACAGACAGATCTTACTTTCCCTCCATGGTACTTCTCTCCATGGATCTCAAGGAATTTAGGAGGGGTCTTTGGTCTGTAGGAACCTATTCTTCTTCCTTCCCATGGGTGTCTTCCTCATTCCTTTCTTCTTAATTTAAATAATTATCACCATCCTTCCTATCAACCTTGCCTTTCAACCTCTCTATCTCTCTTCTCATTTCTCTATTCTTTGACATCTGCTCTCTCACTATTTTTGCAAGTTCTACATTGGTTACCATTGGAGGAAATTCTCTAGCCTTAATTTTTTCTTCTCCCTCTGACATAATTCCCAAAATCCTTCTTCCTAAGGATCTTTGTACGTTCAAATACCAATTGGTGCAGAGCCCTTGCTTCACTACCTTCAATCCTCATTAATGGTTCCTCAATCCAAGGACCAAGCCAAGGACCCTAACATCTTGATACTAACTTTACAGGGTGATTTACATTTTGCATAATGGGTTTTGTATCCCCTTAAACCTGCTACTTCCAAAACCTAAACAACCCCTTAGGATTTCCTTATGAACTCCAAGTGACCCTTAAGGATAGAATGACCCTCTTAGAGTTGATATGCTTCCCAAGACCCAAGGGGACTAAAGGAATTCAAAATGGTGTTTTCTTAGGCCAATATGATAGGAATCCATCACCGATTCTACACTCCCAATCCACTGGTGAACACTTCTTCACAAAAGACCCCAATTCCTTATAGCCCTTCCTTGACTATTTTCCTACTTAATGCTTCATTCCTCTAAAGGAACCAAACTATAAATTGGTTATTCAGATACCCTTACATAGTTATACCACCCTCCCAAATGGTTTGGTCTAGTTAACTAAACAAGGGTCTCAACCCTTATTCAGACTCAGAGACCAAGTTGTCCTAATTAGGCTCATTTTCCAAAGGAAGTGCTTCTCAATGATGCTGACCTACCAAATCAATCACTAGGTCATCTTGTAGGCATGGATTAACAATAAATTCCAAAGGAATATCCTTTTATCCATCACTCAACTCCATGTATGGAACTTTCTCTATTCTTCACTTTGGTGGACACATAGAGATGTCCACCTAGGGCATCAGTTTTCTTCCTACTCCGATAAGGAACTTGCAAAACACCATTGGATGCCTAGAATAAATATGCCACACTTGATTTTCCTCCAGGGTGGGTTGGCAAGATATGGCCATTTCTTTGACAAGCCCTAGAAATCTCTTTTGTTCAGACCACCGGTGAGTAAAAATGAGTTTCCTCCCTCTAAAAAGAAGATAAAACCCTAACACTTGATGGATATGAAAGGTAAAAGACAAACCTACAATCCACCACTAGATTTTAAAACATATACCTACCGGTCAGGGTTGTACATGGTCTCAGAATATGTAAAATGTAGGAATTTCACAATTTTTATTAAATCTCTAGATGCAAAAAATGTACAATCTCCTCCTCTCGAATTGAAGAGGTTGTTTCATTATTTTCATGTGTATCCCAATTGTCTTTGACCACATTTTTAACTATGGTGACCATTGGGTGCAAAATGCTACTTTTTGCAAAAGTTGTCATAAGCAACATTGACAACGTTTTTTGCAAAGTTGTCAAACTTGACAACTTTCAAAATTGATGACTTTGAGTCATCTAGGAATTAACCAAGAACTTCTAAGACACCTCCTAAACACTTATAAGATAGTTCTACATGACCCTAAGCCCATATTTCCATGGTGGTTTATAGATCACTATTCCATGACATTAGGTTACATGGTGGGGTTCTTCATTACTAACATAAAAAACACTCAAAGCAAACAAAATGCCTTGTTGGAACAAAAATGTGGTGTCATTATGTCTAGTCTTCTTCATGTTGGGGTTCCCCTGCACTAGTTATGGTTAGGGTTAAGATTAGGGTTTAGGGTATAGTGATGGTGAGGTTAGACTTACAATTAGGTTTAAGGTTAGAATTATGATTAGGGTTAGTATTTATATTAGGGTTTGATTTGGGTTCACATTAAGGTTTTCTTAGGGTTAAGGTTAGTTTAAGGGCTAGGATAAAGTTTATAGTTAGGTTT
This sequence comes from Thuja plicata, assembly GCA_018584345.1. NCBI lineage: Eukaryota > Viridiplantae > Streptophyta > Pinopsida > Cupressales > Cupressaceae > Thuja > Thuja plicata. The sequence continues at coordinate 903,082 of MU223665.1, forward strand.
TAGGGTTGAAGTTAAATTTTACATCATGGTTATGGTAAGAATTAGCTTTTTGGCTAGTGACATAGTTAGATTAAGGGTCATTCATAAAGAGAAATAGCTAGGGTAAAGATTAGGTTTAGATTTATGGTTCATGTTATGGTTAGGGTTAGAGTTAGGATTATGGCGAGGGTTAGAATTTATGGTTATGGTTAGAATAATGGCTAGTTCTAGGCCTTCTATAATGCTTAGGTTTAGAGTTATTGTTTGGATTAGGGTTTGTGGGATGGTTATGGTTATGGTTATGGTTATGGTTATTGTTTGTGTAATAGTTACAATTAGGATTAGGGTTAGAAATGAGATTGTAGTTACAATAAAGTTTACATAATAATGGGGTATAGGGTTTTACATACAACTAGGAATAGGGTTAGGGTTAATATTATGGTTAGGGTTATGGTTTCGCATTTTGGTTTGAAATTCTATTAGGGTTGTGGGTTACATTATGGTTATGGTTAAGGTTATGGTTTTTGTTATGGTTAGAGTCAACATTATGATTATGGTTAGGATTATAGTTGGGATTAGGGTTCAGGATTATGGTTACAACTATATTTCGGTTTAGAGTTTTCATATGGTTATAGGGTTAAAGCTAGGGTTAGGGTTATAATTAGGGTTGAGATTACTATTAAGGTTTGGTATTTTAGTTCAAGTTTTGGTTAGGATTAGGGTTTATACCATGGTTACTATTTGGGCTTGGGTTATGGTTATGGTTAGGATCACGGTTATAGTTAGGGTTGAGGTTTAGGGAACTATGATTATTTTTAGGTTTTTCATTATTATTCTATGGTTACAATCTGAGTTATGATTAGGCTTAGGTTTATGGTTAGGATTAGGAATATGAATAGTTTTAGGGTTTAGGTTTAGTGATATATGGTTTATATTATCATTAGGGTTAGGGTTTGGATTTGGGTCAAGGTTAGGGTTAGAGTCAGGATTATGGATTATGGATAGGTATTAGGTTCAAGTCAATCACTAGAATTTTGGTTAGGGTTAGGGTTTACATCATGATTAGAATTAGAGTTAGCATTGGTTTAGGATATTGTATTTAGGGTTTATGGTTAAGAGTACAGTCTACATCATGGTTAGATTTAGGGTTAGGGTTGGAGCTATGATTATGGTTAGGAAGGTAAATATATTTTTTTATTTAAATTAATTTTTTTATTTGTCATTATTTTCCATCATTTATTAATTTTGATCATTGTGCTAAAAAATATAATTATGAAATTCTTCAAAGCTTTTTTTTATAAAATCTATCTCAAGTAACTTCTAGATTCATATAATCTATTATTCTATAAATTGTTATGACATGTATATAGATTTGAATGTACAAATAATTAATGAGAAATTTGTATGTACAAATAATTAATGAGATGATGAATGGATACAACGTCATGTAATTTGTAGTAGGACCAATTGATTCTTGCAACTATTATCATCAAGAGTCATTTTAATCAAATTCCATTGGAAGAAAATATTAGTGATAGTTATAGTGGTAGAAAGATAATTATATATCTTCAAATATTTCTTTAGATACAAGATGAATATTCTTGATTTAAACAAGAAAGATAATTTTTCTAGTCATTTTTGTATTGTTTAGATTCTTACTAAACATGTTTCTTATCACAAAAATATAAAAAAGTCTAATTTCTTCTAATTTATGCTTTCAAATAGAATAAATTTATCAAAACAAAGAAATAAGAGGTAAATTGAAATAATTCTTCAAAAATATTAGTCAATGTCAAAATGTATTTCTTTGTTTTAATAATTGTATTACTCATATAACGTTTGAAGGTATTTATGACATATTTTATTTGATTTTATAATATAACTATTGAATAGATTTTAGCATAACTTAGGTTTTCATGATCATATTTATGTCTCTAATATTGTTTCCAATTTGATCAAAGTCTCTATATTTATTTTCTATTTAGTTTATAAATTGTCGAATTTACATAATACTATTCTATTTCAAATTATATTACAAATTTAGTATATTTAACTTTTCATATTTTTCATTTAGTTAAAGTTAATCAAATGTTAATTCTAGTATCTATAATATTTGATATTAAATATATTAGATAAATAATAATAATAAATTAGTATTATCCAATAATAATTTGAATTTTTTTTTTTGTATTATACTTATTTATATTAAATATTATTAATATATATTTTAGTTAGAGTTGAATTTATATTGTTTGGGCAGTAGTATCAATTTAGTTGTGAAATTTAGAAAGTACAAAGTAATCCTTATATATAAGAAACATTTCTATTATGTTCTTCTTTTTCCATGCAAATCAATTCAAAATTCCAAAATTTAAATTTTAATAGATCGACAATTATCTTTAGAATAATTCCAGAGAGAGAGAGAGAGAGAGAGAGAGAGAGAGAGAGAGAGAGAGAGAGAGAGAGAGAGAGAGAGAGAGATTTTTCATATATATATAAGCAATATTTATTTATATGCATGTAAATTATTTTACGTTCTAAAATTACAATAAATTTGATTTTTCTATTTCTCAAATTAATTATAAATTAATTTGAAAATATATTTAAAACTAAAATATAGATAGAAATATAATATTTCTATATATATTTTAAAATTATAAGAAAAATATCTATTTTATTTTTCCTTTTCCATGCAAATCATTTCAAATTCTAAAACCAAAATAAAGTCTAATTTTTCAATTATCAAATTAATAAAAAATAATTTTAAAATAAATTAATTTTAAGTTTTACAAGTGCCAAACATAAAAATTAAGAATCAATATTTGCTTTCATATTACTCTCTCCTCTTTGGTATTATGGTATTTTTGTTTTCTAACAGTAACCCTATTTGTATTATCTCCTAATTCTGAATCGATGTAGAATGTTGACATGCCCACAATCTATAAGTCAGTCTCTCAAAGAGTGCAAATCACCTCCTTTAGAGATTCTCTCAAGAAATCTTCAAGCATAGGCCCTAAGAAAGGCCATAATAATTTCTTGATATACACATTTCTATATTTTCCCACATATTCACTGCAAATAAATTTAAAATGAATGTTCATTATCACCACCTATGGACTATTATTGAAGAGAATTAAATAGAAAAAAATAGAAAAAATACCAAAGCGTTATCTGTAGGATTTCCATGAAATGGATTTATTGAAAAAGGCTTTCAAAAATTTGAAGAAAATGCTTTCAATAACCTTTGCCAGGATCCTCTCCACATGTAACAAAATGGTACCCTTCGAACAAAGCGCAAAAATCCATCAAAAGATATGGAAAGTAATTTTTTGTCAAATGCTATGATAGAAATGTAGTGGTAGATATGCATACAAGATATTATAGTTATAAATTCTATAGTAGACATGCATGAAAGATGTCAAATCATTAAAATAGCAGCTTGAGAGGGTTTACAAACTCTCAAGAAAATGCAAGTAGGTGTAAAGCTTGGAAAAAAACATTTGTTAGCACAATATCAACCCAACAACCCACATGTGACAAAATGGTACCCTTCGAACAAGGCACAAAAATCCATCAAAAGATATGGAAAGTAATTTTTTGTCAAATGCTATGATAGAAATGCAGTGGTAGATATGCATACAAGATATTATAGTTATAAATTATATAGTAGACATGCATGCAAGATGTCAAATCATTAAAATAGCAGCTTGAGAGGGTTTACAAACTCTCAAGAAAATGCAAGTAGGTGTAAAGCTTGAAAAATAGCCTTTGTTAGCACAATATCAACCCAACAACTTTTTTGATATTCCACATTAATGATTAGATAGCAGACAAATGTCATTTCAGATTATATTTATTTAAAAATGGGACTAATCATTATAAAGTTCATCAAATCCAAAAGAAATAAATAACACACTACTATAAAACTATAAATATTAAGGTGTTAAGGCTATAGCCTATACCAAAGAATGATAGTAGCAATGCCCATTACTCAAGTCTATAGAGTATATGTAGATGTGATGTATTCCACAAAGTCTTTGATCTTCCATACAAACAACAAATTCAAACTAATGATCTTTGTTCCCTTCAAAGTCGAGGGTTTCAGAGGTACTTGAAGTTTCAATTCATCAACAACTATCTGCAATGTGCATAATGTATCAGTGAAAAATTTGTGTATCGATTCAAATCAGAAAATTACAATAATTTTTTAATAGAAGAAGAAACGGGTGTACTGGATACTTACCAATTTTAATAGAAGTTTCTAAATTGAAGTAGCAAAGGAAAAGGATAGGAATTTGATTAGAGTTGTGTCCTTTTAAACATAAATAATCCTTCTTTACTTCTAATAAGAATTATATCTATTAATATCTCATTAAAAGCAATTCAAATAATTTTAAGAAACGAAGGAATTCATACAGAAAGAGCATTATCATGGTTGAATATGAATCCTATGCTGAAAAATTATGTTGGAATATAAATTAAATCAAAAAATGTACTACATGTAGGTGGTTGTAATTAAAGACTTGAACTTCCATTTATTTAATTTAATTTTTTTATATTCTCCACTTCAAAATGCATTTGTAACTATTAGGAATGTGAAAGGATTCTTTTTATGTACATGACATATTCTCATAATATGCCCGCCCTGGTATCCTGGCTTGTGCTACAGTTGTATAGACGCCTCTGGAAGTAATCAATCGAACAAATTTTAGGACCAATGTTTTTAAGAAATAGTTAAATGAAAGCATTAGCAATATTTTGAAAGGAATCAATAGAGTAAGGAGGCAAACAAAAAAATCATTGCAATGATTTGTCTTAAAAGCTTCTTGTAAACAATTTTTCCATGAACCTATGGTCATAAGAGAAATCACTACAGAAGGTTTGAAAGGATTTAACATGAGTCAAAGGACTGCCCTTACCATTATAAGTCTCAAGGTGAGAAATATTCATATTTTGAGGGATAACATCCAAAGACAGAGGACTAAAAATGTCACAAGTCAAAATGTTAAACTTGGATCGAGTCATTGAAGATTTTTTTTTTCACAAAGAAGACATGATTTAAGCTAAGACATTAATGGTAAAATTAGTATAAATAATGGTAGGAGGAGATTTGTTAGAAATACTAGGAATATTGTTGGAAATTGAAGAAATGATTGAATATGATAAAGGGACACTATGGTATGTGGGCATGGATGAAGGAAATGAAACTCATGGAATAAATGAAGGAATAGGATCAATAGGATTAGAAATGATCGCATGTGTAGGATTGGAATTTTGAATTGAAGTTGTTATTATAGGTGGAGAATAAGTGAATACACTAGGAATGGAAGTAGAAATTGACATATAGGTCTCAACAATAGTAGTACATGTGGAATAAGATCTAAATCTTGAGCACAATCCCTAAGAGGATTCACATTGGTATTAATGAGATGAGAGATACTATGCAAGATGTTAACACCATTTTTATCATTATGAATGAGATTCCTTAATCCTTTTCCAACGTAAATGATCTTGAGATAGAGTTTTATTGTCCTAACCATTGTTCAAATTTCACAAAGTCATTTGAATATTTTGATACTTTCATAGGGGGGCCTCTTAAAACCTCAACTTCATCATGAGAAGAATGGGAAGAGTTATTCTCCATGCTAGGATTGATGTCACTAGTCTGCATGTTGGTCTCATGAAGATTCCTAGGAAAGAAGGAAGGCTCGAGATCAAAGGAACCCATAAGTCTATGACTTCTCCTAACTAGAATACTATAAGTAGGACTCAAAGTGATAAAAATCATGCACAAGAAAATGGAAGGAATGATATATATATCTAATGCAATTTTAATATTTGAAAGAAATACACAATCCAAGAACAGATGATCATTTATGAAAGACACGTCTAACTATCAAATGAAAAAATGTAATCCATGCATAAGTAGATCTCTATATCTAAAGACACATATCATGCAAAGAATATATAACTAACAAATAAAAAGTGTGTAATGGAGATAAACCTAGATATAGAAATGCATAGATTGTAGAAAGATGATGTAAACGCATACAAAATAGATATCGATGTCTAAATGAATAGAAAGGGAATCTAACACCCAAATAAAAAAAGGAAATGTAATAATTTGGGTTCACCAAAATGTATGAGGGAAAATGGTGAGCAGTTATAGGATTTAGATTACTCACAAGGTTCATGGGCTCCCATATATTAGGAATACAAACCAAACCCTTAAGAAAAACTTGGTTAGCAGAACCAAAGGAATAAGGGTGCTAATGCACGATCTAGACCAAAGGAGGATTTGGTATTCCATTAAAGGGGAAAATGATATGTATGTGATATGAAAATTATAAAATACATATAAGATTTGATCTATGAAAATAAATGGAAGAAAAAGGGAAGAATGAATGCACCTTGAAACTTAAAGAGGAGATTTCAACTTTGGATATGAATTTGACTATCACCAAAATGTCAAAATCAGTTGTAACTTTTGATCTGGGAAACTAAGACCTATAGCTATCAGCTCTATAAATTTTTCCTAGAAAGTGCAGGGATATGTTGAGAAGTTGACTTGTACCCTAGGGACAAGTTGAGAAGTCAACTAGTTCCCAGTAGTGCCAAATTTGATGAAACTTTCTAGGATCATGTGTCTGCACCTATACCTCTCAGATATGAGACCACGTCTTTGTAACGTATTCCTGTACATAGAAAAATGGAGGAAAAGGTTGTGGAAAGAGGTTTTCCTTGGTCAAACCCTTTTTAGGGTTTAATCTTGAAATTAAATTAAAATTACATAAAGGAAAACAATATATAAAGTAAAAGGGTAAATGGTTGATTCACCTTGTATGAAACCCTCATGAGAAAATATATTAATCACTCAAATCCATGAAGATACTTGAAATACACTTTGAATGAGATGTATAATTAAGGACAACTTTACAAATTCATGGATCTATGATTTCCACTCCTAGATCTTGAAGGTATGTATGCTTGATAATCACTTGGAGAAGGAGAGAGGAAGAAGAGTGGAAGGGATGATCTTCTTGCTTGATTTTGGATTCCTCTACATGGCCATAATAGGTGAAAAATTTGTATCAACTAGATATTATTACCTTTGTTTGAATGGATCTTGAGGAAATGGAGACTTGGAAATCTTGAGTTGGATGCTTACTTTCAAATCTTGAATCTAAATCCTCAATTGAACAACCTAATTTCTTGAATGCTTGGATGATTTTACTTGATATTGTTTGCATGTGATTGATGGATAAAAATAATGGATACTAAAACGAGGGCATAGGATGTCATTTTATACTCATTTTGGGATTTATATTTGATCAAGGCTGACCACAGATTTGGACTGCAGAGGAAAACCCTAACATTAGATGATAGGGAAAATCTAGACAAGTCGAGAACCAACTTTTACCCCGGGGAATATGTTGATATGTTTACTTGTACTCCTGGGAGAAGTTGACAGGTCAACTTGTCCTAGGTAAAATAAACCCAAACTTTGTTGGGATGTCGGGGAATGTGATAAGATGTGGGAGGAGGAAACACAGGTTGCTGGGATGAAGCATAATGGACATTCAGACCTGAAAATCACCAAAATGGGTTCTAATAGATACTAGAGCCGTAAATTATGGGTGTTAACATTTTTACATTTAGTATTTTTCATAATTATTTTTAAGCAAACCAATAATTTCTCCCTTCTAGGCCCTAATAGAAATATTTTATTAAACTCATATCGTGGTCTTCATATTTTCATTAAACCTTATTCTGAATGAAGTTATACTCAATAATACATTTTCAACATTTATATATACACAAATAATATGAATCGAACATTAATACATTCCCTTTATACTAATTTTGTATCAAATGAAACTAATTCTTTTAGGTGGTTACGTGATAAACATTTAATATCTTATAAATAATTTCAAGACCTTTTATTTCAATTATTAATTAATTATCATAAGGTGGCATGCTTCTTTGATAGAGGAAAGATGTGCACCCTACATTAAAGAATTGATCTTGAAAATGTGTTAAGCATAAGATATTAAAATAAAAATATTATTAACATTTTTTAAATACTAATTATTTTAACAAAAAAATTAATGATATTCTTGAAGTGTAAATTTTAAATATATTACTTAAAATGTATATATAAATGTGCGTTTCTGTAGATTAACACGATTTAATATACATCAAGGAACATTAAATAAGCTTTAAAAATAAAAATCAAATATTTCATTAGAATATATTTTTTAATTGAATATCAAACTTAAACATGTTTATATGAGTACCAACATTACACAAATACAAATTCAATGCAAGTAAACAGATATGGAAAACCAAGAGTTGCCACTTAGAATACAATTTTTATATAGAAATCATCTAGGTATATTAGAAACCAATAATGAAAGACCAAGACTCAACTTAGTATTTCACTTTAGATATTCTAATTGAGAATTGAGAATAGATCTTCACAACGAAAACCCGATATTTTAACCAATTAACTTCAAGATCTTAAACTTTTGTTACAAAAATTTTAATAATATATATAGTAATTAGCTATTCAATAATATCCTTTAAATATTTCTACAAATTTAAATTACAATAAACAATGACATAATTTATTTTAAACTAGTAGAAAGTTAGAATAATATTGAATACTCAGATTCAAGCTTACAATTTAGTTCCTTATAATCTTTAATTAGACTACATGGACTTCACCAGCCGTATTTAATACATGTGAATGTCAACAACTTTTGTTAAATCTTATTTCAAATAAGATTAAATAAACAAACATAGCTATTGATTAAAATATAATGTTGATGTACTTATTTAACAACTGCTTATATTAAACTCAAAGCATGTTTTACTATCTCCTCAAACACCTTCCTCTTTCTCTGAGTTATGTCCAATCGTCCCCCCTATGTCATCAACAATAAACAATGTTGTCAATTTCAGTAATCAAATTTACTCAAATAATACTAACAAGAAAAGTTTGTGTGCAAGAAATAACCTCTGTTTTGGAGCGGATTGTGACCTCTATTCCCTGTTTTGTTGCATCTATCTCCCTCGATTCTATTTTCACCACCTCCACCTCCAATTTTATGTCTTTCAAGCATTTCAACAAGGTAACAACAGCGTCCATGTGAGTACAAGCAGTTGATTTTTTCAGGTTTACTTTAATGATAGCCTCTTCTGGAACACTACTCTCCTCAATCACTACAACAACTTCTTCACAATCAAAAGCCATCAATTCATTTCTTCCTAAATATGCTCTATGACCATGTGATAAGCTAGTGCCAGTTTCACTTTTACTATGGCTAATTGCATTACTTAGCTTTTCATTTTGTTGTTCAAGCTCTCCAATGCAAAGCTTTTTCTGTTTCAACTCCATCATCGCATTTGACAACATGGAAATTCTATCATCTTGCTGCATACATGGAAAAACATTTCTTTATTGAAGTAGAAATTAAGTTTCTATAGATAATATTGATAGTATATTTTCTATTGTCTTTTCAGAAAAATAGAATAATAAAGATTGCTAAGTGTTTTATTTATTCTTATGAGAGATGGGTTCTTGTGAACCACTACTCATGAGACATGGATCAATAAATTTGACTCAAAAAACTACAAAATTGAATCACGATAGCAATATCATAATATGACTTACTATAGAAAATATCTTCTAAAATAATAAAGAACTAACCTATAAACAGCAACTAAACAACAATTATGGCAACGAATGATATCTATAGGTCGAAGTTGAGTTTTACAATTGGAAAAGTAAGAAGAGTGTACCTTGGAATTGGAATTGTGTGGAAGAATTAAGCGTAAATCCATAAATAGTTGGTTAAGCGTGGCTCTTCTCTTGCGTTCAGAAATCTTACGAGTAAAAGCATCTGCTTCGTCAACCACACTTTCATCTACTTCCCAATAAGACTTGCTTTTGCCACTCTTATACATTCTACCAAGAAAATCCAAGCATTTCTTGATTGATTTCTGTTTGATTTTAGATGCCAAATACAAATGGGCTCTCGAGTTAGAACATTCTTGATACTTCCTGAATGCACTTTTTGTTTTCAATCTAATGTGGGCATGGAGGGGATTATTAGATATAACATTGGAAATTGAAATTTGAGGAATTTCCAGGGCTTGAGGAATTTCCATGGCTTGAGGTAGCAGCCAAGGATCAACATATTCGCCATTCCAAAGATTGTCTGTAATAACTAAATCTTCTGCTTGGAAAATACCATCGTCCATCAAACCAGAGGGGCTATGAAAGAACTTTTCAGAATTGGGTTCCATGTTCGTAACACACTTCTTTGTGTGGTTTTAAAGAGCCATCATGGCGGTTTATAAGGAAGGTTCTCTTCTCGTTGAAAATTTCAAAACAACCGACACGAAAACTTGGACAGCAAGGATTTCAACGGTCAAAACAACGTTTTGTCCACCTCGTTGAAATTGTGGCAGTGAGTATGTAAGTACACGTAATTGATAGATATTTACACGTGAGAGATGACCGAAATAAACGACACCGACTTCTTCACGCTTCCATTATTGTTAAAAACAAAATGGACCATTTTGCTTATAACTTATGGTGGACTCCAATGTCCATCTAAGAAAATTCTACGGTTTCTTTACTTCCACACAAAGATTCCAAGAACCAAATTTTAGATAAGTTGTAGACCCACACTCACAGCTTTCATTATCCAAGCCTTTAGAGGACCAACCATCTCAAGGCCCACAAAGAACACTAAACTCCTTTGAGCAAAAGAAAAAGAAGGCCTCTTTGACCATCATAGTACCAAACCCATGCCCTCTCCACACTAGTTTGTCTTCTTTAATCTCTCCCTCCACTTTTCAAGCTTCGCTTGGATCTCCTCACATGCCTACCTTACTCCTTGACAAGGGATACAAGCTTCTACCAGGGTTCATTACAAATGATGTAGTCCTTCCCCCAATATCCCACCACATCTTCAAAGTGTGTCATCAAAGGAATCTAGAGAGGGTGATCAATGAGAGCCTTATCCTCTAGCCATTCGCTTTGTCCAAAATCTAATTTTATCTTGTCTAACCAACCTCCACTTCATTTTAGCACTAAGAAAGTGACAATTAGACTTGAGAAAATTCCAAATGTTATAACCTCTAGAGAACTCACGTAAAAACACATTGTCTACTTTGTATTGTAATTTTTCAAAATCTAAAAAATTTTATTGCGAAATTTATCCCCACTGCTTAAACTCATCTAAACCAATTTTGTGTCTGAGGCCATGTTCATGTCTTTACTCTTTTTTATGGCTGACCTACCTCGTGAAACTATCCTCAAGACATCACCCCACTTAACCAAGTTAGACTAAAACTTCTCTTCACAACCCCTCCATAAGAATTTTGTTTTGCCTCCATAAACTTTGAGACATTATTAAGAATTTTAAAAACAAACATTTTGCATACCGACACAACCATCAAAGAAGCCTTGATTAGGTTTATTCTATCTACCAAGGAAAGTCATCTTCCTTCTGAAAATGCCAACATGGCCTGAACCAAGTTAATGACATTGTTTTGTTCTCCCTTAGAAAATATTGTATTAATCAAAGGTATACCCAAATACTTACTTGGGATAACATCAATCTCAAAACCAAGGATACGTTGCATCTCCTCTCTTTCTAAACACCCTTCCTTCAAAAAGAAAATAACTGAGTTAGATACATCCACCTTTTGCCCAATAGCAACCTCATGTTTTCTCAACATCTTCTTTAAAATGCTTGTCTCTTTGGCTTTGGAGGCCCCAAAAAGAGAGTTTGATCTATGAATGGTAGGTGAGAGACATTTCCAATACTCGATGAGATTTGCAAACCCTCCATATTGTCCACCTCCACCTCCTTATTTAGATTTCTACCCAAAAGATCTACAAATCAGAAAAGGAAAGGGGATAACAAGTCCCCTTGGCGCAATCCCTACTTGGCATTGAAGAGATTAGTAGCAACACAATTTCATAGGATACTACAAGGAGTAGAAATATAGTTGTGCACCCATTAACACCAAGACTAAAAATAACCAACTTCCTCGTGACCTTAATTAGTAAATCCCACGAGATTTTATCATAATCTCTATTAATTGTTAGTAATAACTAAGAGGGGGGGGAGTGAATTAGTGGCTTCAAAATTTATCCTTCAAACTTAACCACCAATCAATGAACCTTAGATTATTATGTCCCTACAAGATGCATGCCATGGAATACTACTAATAATTAACTGTCTATCAGTTTTCTCTATCAATCCTTATTCTTTCTTGATTACCGATAAGCAGTGTAACTATTTACCAAAACTCAGTAAATAAGCAGAGTATACCGATCAATCCAAAGTTAGCTATGTAAGATACAAAACAGTAAAGAAATGAATCATACACACATAACACATGAAATTTTTAACGTGCAAACCATGTTAAGGGAAAAACCACTGGGACCGGTACCCCAAATTTTCACTCTTCTGAAGTGAGCCCTGTTAGGAGCCAACCCTGTTAAAGGTTACAAACACACTATTAAGTGTGACCTTGTTAGAGGATTTTATACATAGAGGTTGTCACTTAGTATCGGGCATCTATTGCGACCATCCTTGAATCAGCCTCCTTCTTAGACTGTCAATAGGTATCGGGCAAGTCCAATGCTACTCTCATGAATTAACCTTTTTGGCACTCCTTGGGATGTACCTCAATATTTAGAAGACTGTTAAGTTCTGCTCGGTCAAGAGACTTGATGCTTCAATGGTTAAACTAAAACACTATGACCTGTTTATATTGCAACTTTGAATTGTAGATTTTCAGATCTATTTAAGTACATTACCTCTCTGACCAATGTATCAATTCAATCCTTTGTGCTCCATACTTTCTACTCTGTGATGTTGTACTTCACTATTCGTCAGTGCCTGCAGAATTCCTGAGCTCTTCCTTCAGCTTGTTTGATCAAGACTCATGAAGTTGTTCTTCATCAGCTTCTCTTCAGCATCCTCTTTCTATTCACTCCCTCTAATCCCATTCGTAAATGAATTAAGCTTGTCTCTTATATAGACATGATATTCATTGTTTCTTGATTCTTGATTCTTGGCGTGGAAAAAAATCAGGCCAATTATATTTAAAGCATAACTATTGATTTGTCTCGTAGATATCTTCTTGCCAACTATACAAATCAATTTTAAATCAATCACTTATCTCTGGTCGAATAAAACAAAGTAGACAACCAGTTAAGTATATTTTTAGCTTTGCCAACTAGATATTTTGTCATTTTCTGAACTTTTTGTTCCGTCGGTCACCACTATAGTTAGTTGTCAGTGACAACTGACAGTTCCATCAGTGAGACTCCAGTTAGCTTTGTGATCTTCGTCTATCGGGTATCATTGGAATTTTACTCGTCCGGAAACCTTCTTACTTTGCTCGTCGGGCATCACTGTGGCTTTTCTTCGTCGGGCAACACTATGCTTCTAATCGTTGGGTATCACTGTGACTGTTCTTCTTTGCTCTGACCGTCGATGTGCACTCCATCGATGTTGTTTGTCACTAAGTGAATACTTGACTTTTATGCATTGCTGAAAGCATAACCTTTGTTCCTTTGATTCTTTGAAGTCTTTGGCATTATGTACATGACTGTACAGATGATATCAAGTTGACATCAATGAAAATACAATACATTAACTGATTTAATGCCTTGCATTATCTTCAACTTAACATTGTCAAACATTCAATCAGTTACATGTCATCAATCTTTGCCTTTGGCATTGATGGCAACATACTATATTATCACACTATACTATTTCTAATACAATAGTTGAGATTTGTCAAACTACCAATCTTTTTGTTTTGATAACCGATAAATGTCTGACCATTGGTAAGCTCTGTTTTAGCTTAGATTTGAGTCTTGCAGCTCTCTGTATTCTTATGTTGTGTTCCCTTCTTGTGTCAATTTCTCTCCCTTGACTATTCTTCTCTTTTGATGTCTTTTTCTCTTGTCATCAACTCTCCCTTTGTATAATCTTTCCATACAATTTCTCTCCCTAAGGATATAATCTCTCCCTGTTGGAGTTTATGTGATAATGGATAATCTCTTTCCCTTTCAAGAAAGATATGATAATATTGATAATTTATCTCCCTTTGACAACAATGCCAAACAAATATTTTATAAATATCTGACATTCATGTCAAACTATCATTTTTCTCCATCCATAATATATTCCTTGAATTTCCCTTATCCATCAGCGATATGTCAATATGCTATGGTGCTCGGTGTTGATATATACATGTCTATATATAGATGTAGGTTTGAAGTTCATCTCTTTTCTTGCATCAACATTAATGATATTCTGATAATATGTAGGTTGATGCAGCCTTCAGTCATTTTACTGACTGGTAGACAAGGGTTTGACCCATAGTCTCTTTCTCAAGTACTCAAATGCATCCTTGGGCAGTGGCTTGGTGAAGATATCAGCTAATTATTCTTTGGATTGCACATACACAAGTGTCACTTCCTTTGCTTGAACGTGTTCTCTCAAATAATGATACTTGATGGCAATGTGTTTAGTCTTAGCATGCATGACTGGATTCTTGGAAATGTTTATTGCACTGATGTTATCACAATAGCTAATTACTGGTTCTAAGATCTTCATATGCATACCTTCCAGTAATTGTTTGATCCATGTAATATTTGAGCAGTTTGCAGTAGCAACAACATACTCTGCTTCTATAGTAGACTGAGAGATGTATCCCTGCTTCTTGCTAATCCATGTGACAAGTTTGTCACCCATAAATAATGCTCTTCTAGTTGTGCTCTTCCAGTCATGAAGATTTCTAGCCCAATCAGCGTCGGTAAACACCTTAAGTTCAAATTTGCCTTCTCTTCTATACCATAAGCCATATTCCTCAATATTCTTTAGATATCTTAAAACCCTTTTCACAACAGTCATATGTGATACCCTAGGGTTAGCAGAAAATCTAGCAACAATTCCTACTGCATGTGCAATATCTGGTCTTAGCACAAGTGACCATGTTTTGTTCTTTTCAATCTGCTCAATCTCATCATTCATAGCACTTATCCATTCTTCATTATCAAGTGCAACATTGACAGATTTTGGCTCAAACTCACAAAGTAAACAACTTGAGTTTAAAGACTTACTTCTTGTTCTTGTACCATCTTTCTTATCTCCTATGATCTAGATCTCTAGATGGTTCCTTCTTACATATCTTGCAAGTATGGGTTCAGCTCTTTGTCTATCAGCTTGATCATCATTTTGTCCTTCATTTTGTTCTTCATCACCTTGCACATTATTTTGATCATTACCCTTACCGTCGATATTTCCAGCCTAACCATCGGTTACAACATTCTATTGCTCGAGAATTAAGTAGTATTGCTCGAGCAGAGTGTTGGGTTCTTCACAGTATACAAATTTTTTGTAGTCCTCTAGTTCTTTTGTGCTTTCCAGCTCATTCTTTTCTACAAATTTATCTATCTTTACATTTGCACTTTCAACAATTTTGTTAGAGGCCTTAATAAGACATTTATAAGCCTTACTTTTGGTGGAATACCCTAGAAAGATACCTTCATCACTCTTGGCATAAAGATTTCCATTTCTATCATCCTTTAAGACATAACATTGACTACCAAAGATTTTTAAGTAACTTACATTGGGTGTTTTACCATACCATAGCTCAAAGGGTGTCTTCTTTGTGTCCTTCTTCAATTGTACTATGTTTAGTGTGTAGATAGCAGTATTGACAACTTCCCTCTAGAAGATTTGGGTGATGTCTTTCTCTATCATCAGTGTTCTAGCACAATAAACTATTGATTTGTTCCTTCTCTCATCAATCCCATTTTGTTGTGGTGTTCTTGGTGCAGAAACTTGTCTTTTTATACCATGCTCATTATAGAAAATAGTGAATTCATCTGATATAAACTCTCCTCCTCTATCTAATCTCAAGCATTTCAAATCTTTACCACTTTATTTTTCTACCATAGCCTTATACCATTTAAACATCTTGAATGCTTCAGATTTATCTTTTAGAAACATAACTGCCATCATTCTAGAGTAATCATCAACAAAGAGAATAAAATATCTATGTCCATAATAACTATTTGTCCTCATTGGTCCACATAGATCAGTATGGACTAATTCTAGAATATCATCAGATGTATGGGTTTTACTTTTGAAACTAGACTTTGTTTTTTTACCTTTTTGACAATTCTTGCACATGATGTTGTCGGGCTTTGTCATTGTCGATAAGCCTCTTACATTTCTCCTTCTGCTTATTTTCATCATGTTGTCAAAATTCACATGACACAACCTTTTGTGCCACAACCATATGTCTTAGTTTCTAGTCATTAAGCAAGTGGTGTTAGTATCATTCAGATAGAATAAGTTACCTTTTGCCTGTTCACTGGTACTAATAAATCTTCTCGATTCATTGAAGATCTTTGCCTTCTTATTCTCAAATGCTACTTTGTGACCTGAATTATTCAGGTGAGAAACACTCAATAGATTATAATTCAATCTTTTTACCCAATAAGCATTTTCACATTTAATTAGGTTATTCAACATTATAGTTCCTTTACCTTCAAATGGACAAGGTGTATCATTACCCATTCTTATTGTACCACCATTATAATACTCAAAAGTGTTAAACTTTTCTTTGTCACCGGTCATGTGGTGAGTGCAGCCACTATCTATAATCCAAATGTCATTCTTGCTAACCTTAGATATGAGTGTAGATTCTACATACCTTTCATCTTCATCTGAATCATCTTTCATAGCCACAAACACCATCTCGATGTCTTCATCAGGTCCAATGTCAATTTCTTCATCTTTGCAAGCAGCTAGGTAGCTGGCTTTCTTGCCTTTGTCCTTGTGTTCTCGGGTATGTCTTCTTTTTGATTGTCAGTAACTTTTTTAATCCTTGTTATCACCTCTGTCAGATTTCTTCTCAAATGATATGTCATTAACTCTGTCATCTTTTCTTCTGTTAGGACATCTTGCAAAAAAGTGTCCAATCTCTTTACAATTAAAGCATACGAGTGGTAACTTGCCTTTGTATTTACCTTTGCCTCTCTGCATTCTTCTAGCCATAAGTGCTTCTATTTCATCTAGATCTTCTTCTTCACTTTCACTTTCATTTTCACTATCTCTTCTAGATGTGTGTCTATGACTTGATTTGCTTATTCTCATAGAAGACTTAAATGTAGACTCTAAGTTTGGTAATACACTAAATTATCAAAGTTATTCATCTCAAATGAAATCAGTCTACCAATTAAACTATAAAGAGTAACTATATTGCTTTCTACTGCTCTCATTTCTTGAATGGCAGAAAATCTAATAGCATATACAGGCAGTAAGGTCCTTAAGATTTTACTTACCATTGTCTCCTCTTCAAGTGTACCTCCAACTCCTCGTATAGCATTGACTACTTCTTTGATTCTTGTGATGTACTGTGTGATGTTTTCTCCCTCTTTCATTCTGAGATCATCAAAATTTCCTCTAAGGCTTTCTTCTTTGGCTCTCAGAACATTTGTATCACCTCCATGTACAAGCTTCAGTTTGTCCCACATTTTCTTTTCAGTTTTGCAATCTTTTACTTCTTCAAATTCAGCATCAGAGAGTGAGGAAGAAAGCTCTATGACCATGTAGTTGTGCTCATGCTTCTCTCTCAATTAATATACTGTCAATACTCCTATGGGCAACACATATTAAGTATCTAGGAATTGAGTAACATCATTACCAATACCTGATAAGTGGAGTCTTATCCTAATTTTCCATGAACCAAAGTTGTCTTTGTTCAACTTGGGCACATCTCATCTATTCATCTTGTGATGTTGACTTAGGTCTTGAAACCTTCCTTTCTAAGCACACAAGCTCTGATACCAATTGTTAGTAATAACTAAGAGGGGGGGGTGAATCAGTGGCTTCAAAATTTATCCTTCAAACTTAACCACCAATCAATAAACCTCATATTATTATGTCCCTACAAGATGCATGCCATGGCATACTACTAATGATCAACTATCTGTCATTTTTCTCTGTCAATCCTTATTCTTTCTTGATTACTGATAAGCAACATAACTATTTACCGAAACTCAGTAAATAAGAAAAGTATACTGATCAATCTAGACCTAGCTATGAAAGATACAAAATAGTAAAGAAATGAATCATACACACATAACACATGAATTTTTAAAAAGGAAACCTTGTTAAGGGAAAAACCACTGGATGGTACCCCAAATTTTCACTCTTCTGAAGTGAGCCCTGTTAGGAGCCAACCCTGTTAAAGGTTAAAAACACACTATTAAGTGCGACCTTGTTAGAGAATTTTATACATAGAGGTTGTCACTTAGTATTGGGCATCTATTTCTACCATCCTTGAATCAGCCTCCTTCTTAGACTGTCAATAGGTATTGGGCAATTCCAATTGTACTTTCATGAATCAACCTTTTTGGCACTCTTTGGGATGTACCTCAATATATAGAAGACTATTAAGTCCTGCTCAGTTAAGAGACTTGATGCTTCAATGGTTAAATTGAAACACTATGACCTATTCATATTGAAACTTTGAATTGCAGATTTTTAGATCTATTTAAGTACATTACCTCTCTGACCAATGTATCAATACAATCCTTTGTGCTCCATACTTTCTGCTCTGTGATGCTATGCTTCACTATTCGTCGATGTCTACAGAATTCCTTAGCTCTTCCTTCAGCTTTTTGATTAGGACAACATGAAGTTGTTCTTCATCAGTTTCTCTTCAGCATCCTCTTTCTATTCACTCCCCTTAATCCCATTCGTAAATGAATTAATCTTGTATCTTATATAGACATGATATTCATTGTTTCTTGATTCTTGATTCTTGATTCTTGGCATGAAAAACAATCCATCCAATTAGATTTAGTGAATAACTCCTGATTTGTCTCATAGATATCTTCTTGCCAACTCTACAAATCAGCTTTAAAGCAATCACTTATCTCTGGTCGAATAAAACAAAGTAGACAACTAGTTAAGTCTATTTTTAGCTCTGCCAGCTAGATATTTTATTTTTTTCTGAACTTTCTATTCCGTCGGTCACCACTACAGTTAGTTGTCAGTGACAACTGATAGTTTCTTCGATGAGACTCCAGTTAGTTTCGTGATCTCCATCTGTCAGGTATCATTGGAATTTTACTCGTCGGACAACCTTAGATGAATTTTCTCATCGGGCATCACTGTGGCTTTGATTCATCGAGAAACACTATGCTTCTGATCGTTGGGTATCACTATGACTGTTCTTCTTTTCTCTGACCGTTGGTATGCACTCCATTGGTGTTGTTTGTTACTAAGTGAATACTTGACTTTTATGCATTGCTGAAAGCATAACCTTTGTTCCTTTGACTCTCTAAAGTCTTTGGCATTATGTACATGACCATATAGATGATATCAAGTTGACATCAATAATAATACAATACATTAACTGATTTAACGCCTTGCATTATCTTCAACTTAACATTGTCAAACATTCAATCAGTTACATGTCATCATTCATATCCTATTTCATGAACATCACTTTTGTTTTCCTACTTTGTATCGAGTGGATAGCCTCATGGGATACAATAATACCATCAAGAATCCATCTATCCTTCAGGAACCAACAATGTTGTTTGGAGATGATTTTATTCAAACATTTCCTCAACCTAGAGGCCATAGCTTTTGGGATCACTTTTTAAATGGCTTTATAAAATATAATATGTCTTAATTGAGAAAAGGTAGTAGGATTGTTAACATTGCAAATGAAGGCTAAGAAGGTTAAATTCTAGGATTTTAAGGCCTCTCTATACACCCTATTTTCCTCTAGAACCCTCAATATGTCATCTTCCATAAGGTTCCAATATATTTGAAATTAAATTATTGGACTTATTCTATGTTAGGAGCTTTCTTGGCCCCTAAATAAAAAGAAGAATTCTTGATCTCCTCCTTGGTGAAAGACTAAAGGGAAAAATTTTAAGCATCTATAATGAGTTAGGGAATGTAATCACTCAATTCTTCTTTAGCTAAGAGGTTGACTACAATACAATTGCCAGAGACCTAAGAAAACATTAAAATTTCACACCTCATGGTTTCAACATCTTCAAGTACAACATTCTTAGTGTTGAAGAGGCCAGATAACTAAGAGGGGGGTGAATCAGTTATACCAAATCACTTTTTCACATACTTAATTAATTTGGAGCAATCTTAAACCATTCAAATAATTAGAATAGATAAGAAAAAGAAAGTACATAAACAAAAAAAATAACACCAGAATTAATGTGGAAACCCAAGATGGGAAAAACCATGGAGAAACTAATTATCATGAATATAACACCAGTTAAGGTAAGTTATACAAGGGCTACTTGTCAATTTTCTCATTGTAGATAAGGCTCACTACCGGTCGGGCTAATTACCTTGATACAAAATGATTTATTGCTTAAAGGTCTTATAGAAAAAATGTGAACATATATTGTTGCATCTGCATATGCATGAAATAGTTCCAGTTAATATCACAACATCAACTGATTGCAACAAATCTAGTTAGAGATATTCTACCAGTCGTCAACAAGCTTCTACAAAACTAAATACTTCTTTCTGTTACAAGATTTCCTCTACCTTCACAATTATCCTTCACACTTCTTATTCTACTTGCACACTTCACCATAATATCTTTGATCATATCTCCATACTCACACACACTATCACCTTCAACATATACACATTCTTACACACACTTACTTCATCAGATCCAAATAAATGTTTTGTATGTATACATATCCATAGAATCGTATACATAAGTCAGTCTAGAACACATGTCCGCTTGAATATAAAAAACAATATTTCAATAAAGTACAACATGCTAACACTGGACCTAAATAATAGGTCACATGTATATGAGAACTTCATACCACGCCACCATAGGACCAAACAATACGTCACACATAAGATGAGTACATTACATAGCACAATCACCAAAACATAATAAATGAAGTATATCCTGAGGCTAATAGGAACACCAAAACCCAGACGATGTCTCGATCTATAAAAATTCAACACCAATGAACGATAGCGCAAGATAACATCTGCCCAAAAACTGAATGCAACTATCATACAAAGAACTTTTTATATACTATATGAATGTCTAGGTAGTAGAAATACTTTGAAAGAACTCTGAAAGTAGAAGCCAATGATATCCATCTAGTCTTCAAATTTTTGCATTCACCAAATACCATAGATGTACCAAAAATATTGTAAGATAAGAAATTTATCCTATCTTACGAGAATGTAAAGGGGATTGAAATAGAGATATGTTTATTAAAAATGTATAAGGTGTTAAGAAAGAAGGGTTTGAAAGATTATTAATTATGTTTAAATGTAATGTTTGAAATAGGAAATGTGTTGATGTGTAAATTGTTCTTTGAGTTGCCTAGATTGTATTGAATTCCTTAACCTTAATTGAATTGAATTGATTGATATTGTAATTGTGATTAGGGAGAAGATAAGATGTTCATTTTTATCCTCAAATGCACAAATGGGAGATCCAAGTTGACCAACCCAAGAGAAGGGATAATGCACAAATGAATCAACTATTTAGAAAGGAGAATAACAAAGGAGATACCTTAAATTTGGTTAATTATATGTATAGAAATGATATATGATAGTAATTGAAGAAATAGGAGAAATGCACTAACCTTGAAATATTACAGATCAAAGAATGTTGTTTTCTAAGGTCTGTAGACTATTTCTTGAAAAACTGATAGTTGATCCCAAACTGAAACGCAGAGACGAACAAAACCCAGAAATCTTTTTCTATTTTAATGTCGTCTTATGAAAAAGGTTGACCTTGACCCACAAATGTCAACCCTGACCCAATAATTTTGACCCTGACCTACACAGGTCTGACAGAAAATTTGTTCATGCCGTCTGAAAGAAAGTTGAAAAGGGTATCTAGATATGGCCTCAAATCACCTGTTCTAAACCTGTACCTACAAGAAAAAGGAGATTTTTTGTTGTGGGGGAGGGGTTTTCCTTGGTCAAACCCCGATTTAGGAATTAACCACAAATATATGTAATTGAAATTGCAGAAATGGACAAAGTAAATGCATAAATTCACCTTGCTTGAAAAAGTCCTTGTGGTGGATTCGAATCCTTGAAACCACAAGTATGCTTCAAAATGTAGAATTTAGAAATGTAGGATGTCTTCAATCTCTTGCTTGTAAATCTCCAACACCAAGTCTTGAATGGGTTCTTGAATTTGGAATAGGCTTGGAAGAAGGTGGATGGAGAGATCACCAAAAAGGGCACTATGTAGCTTCAATCCTTCAATGGCCTCCAATGGATCTCCTTCATGAAAATGGATACTTGAATGGATGAATTCTTGCTTTAAATATTTCTTGATTGCTTTCTTGAATGCTTGATCACAATTAGAAGACTTAGCTTGCTTGATGATGGTTAGAGAAAATGAGAGAGAAAGCTTCCCTTTTATATGAAATTAGGGCATAGTCTTCTAAGGAGGCCTACATAGGAGGATTAAATTCCCATTAAACCCTTTACCCCTAGGAGAGGACCTATATTAAATATAATTTAGGAATCAACACTTCGGAACCCGAAACAGCCAACCTGGAAGCGAGAAATACTTTTTGCAAAGGCCAACCTCCAAAAACTATGAGACATCAGGATCTGAACCCTGGGTCAAGGTTGAGGTCAACCTTGACCTAGGTCAGAGTCAAGGTCAACCCTAACCTAGGTCAAGGTTGAGGTCAACATAGACCTGAAAGGTTGACCTTGACCCTGAAGCCCAGAATCACCAGTCTGTAGTTTAGAATGCAAAAATCATGCTAAACAGGAGTGGAAAGAGGGATAGAATAGGGGAGAAGCCATGTCAAGATCAGGAACCCATTCAAGGCGCTTTTCATGACCCCAAACCACTTACTCAAAAGGCTAAACACATCTAAAATGGAAGTGCTTCCATTTTCTGACTATACAAAGATATATCACCATTACCAGAGCAGGGACGTCCATCCACAAAATTCATTACTATAATATACTACATAGAATAGATCAAGTCATTACATTACTCAGACCACAACCGTCTGGTACAAAGGTTTTGATCCATCAATGACAACAATGCCAACAACAACATCTCAACAATCTCCCCCTTTGGCATTGATGGCAAAATAGAAAAAAATCCAAAGACTCCAAACATCCAAAAAACTCCCTCTGAGTTAGATAATTCTATTCATAATTTTTCTCCTACATTTTGTCTCCCTCTTTTTTCCAACAATGGAAAAGGGCCAAACAAACTAATTTAGGTAATCAAATTAAAATAATAGATTTCACAATAAAAAAATTCTTGTACCTCTCTTTTATACTTGAAAGATTCTTTTTTCATTCATCCACAACCAAACTCATCCAAGCACACAAACTATCATGAAGAACCAACATATCAAATGATGATGTCCAATCTGGAGACAGGTACCAACATTCATAATCCTTTGCATTAGAAAGAATACCAAAAATATGTTCTAACCAAACCTCAACCAATTCCTTCACTAGCTAGAAAGTTTTGGCCACATCCTCTCTCTGTCTCTTAACAGACAATAACTCAGCTTGCAACTCACCAACTTTGGTTCTCTGTTTACCACCCTTACCCTTAAAGAAATCAAAACTCTTACCAATCTCATTCAACTCAGTATAAATAGCGTCAATCTTACCTCTTAATTTTCAACTGCAGTAGGCTAGCAGAGATAATATTGATACATATCAGACATTCATTTATGCATTTTATTATTTCATCAATATGTTTAGATAATTTCTCTTTTATACTAGCACATTTATTCTCAATCACTTGATTGAACTTATTTCCTTATGAAGCATCCAGTAACAAGATTTCCTCAACAATTTTTACTAAACCATCTCATAACACACTAGAAATAGATATAAAATAAATGCCTTTACTAAGAAAATGATCCATTAAAGCATTTTCAATTTCAGTCCTCCTCGTCGGAGAGAAAGCACTACACATTTCACACTTTCTATCCAATTCACCTTCTTCCAACATAATCTAAACCACATCCAAATCAACAAATCCTAATCGACATGGAGTTACATCATACTTTTCCATCTCCTCTTCTTTCTTCTCTTCTACTTCCTTTTCTTCTTCTTTTTCCTCTAATATAGTAATGATCTCTTTACCTTTCGCAGTAGTTTTTCTTTTCTTAGGTTTTATAGAGGAAACACCAAAAAAAATCTCCAACTCTTTCTTATAGAAGGAGGAACCCTCCTTAACATAACCAATGGGCACAACAATAGACACATCCATACTGAAGTACAAATTCATATATGTAAATATAAGAAATAAGCTTTGCAAGCATCTATTTTGTTTTCCAAATATTCCAAGTACATTTAAATATATTTCCTGATAGGGATGTTAGATCTCCATTCCATATTTTCTTTACCTAATAACGTTCTCAAAAAATAGAATACTAAATAGATAACTAGAGATCCAAACTAGAAGGCATGACCTTCAACTAATGATGGGTATGTGCATGATCATGGGGGGCAAAAGAGTGACAATGTGAGAAAAATGTGTTTTTCATCGGCCCCAAAACATGAAAATCTTTGTTGACCATTTAGAAGGCCTGG
Organism: Thuja plicata; assembly: GCA_018584345.1. Lineage (NCBI taxonomy): Eukaryota > Viridiplantae > Streptophyta > Pinopsida > Cupressales > Cupressaceae > Thuja > Thuja plicata. The sequence goes on from MU223665.1 coordinate 927,735, forward strand.
GTGCTAGTACACTTGGCCGAAGTAAACACCTAAGAAAAAATAGTATCCAACATCAGATATTGATGGATAGATAATATTATAATATTTAAATATCCAATATCAGATTTCATATCCGATGTCAGATACCGAAACATATAAATATTGTTATGCATTATATTATAAATAATATCTATATAATACAAATAATAATATTATATATAATATATAATATATACTATATATTATATTAAATATATAACATTATATA
>MU223665.1:928031-957085 GCA_018584345.1 Thuja plicata
TATATATATATATATATAGTCTAAGGAGAAGCTCCTATGTGGGGCCTGCCTCTCTTAATAAATAGTTTTATTGGTATCTCAAAACTGAGGATTCTATGAATCTCCTATCTTTCTAAACACCCTTTCTTAAAAAAATAAATAATGGAGTTAGATACATCCACCTTTTTCCAAATAACAACCTCATGCTTTCTCAACATCTTCTTTAAAATGCTTCTCTCTTTGTCTTTGGAAGCCCACAAAAGAGAGTCTCATCCATGAATTGTAGGTGAGAGACATTGCCAATACCCCATGAGATTTCAAAACCCTCCAAATTGCCCACTTCCAATTCCTTATTCAGATTTATGACCCAAACATTTATAAATAAGAAGATTAAAGGGGATAACAAGTCTCCTTGGTGCAATCATTGCCTGTCATTGAAGAGATCAGTAGGAACACCATTCAGTAGCATAGTAAAAGGAGTAAAAATGCATTTGTGTTTTTATCAATGCTAAGACTAAAGAAATGAACTTCCTTGTGACTTTAATTAGTAAATCCACATGATTTTATCATAATATCTATTCATATCCTCTTTTATGATCATCCATTTTTTTCACTACTTTATATCAAGTGAATAGCCTCATGGGCTACAATAATACCATCAAGAATCCATCTATCCTTCAGTAATCAACTTTTTTGTTTTGAGATGATGCTATTCAAACACTTCCTCAACGTAGAGGCCATAGCTTTAGATACCACTTTTTAAACGACATTACAAAATATAATAGGCCTGAATTGAGAAAATGTAGTAGGATCCTTAACTTTGTGAATGAAGGTTAAGAAGGTCAAATTCTAGTACTTTAAGGCATCTCTCTGTACCCCACATTCCTCTGCAACCCTCCATATCTCATCTCCCACAAGGTTCCAATATATTTGAAAAAAAAATCTTGGAAGTCATCTAGGTCGAGAGCCTTCTTGGCCCATAAAGAAAAACAATAATGCTTCATCTCCTCCTTGGTGAAAAATAAAATGATATAATTTTAAGCATGTATAATGACTCGTGGAATGTAATCACTCCTTTCCTCTTGATATGAAAGGATAACTACAACAGGGGTGCCTTAGAGCTCATGAAAAAAACCTCTAATCTTCATGCCTCATGGTTTGAATATCTTCAAGCACAACATTCTTAGAATCGCAAATGCTCAATATTTTGTTGTATTACATCCTAACTTTAGTGGACAACTAGAATATCTAATATTTCTATCTTCTTTATTAATCCATTTGACCCTATGTTTTTGCAGCCAATAGAGATTTTTCATTCTATATAGTCTATCATAGTCTCTCCTCAACCTTTTCTCCTTCTCCTTGAGGTCAAGTGTGTAACCAAACTTAGATATATATCACTTTCAATAGCTTTCATATCTTTTTTGACCTTGCTTTTGTTAAAAAACAAGTTGTTGATGACCTTGTTATTCTAGCCCCTAGCCTCCCCTCTCACCTCCTTAATTTTATTCTTTATTATGAACCACTTGCAACCCCTCACATTATTGTTCCACCAATCTCTAATAAAATTGTCAAAATTCTGGTGTTCATACCAATGAAATACTTTATATCTAGATAGATCAGTTTATAATCTTTGTAATGGTTCATCGATTGAGCTCCAAATCAAAAGTTATGGCCTCTAGAAATTGGGTCTCTCAAAGTGGAAAATGTGAAAACAAGTTTAATAGAAAATAACTATATGGGGATTTATGCATGTTGGTCTATATTTTGAGATATCATAGGGAATATTTTATTATAGATAGTTTTGGTGCCACATTTTTGGGTTGTTTTTATCTCATAATTTTGATTTTTTAGCTCACAATTTCATAATTATTGTTTGATGATTTCATATATTGTATCTTCTACATATTATGTACTTAAGATTTAAGTTATGTGTGTGTCTTCTAAATATTTATTTTCCTCTAAATCTTTAGTTGGTGATACTCAAGTGAATAATTGCTTTTCAAATATATCATGAACTTAATAATTTCTGAATAATATGTTGGGTGGCTTTGTGAGTGTAGAATTTTTTCCTTGAAATATTTTAGCTATTATAACTCATTTTTTTGTGGTATGAATGTATTTATAGTCATTTCTATATAGTTTATATAATTTTTGTAAATATTTAAAAAAGTTGAATAACTTTCTTCTCAAGATTAGTGTAGGAAGTCATTCCTCTAGCTTAACTTCCTTAAACAAATTTTGGAAGGGTTCTTTTATCCTATCATGGATCATTCAAGAAAAGTAGGCAAATATTGTAGTGTCTAAATTTTTTAGCTTGGATTAATTAAATAATCTCTTTACTTTGAGCTAGACAAGATTACTTTATCATTTTCCAAATTCAACATAATCTTCCTCTTTTTTAGCTCCTCACTAATTTATTCCTTGGTATCCTCAATCATCACGACATCTTCAAGTGTTGTTTTTCCTATAATGTACACTTTATTACATCTTAATCCAAAGAATTTAGTTTCCCATAGTGCCTTTGCATCTGTCTTTCGTTGCACTTTTGTATTCTCAAAATGCATTAATATCTAAGAGAAAATAAAGCCCATTCTAGGATTTTGACCATAAGTCAATTAATTTTCATCATTGATTACCTAAGCAGGATGTTATATGATAATTTATCAACAATACATTATGGATTTCAGTAAGTGTGAACTATTTGGAGCATTTGCAATTGTTAGAATTTTTTGAAGAGCACTATTAGAAAATTATTTGCATTGGTAGATTTACAAATAACCTATTTGGAGATATGTACATTTTGATTATCAATTTTCATACTTATGATTTACCATTAGTACATTGATAACCAATATACCAATACCACTAAAAATGTATCTTAGTACAAATTATTGAGGATATGGGTGTTATCTCTAGTTTATCATACGTTTATAACTAAGTTATAAATTAGAAACTAGCAAGGGTATCTCATAAAATACTCCCATTAAGATGAAAACCCAAAGGGATATATTGATGGAGACTCGTGATGAAAACCCAAAATAGAATCATTAAGTTACAACTTACACATTTTTGTATACTAATTCATGTTCTTTCAAGGGTCTTTTGTAGTAGTTCTCTACTCTAATCTTCTAGGGGATTGTTCGAGTTCAAATTTTAGTTTCTTTGTTCATGATACTTGGACAAACATACAAATTCATATTTGAAGTTCTATGGGTCTGGTACTTGTAGAAAAAACAAGATTCACAATTTGAACACGTTGAGTATGGTACCTAGATATTTCTCACATTACCTATTGAGGAATTCTCGTTCTATTATATTTTCACATATCACAACAAAATCTTAGCAAGTAATCTTCAAGTTATACTTCAATTTCGTTTAAGTTCATGAATATACATACAATAAGATAATTTTATGCTTCCATTTTTAACACTATTATTTTGTGTTGATATTCATTTTATTCTTTATTTTTTTACACTATTATTTTGTATTGATATATTCCTTCATTTGACATGTTCAAAAGGTAGAGCCCAAACACAAAAACAAACCATTACTATCAATAAAATAACATAGAAATAATAACAGAAGACTGAAGAGGGACCTGGTAAAATGACTAGGGCTAGTGCTAAGAAGAAGAAGAAGGAGAGTGATACTCTGACTAATCTCCAAAAGATAAAGGAATCTACTGCTAAGATGGAGATCCTTGAGTCCAAGGTGGAAAGCCTGATGGAGAACATCTCTTGATTGTGTTCCCTGGCTCTTTTGGCTATCCCTATTTTGTTTTCTTTTTAGTAGTCTAGTTTGTTTTGTTGTGGCTCTGTGGTGTCCTATTTCATTTTTTGTTTTGTTTCTTTTTGTCTCAGAAAACATTTCGATCTTTAGCTCTGTTTTGGGTTTTAGGCACCCTGTAAAACCTATTTTACTTAATCAAAACAAGAGAAATAATATCACTGATCTTAATCAAACAATTTTTTAATATAGTTCATGTGCCTTTAAAAGGTATTATTCTTACATACATAAATCTCTAAAAAATTATTTAACTAATAAATATGATAAAATAAAAGAATTTATTTAATATTTAAACTAATATAGCAACTACCCAAATTAATGTAATATTCAACATTCCTCCATTTTTTTTACATTAATCTAAAAATAGTTATAACATTACAAGAATTTAATGCAACCCTTATAGAGACTCTAGTGAAGTGCCTACATCAATCCTCTTCACTAACCTAAGAAACACCAATATGACTCCTTCAATGTATCGCTTGACTATAGAGCCTATAAATCTTGGCATAACATTAGAGAACATGGAGTACCGCCAAATTAGCACACCATGAAAGAACAACTTTCCTTCAAAATTCCACATCTCCTCCGAGTACTTCAAATCCCTCCTTAGTGCAACACATGAAAAAAAAATTATCCTTTGAGAGTCGACATCTCCTCTAATTGTGTCCAATACCTTCTCCAATGCTATGGAAAAGAAATCCATCCTCTTCTATACAAAACTTCAACAAAATTTGAGTACCTTAAATTCACTCATAATAATCTATAGATGTGAGGCCCCCTATTCTCTTTAGGAACACTAATAATAAATATCAAGATACTATGACCCATATTTTATGTAGGAATACAAATGATGCAAATACCACTCTCTTTCTTTAGAGATACACATATTTCTAAGTCTTCCTACTCCTTGAAAGGACATAAATAATGAAAATCCCACATTTTCTTTATGGACACAAATAATTTTAAGCCCTCATTTCTCCTTGAAAGGACATTCTAAGACATGGGAAGATAGAGTTCTCTATCATGTGTGGAAAACTAGCAAGCTAGGTCTATGTTCACTTACATTAGAAGGAGAATGATCCATAGTTAGGATCTAGATGGCTCTAGAAAAAACAAGATTCAATGGTACTTTTCTATGTGGGACTATGACTATGCAATTATAGATGGAAATGTAAGATCTAGGGCTAAATAAGGTGAAAAAGTGTTTTTCTAGATGTATAGGAAGATTAAGAATTAATAGACAAATTTTTCAAGGAGATTGGAAAATACAAACTATAACTAACCTTTGGTATGAATTTTAGGCTAAAGTAGTGGAATTGTGGTACCCTACTTGGTCTGCTCCTGCCAATTTTAGATTCACCAAATTGTAGATTGTAGCTCTTCTCCTGATAATACTATAACACTTTCTGTGTGTCTGCTACTTCTACTAGAAAAGAAGGGAAATGTTGTGTGGAAATTAGTTTTCCTAAGTCAAACCCTTGTTTAGTAATTAGCCTTGAAATTGAAATGAAAAAAATTTGAAAGGAAAGAGTGTGGATATGTACATTAGACCTGCTAGATCTAATAATAGATATGTTATATGCCTTGATGATGCAATGCTCTTTGAATGTGATCACAAATTTTGATTCCATAACATGAATCCACAAAACCCTAAATGGCAATCATCAAAGACATGCTTGAATGAATGTTGTTGAAGCTTTCCATAATGAAGAATATTGTTATGATGAAATGTCTTAAATGATGAATATTTTCTCTTGAGCAATTGAGATGTGAAAATATAGTTGAGAGCTTGAATTGACTTGATTTTCTTAAAAGATGAGGGAGGTTATCTTTCTTATGTACCTCTCTCAACCATTCCAAGGTGTTAAAATAAAATAACATTTAACCGGAGTTAAAATTATAGATAAAACAATGTGATCATTAAGTGGTTTAAATTTGGGCCCAAACATTGATGACTGAGGTGCCCTGGTCGACCTACTCCTTAGAGTGGGCACCTGACACACCTCACTCCCTCTAATTTACTTCTGAATTGGGACTTAAGGTATTGATTAGAGAGAAGAAGCCAACATTGGTTTTGTAATTTAATTGGGATGAGTGGAACTAGATGTGGGAGGAAATATATGCTAAAATAGGGCTTTGGTAAGCAAGAAATCACATAGGGATATAATTTACAATGCTAGATTTAGCCCCCAGCCTAGCGAGATTCAAAGCCTATGCACATACTCATTGAAAAGTAGAAGAAAGACATAATCCTACAACTATGTGTAAGGGATAAAAAATAATTAAATAAAAGAAAAATAAAAATAAAGGTAAACGAAAACAAAGAAAAAAAATAAAAGACATACAACAAAGGAATTAGTACTAAAAAAAAGGCTCCAAGTAAAATAGTTGAAGAAAACATGATGAAAAAAATATCTGAACCACTAGTATCACACTTGGAATGTTATTGAAAGAGAAATAGTGGTCACATGGAGAGATAAAGAGAATACATCTAAGATAAGAAGAGATTCCATGGTCCAACAAACTAGCAAGGTGTGTTATGTTATGGGATTGTGGAGGAGGGAGAAAGAGAAACCATGGATCCCATGGGCTAGAAATATCTATTATGCTAGGTGATCCATGAAATAAAAGTGGAGGAAGCGTAGATAAAAGTCCATCAAGGTGTCTTATACTAGTTCCAGTCATCCCAAGAGAGTGTTTGGTGTAAGGAGAGTTTAATAGTCTAGAAAGTTGTGTTATTTTAGTCAACCCATATTGAAAAATGTATGAATGAAAAAGAAAGGTCAAGTAGACTATCAAGTTGCATTAATATACTAGTCAACCAACCCCAAGGATAACAAAGGAAAACATTGTATCCAAGGAAATCTGCTAAAAATGGTGCAAAAGCATAACCAAGAAAAGCATTATCTCTAAGAAAATCCTCTATAACTAGTGCAAAATTATAAATAAGGAAAGCATTGTCTCTAGGGAAAACCTCTAAAAATGGTTCAGAAGGATAACCAATGAAATAATTGTCTCCAAGGAAATAAACTAAAAATGGTTCAAAAGGATAACCAAGGAAATCATTGTCTCAAAGGAAATATGCTAAAAATAGTGCAAAAGGCTAACCAATGAAAGCATTATCTCCAAGAATATCTTCTATATAATACACAATGAGGCCACACATATGGCGCCCTCCTTAATATGAAAATATAGAGCTATTATGGAATCTTAAGGAAAATAATAACAAGGATACCCATCTCCAACACCAAGGAGATATCCTTTCAAAAACGGTATGCATGTAACCTCAGCCAAAGAGGCATAAGTCTTTAAGGAAAGGAAGAGATTGTTGTAAACATACATGTTGCAATAAGTGTAAAGAGATTATTTTGAGGGATGCATAAGAAAGGAGGAAGATATATTTTATAAAAGATATCTACCTCCAAGAAGAGATATTGATCAAAAATAACATGATTGACCAAATGAGAGGAAGGAGAATCAAAATTTGTGATGAAAGGTAACACATTTTTATCCCCCAAATAATGGATGTATTTATGAGATACATATTATTTTTAACAATTAAGATTGTTTGATCAAGGATACACACCTCTTGTAAAAAGAGATAATCTCTGAGAAAACCAAACAACTTCATGCAAGAAAGGACATTGTATAATACAAAAACACCACTTAGCCAAGGGAAAATGGATCACTATAAAGGAGAAGTGTGTGAAAAAATAGATACCTTTCCCCCCAAGCATGAAGACACTAAAAAAATTCCTATTATGATTCTCACAAAGTAAGATTGTTTAAATGAAAGTATAGAACTATGTAAAACAAAGAGCCCCCAATAAGGTAAGCTACAAAGGCTACATAGTGTGGAGAAATATAATACCTATAGAGGGAGTGATAATGCACAACATATTTAATATTGAAATTAGGAAAAACATAGAATATCAATAGTTATATGAATAAGACATTCAACTACCAATTCTTGGAAATTTTTTCTAAATCGAACACAATTAGTAAGAGAATGTATATTACTACATGATTACTTGAAGTCAGTGCACAATATTTTCATTTGGTTTTAGATTTTTTGGAAAGTTGCCAAAGAGGAATTTAATATTTTTTTCATAATTAAGTCTCCAAAATATTCTCTCTTCCAAGGACAAAAGGTCCTCTATAGGTGACAAAAATCTTTCTTATTGTCGTAAAACAATTTGTAGAGAATGTAGAGGATTAGGATTAGAAGTAGAAGGAATAGTTTTTACTTGAGTTTTATATCCTATACTATTTTTAGTAACTTATGTAGTAGTATATAGAGGGACCTTTATTGCTTATTTTGTTATTCCAATACCTTATCCACTATATCCTTCTTTAGAATAAATGTCCCAACCAACCTAATAATATTTTTAAAATTATAATGATGCCATATGTAAGAGTACAATGAATAAATGGAAGAAACATGAAGTGAATAAAGTCATTATCTAGGACATGATTTTGATAAATGTAACTAAGAAGCAATGTAAACACATTTGAAATGGAAAACCAATCTGATTTTAGTGAATTTGATTATGAAATTTAAATGCACAAAAATTAGATCAAATAATCATAAGTATGGAAAGAGAAAGACTTGTCAGGCTCAACAAAATGTAAGGTGGAAAAAAAAAGTTTGCTAGCTTGTATGGGCTAACTAGGAAGCTACATCTATTTTCACTTATATTAGAATAAGAATGATCAAATAGGCTAAAGATGGCTTGAGGACAAAGTGGATTTAGGGGTCTTCACTATGGGGAACTAGGAGTATGAAATTGTGGTTGAAAAATGTAAGATATAGAGATAAATAGGGTAAAAAGTGGTTTTTTGCATCCACAGAAAGAGAGAGATATGATAGGTAGATTATAGAAGGAGACCAAAAAAAAAAAATTGTAACCGCTCTACCATCTAAATTTTAGGTTGAACTAGGGGTACTAGGATACCCAAACTCTAGAATACTTCCTAGAATCCCTCAGGGCGTCTGGCTTGGTCCACTCCGGACAACTTAAAATTTGAAAAATTTGTTAGGAAAAAATGTTTCAACCTTTTACTCCTAGGTGACAATTATTTTTAGGTGGTATGAAAACTTTGAACCCAAATTTGAAGGCATTAGAGGCTCCATAATGGGTCAAAACTTGTCTAGGGGAGAACTATATATTGGCCCAGTTGTAGAGCACTTTGAGAGGTTTTTGAAAAGTGGTTATGATAGAAAATTGGGTACAGGTTCAAACGTTATGGCCTCTGGAAGTTGGTTCTCCTAAAATATAAAATGTAAAATGTGTTGAACATGTAAATGAGTTGGAAAAGGGAGCTACACATGTTGGTGTATGTATTGAAATATCATAGGGTATCTTTGATTGGAGATAATATGGGCACCGCCTTTTGGGATGGTTTTATCTTATGGCTTTGTAATAGTGTTTAACGGTTTCTTGTATTATATCTCTTTTATATTAGATGTGTGAGATGGAGGGTGACTAAGAGTCTTATATATTTCTAGATACCTCTAGATCTCTAATCGGTGATACTCCTCAAAGAAGCTTTCACTGTAAGTATATTGTAATATGTTTTTAATTGTTGAATAATATATTGGGTTTCTTTTGGAGTGTGGGTTTTTTTTCTCCCGAAAGGGTTTTCCCCGTGTAAATATTTGTGTTGTGGTACGCATGCTATTTACCTTTGTGTTTATTACTATTAAGTTTTTGTAACTATTGAAAATCTGTGAGAAACATTTTGCACTATCCTCTTCTCAAGATTAGTGTAGGAAGTTGTTCTACTACTTAACTTCTTTACAAGTGGTATTACAGCTTGATCAACTTTGGTTTCACTTGTGCATTGTTTAGTTTTTGAACTAATCTAGATTTGAGTGGGACCCTATGTAGAATATATTTTGTGATCCTTTTGTAGGAATGTTAGATGGCTATTTCTTCAGGGAGAATAGATGTGTAAAAATTTTCAAGAAATAATTTTGAAACATGGAAACTGAAGATGGAGGATCTATTAATAGATTGAGATCCATGAGAGGTTGTTGATGATGTTGTTATGGAACCTACAGATCTAGATGAGGCTGCTAAATATGTTGTTATGGACTCTAAATCCAATGATATAATCAGATTGTGCCTTGCATATTCTATTTTAATCAATGCCCATGAAAAGACCTTTGCAAAGAGCATGTGAAAGATGCTTGGTGAAATGTATCAGGTAAAATCTTTGGTAAATAATATTTTCTTAAGGGTGAAGCTCTATTCCTTGAGAATGGATGAGGGTGGAAAAATTAAAGACCACCTAGAAGCTTTCAATATGTTGGTGGATCAGTCGACATCTATTGGTGTCAAGATGGATGAGGAAGAGAAATTTCAGATCCAGCTTTTTTCTTTGCCTGATTCATGGGATTTTCTTGTTATGACCATTAGAAGTACATTTTTAAAAAAAAAATTTGAGTATGGAAGATAGGGTGGGTTCTTTTCTTTCTAAAGAGATGAGGAGGAAGGTATCCATAAGTGCCAAGGAATCCCTATTTTCCCATGGAAGACCTAAGGAAAATTCAAGAAGAATGAGAAGTGTAATACATCAAAATCCAGAGGGAGATATAAATCTCCTAGAAATTCCAAAGTTATTTTCTTGAATTGTGGTAAGCCTGGACACATCCATAAGAAATACAAAGAATAGAAGAAAAAGAAAAAGAATAAATTTGATTCTAATTCTGAGTCTGAGAAGGAAGATAGTGATGCATTCATTGCAAATTTAGCCACTCATGCATGCGATGATAGATGATTGATTGAATAATGTGCATCTTTTCTGATGACCTCTAATAGAGATTAATGTCTTTAATATGTAGATTTGATTCAACGGTAAGGTGTACTTGGGTGACAATTTTTATTTAAATATATTTGGTCTTGGAAAAGTTAATATCAAGTTTCCTAGTGGTAGAATAAGAAATATTAATGGTATGTTGCATCTCCCTAGTATAAGATAATTTATTATTATGGACAAAAATGATAGATCAGGTATGTTGGTAGTTTTATCTAATGTAGGATGCAAAATGGTGAGAGACACTATAGTGGTTTCTATAGGTGTGAAAATTGGCACATTGTATAAGCTAGATGCATACATTGTTGAGTGTAATAGTACTTCTATGAAGACAAAATCTGTGGATACCTAATTTGAAAAGGTGAGGATTTTAACTGTAGTAGGTTCTAATGGGTTTTGGGTACCTAAGAGTGCCTTTTCTTATGAGTCCAAGTTTCCTACAGATAAGAATATGTTATGGCATAAGAGACTTGGTCACATTTTAGAGAAGGGTCTTAGGACCTTAAAAAACAAAAACCTTGTTGAAGGTTTGAATGATTGTAATCTTGGCTTTGATTTCTATGAATATTTCATTTATAGAAAAAAAAAACTACAAAATAGTTCTACTCGAGTTATCATAAATCTTGTGGTGTGTTGGATCTTATTCATACTAATGTGTTTAGTCATGTAGATGTTCCTTCCATTGGAGAATCCATGTATTATGTTTCATTTATTGATGATTATAAAGGAAGGAAATCTAGTGTGATTTATAAAGAGTAAATTTTATATTTTCACTCAATTTAAAGAATTTATAGAAATGGATGAATTGCATATTGGAAGGAAAATAAAATGTTTGAGAACTGATAATGGTGGTGAAATTTTCTCTAATGATTTTGATAGATTATTTAAAGACTGTGGCATTCAAAAACAAAATACAACTCTATATGCTCCATATAATAATTGAGTTACATAAAGGATATGAAAGACATTGATGGAGAAGGCTAGGAGTATGTTGAGTGGTGCTAGCCTTGAACAAAGGTTTTAGGTTGAAGCTATAGCTACAATTTATTACCTAATTAACATATATCCTAAATTTTTCTTAATATAATAAAAATTAATACTTTTTACCTTCTTAAATATACTATCAATAGGAGCAGACCCATTATCTTTTGTTTTCAATCTAGTAGCAAGTCTAGGCATGGCCTCCATCTATGTTTTGTTAGTACTAGCATCTGTAATCTCTGCATTACATATATCTCTTCTGTGAATCTTATTATTTTACTTAACATTGACCAAAGGAGAGGTATATTTCCCCTTTGACAAACCCTAAAGAGCCTTTGCTGGTTCATTCAACTTGGTTAGTCCCTAAATTCAATTATCCATCATTGTTTTATTAATTGCAACAACAACCTTGAATTTTCCCTACAAAATTTTCAAGGTCTCCTCCAACTTGTTGATTTGGTGTTTATGATCTACCTTGATCTCATTGATGCCATTGGATAGGGTTTGGGTGCTAGCCATAATGTTATCCAATCTCCTGGTTGAGGGAGAAGATTTCTCTTTAAGTCCACTAATTGCTGAGACTATACAAGAGAAGAAAGAGTTTTGGTTGTCCATGTTTGGGTTATCCAACAATGAAGAGCCCTTTCCTATAGGGTATCCTTTCCCATCTCAACCGAAATATCCACATGAATACCCAAATCCTGCATTATTCAAATTTTGTAGTGGGAAAATAGGGGAAAATGGGTTAGATTTTGTATGGGGCTTTAACACATTTTTTTCAGACAAACATACTTCCTACTATTACCAGTTGAGCAGGACCCAAGAGGAACAAAATTTCTAGAGGTATTACAAGAAGAAGAAGCCCTAACTTTTCCTTTTCCTTTTTAAACTATACTGGGATCAAGTGAATCGAGGACAATGGTGATAAACAAGACATAATCTCAAGACCATACACACATAGAGTGCCCTCATTCCATCCAGCAACAAAGGCTTACAAGTTGAACTTTGATTTTATTTTTAAAATCCTTGAAATTTTTTAATTAATTGAGTTCATCCAATTTTATATGGTCTCTTGGAATTTCATCATTCATTAGCATACATTTTTTATTTTTAAATCTTCATCATTAAATCACTTACATATTACCTAGTAAGATTGAATGTTAGGAATGTGGCTATGAATATAATTTTATTATTAGAAATCACACTATTTTAAGATGTTCATAAGACAAGGACCTTAATTTAAATGTCAAAATTTAGAATACTCAAGAAATATTTTAAACATAAATGTATTAAACCTAAAATGAGATATATATTGAAGCTTATGACCAAAAAAATATTGAAAAAAAATATCTAAGAAAAATTATATATTTCATATATTTATGTTTGTTTACTCAAAATTTCTTGATTAGTATTCATCACTAAAAATATGAGGACTCATTTGGTGAGAAATCAAGTGAAGATGCAATTAAATGTAGACTTGAGGATGTAGATCAAGAGGACATTTTTCGTCAACCTTAGCTCAATGAAATTATTATTTAGAGGATGGCCTCTATTCAAAATAATAATAATTATTGTTCTTGTAATAATTATGTCAATTGACTATCTCATTATCACACAAATGACCATCTCAATATCATATCAGTAGCAATATTTTTCTAAAATTAACTTTCCACCAAATCAAAAAGATTTGTTAACGTCAATCCTTTAGAACATGGTGTTGCATCTTTCAAATGATTATGACAGTCTTGTACGGGCTCGTTCCAAGAAAAGGAATTATAGAATTAAACAAGGATATTTATCTATAGGAGTTGAAGGTATAAAAGATAACTCTAGGGCCTTCACATTTTTGCTATAATCATTTTGTATTTCCTAGGGTTGGTGCATTTACATAAAATAAACATCATCCCCTCTTTCAATTGTATTATATGCAATCAGGTTGAGGAAATGACAAATCATATTCTCCTACAATGTCCTTTTGCTAAAGCATGTTAGTCTTGGCTTCAAAATAAACTACAACATTTGATTCTCCCCTACTTAATTCTTCAATAGATATTTTTGACATTTGGCCCCTATTTAATAAAGACTCCTTTTGTGTTATTTGGAGAGTCTCCCCGCCAGTTCTTGTATGGTTTATTTGGTGACAATGGAATAGAAGGATTTTTAGAAAGAAAATATCATTATCAGACCAAGTTGTTCATAAAATTGAATCTTCTATTTCATAATGTTTTAAAGTACATACAACAAGAGTAAAAAACTTATCCTCTCAATGAAGGAAATAGACGAAAAAATAAAGTATTTGAAATATACCAAACAAAGCATATACACTTAACAAAAGAATAACATAGCATATGGATAACGGTATGCTATAGCATACAAAATAAATTATATTGTTAAATCAATTACAAAATTATAGAACTCTACTGAGTTTAGTTCAAATCTGTGTTCAAAGTTACATAAATGAGTTGAAGCACCAAATGTATTTATAAACCAAGTCACTTGCAGCAGTCGGTAAAGAGAGGGCAATGGAGAGACTTGGAAGATATGACCAGTAAAGACATAATCTGATTTTCTAAATCAGATTTATAAATCAGATTTCCTAGAGAGAAACACAAGATAAATACTGATATTATTTTGTTTGAGACTAGTGATCTATGATGTTCATACAACTTGCAATACAAGGCTATTTAAAATCATATTCTTTGTAGACAAGTCAAGATGATTACAAATCAAATTTTCTGCCACAATATGTTAGGATAAGCATGAAGCAGATTTTAAGCACTAGCGATGGGAGATAAGAGACAACGGAGAGGAGAAATTATGTCAGTTTCAACATTCCCCCTTAATTTAGACCATACATTCTTAAGATAAACTATTGTAACATTATACAAAATCAAATATTTTCTCTGTGACTTTCAAACAACTCCTTTCACATGGGATTTATATTTATATATCTTCATATTGATCTTTTGATCTACAAAATTCCATACAAATTTGATTTCCATTTACCAATTCTCGAATGAAATGATACCTAGTATCAATATGCTTACTTTTATGATGGAAAACATGGTTTTTTGCTAATGCAATGGTGGATTTGATGTCACAATAAATATGAGTCGACATTTCCTCTCCATGTAGCAACTCAGTCAAAATCCTTCTCATCCCAATAGTCTCACAAGGTGTTGCTGTCACTGTAACATATTCTGCCTCAGTTGATGATAAAGTCACAATGGGTTGCTTCTTTGATGTCCATGCTACTGCACCATATCCAAAACTGAACACATACCCAGATGTGCTTCTCATGTCATCAGCACTGCTTGCAAAATCACTATTAGAATATCCAGTTAATTTAAAATATGACACTGATGTATAGAAAGTGCCAAATTTGTTATTCTGGCAACATATCTTTTTGTAAAAGGTTTCGGGTCCTTTCAAAACCTATTTTTACTTAATCAGAACATATCTTAAGATTCTTTTTCTAGCTTGCCAATGTGTACTCATAGGAGACTCCATAAACCTAGATATTAAGCTTACAAAAAACATTATATCAAGCCTTGATGTTGTCAAATACATGAGACTTCCAACCAATCTCTTATATAAATTTGGATCAACATTTGACCCCTGATCTTTCTTACTGAGTTTTGTACCAGCTAGCATTGATGTTTTAAGTGGCTTACAGTTCACCATCTTAAACCTTCTCAATATGTCTTTTGCATACTTAGATTGACATATAAAAATACCATATTCAGATTGAGTAACTTCAATACCAAGAAGATACTTCATAAATCCTAAATCAGTCATATCAAACTTTATTTTCATGGCAGTCTTAAATTCATCTATAGAATGATCTCCAGCAAAAATCAAATCATCAACATACAAGAAAACTATAAAAAAATTTCCTTCTTGATTTACCTTTGTATACAAGGTCAACTCACTTGGGCTTCTACTGAATCCTCTACTATTTAAGTATTCATCAATTCTGGTATCCGCACTCTAGGAGCTTGCTTCAATCCATTTAATGCCTTATTTAACTCATAGACATTATTTTATTTTCCTTTGATCTCATATCCTGGAGGTTTTTTAACATAAATATCTTCTTCCAAAACTCCATTTAAAAATGCAGAATTTACATCCATTTGATCCGTTTTCCATTTATTTTGAGCAACAATAGCCAATACCATTCTCATAATGTCAAGTCTGTAAACAAGTGTAAACATTTCATTATAATCAATACCAAGATGCTGACTAAACCCCTGAGCTACAATTCTTGATTTGTGCTTCTCAACCTCACCTTCAACATTCAACTTAGTCTTATAAATCCATTTAACACCTATACTATTTTTACCTTTAGGAAAAGCTACTAGATTCCATGTGTTATTTCTTTCTATGGAATCAATCTCTTCATTCATGGATTTTACCCAACTCTCTTCTTTAAGAGCTTCATCAAAGTTGACAGGATCATATGCAATCAATGCAAAATTTGAAACTTGATCTATTTCAACATTATTTCTCATATAGCTCTCTTAAAATTCTAGTCTTCTGACCTTTGATTATATTCCTTAATGAAGCTAATGTGGGATTTGATTCATTACTAACCTCTAATTCTATTCTTTTCTATCCACCATGACCTGATGGCTCACCATGCTCTTGAAATCTAGGTGTTCTGAACTGTGATGAGCCAACACTTGGAGATTGTCTTTCTGGAGTACTTATTGGAGGTGTATGTGTCTGTGGAATCAACTTTCTATCCTCTATAGGTTTCTCATTTTCATCATCATATCCATGAGATAAGAAAAATCCTTTTGCAATAGATTTATCTATGCTTCCATCCCAAGACTCCTTTTCCATCAACTCAACATCTCTACTGATAATATACTTCTTGGTGATGGGATTATAAAGTCTATATTCCTTAGAATCCTCACTATATCCAATAAAAATAAACTTCTCACTTACGTCATCTAACTTCCTTCTCATCTCTTTGGGTACATGAGCATAAGCCACAAACGTGAAAACCCTCAAATGAGATACGCTGCAATTCCTACCACTCCAAGCTTCTTGAGGAACATGGTCCTTTACACTCTTTGTGGGAATCCTATTTAGGATATAAAATGAATTAATAACACTTGATCACCAATATTAATTTCATATATGCTTCTTGTTCATCATACTTCAATCCATGTTCACAATGGTTTGATTATTCCTTTCAGCTACTCCATTATGTTGTGGAGTAAAACGAGCAGTAAAATGTCTCTTAATTCCATGATCCTGACAAAACTCAATGAAATCATTAAGAATATATTCACCTCCTCTATCTGATCTTAGAACTTTAATATATTTTCCACTCTCCTTTTCAACCATAGCTTTAAACCTTTAAAATACACCAACAACTTCAGATTTTTGCTTCAAAAGATAAACCCAAGTCTTTCGACTATAATCATCTATAAAGGTTAAAAAATAACTATTACCAGCCAACGATGGTATTTGCATTGGTCCACACAAATCTGTGTGTACAATCTCCAATGGAGATTTTTCTCTATATGAAACTCCAGAAACAAATTTCTCTCTGTGATGTTTTGATAGTATGCAAATTCACATGAGCTTGACGGTTTCTGAATACTCTAGATGACCAAAGTGTAAATGGACATATCTTAAATGCCATAACCAGGATTCTTCTAAACTTTAAAATTTATAAGCATTCAAAGAGTTAGATAATTCATTTCTTATAGTGAGTGGAAACATTCTATTCTTAGTCATCTCTACTCTTAATAATAGCTGCTTGCTTGGATACTTTTCAATGATTGTCCATACCTTATTTTTGAAGAATAGACTGTACCTTTTTTTCTATTAGTTGTCTAATGATAAAAAAATTGCATTTTAAACTAGGTACATAATAAACATCATCTATTTTTCTTCTTTCACCATATTTGGTGTACACAACAATCACACCTTTACCATTAATACTCACCTTGTTATCATTGTGCAATTTTACCTCACACTAAATGTTGGTGTCTAAAAAGGAAAAAAACTCTTTGTTTCCAGACATATAATTTCTGCAACCATTGTCCAAATACCAAACATCACTTGAACTTTCTTGGGTCACAAAATAGGTCAAAAATGTGGGTTTCTGATTATCTTCAAATTTCTCTCTGATATGTGTGATATGTGCAAACTGCTTATTGACATCTGTCAACTTCTTCCAACACTTATTAGAAAAATGACCATACTTTTTGCAATAAAAACATTGTACTTTTGACTTATCATACCCCTAGTTTCCTTGTTTCCAATTTCAACTATTACTCCCCCTCAAGTTAGAAGGGATCCTTTGAAATTTATCTTCAAATTCTAAATCAATTTTATCATCTCTTTGATTAAAGGTTTTTTTTCTTCTTCCATTATTGTTAAACCTTCCTCGGCCTCTGCCTCTACCTCTCGTAACTTGTAGTTGAGTTTTGAAATCATTCTCCAATGGATTATCATCATACCTTGACATCCTTGATTCATGGGCAATCAAAGAACTAGTCAGCTCATCTATATGCATTTTACTGATGTCTTTAAACTCTTTTATGGGAACAACTACAGTTTCAAATTTCTTTGGCAAACATCTAAGAATTTCTTGATCACTCTCCTATTTGAGATGTCATCTCCATATTGTCTTAATTGATTGACAATATTCATGGCATGAGTCATAAAACAATCCACAGTCTCACTATCCTTCATTTTCAAATTCTCAAAATCTCTCCTCAAGTTTTGCAACTTAACATTCTTCACCTTAGATATACCTTGGTAACAAGTTTCAAGTGTGTACAAAGCCTGCTTCAAAGACTCTACACTAGACACCTTTGGGAATATGGTCTCATTTATGCCTTGGTGAATAAGACCAAGAGCTTTAGTATCCTTCTTTTGATTCTCCTTCAATATATTTTGATCAACATTTAATAGAGCCAACTTTTTTGCCTGGCTAGGTGGCTCTGGATATCCATCAGTCACAAATTCCCAAAGACCATCAACATGCAAAAATGTTATCATTCTAATGGACCAAGAATCATAATTTTTCTCTGTTAAAATAGGAACCTGAGACTCGAGAAAACTGTTTGAAGCCATCTTAGATAAAGAATCTTTACACAATAGTCTTCACTCACACAATCTTTGAATCACTCACTGGGCTGCCAGTATGCACAACATCTTGAAGCAACAATCTTCAACACCTGGAAACACTCTTTTCCATCAAAATATTCAACCTCATCTATCCCAGCTCTAATACCAATCTAAAGGAAATAGGGGAAAAAAGAAAATATTTTAAATATACCAAACAAAGCATATAAACTTAGCAAAAGAAGAACAAAGCATATGGAAAACAGTATGCTACAACATACAAAATAAATTATATTGTTAAATCAGTTACAAAATTATAGAACTCTACTGAGTTCAGTTCAAATCTGTGTTCAAAGTTACATAAATGAGTTGCAGCACCAGATGTATTTATAAACCAAGTCACTTGTAGCAGTCACTGAAGAGAGGGAAATGGAGAGACTTGGAAGACATGAAAGTAAAGACATAATCTGATTTTCTAAATCAGATATCCTAGAGAGAAACACAAGATAAATACCGATCTGATTTTCTTTGAGACCGGTGGTCTATGACGTTCATAAAACTTTCAATACAAGGCAAGTTAAAATCATATTCTCTGTAGACAATTCAAGATGATTAAAAATCAGATTTTCTGCCACAATATGTCAGGATAAACATGAAGCAGATTTTTTAAGCATTGGTGGTGGGAGATAAGAGACAGCACAGAGGAGAAATTATGACAGTTTCAACACTCAATTCACATCTAAATATTGCTAGATCCTTAACAAGAGGCCTCTAATTTCAATTCCGTTCAAGGGATGTTTAGTTTGCAACGTAAGAAATAAGATTGATAGAAAAGAGGTCAAATGGAAATTTCTTCCTTTAGGCTCTTTCAAGTTGAATTTTGATGGTTCTTCAAAAGACAATCCAAAACTCTTACAAGCAGGATGCATCATATGAGATCACAATGGTTCTCTCATTCCAGCAAAGGATTTCAAACTTACTAATGAAACAAACACAATGGCGAAGGTTAAGGCATTAATCAAAGGAATCCAGCTAGCTATTGATTTCCAGATCAAAGACATTCACATGAAAGCAGACTCTCAAGTTATTATTAATCTTCTCATTTCAAGACAAATTACAAATAGGAGAGTAAAATATGTATGATCTTAGGTGTTTCCAATACTCTCATATTTCAAATCCTACACCTTTTAGCATTGCTATAGAGAAGGAAATCAAATTGCAGATATTTTATCCAATATGGCACTTCAAATTCACGAAGATGAACATGTTGTATCTCATCAATCTTTGTCTCAATATCGCAATGCCCATTATACTAGACAAGTTTAGTATAAAAATTTGTTTCATAAAATTAAACTACTACATAACAGCAATGCCCATTATACTCTTTTTCCTGACTCACTTCAATGACTATTTTTATTTCTAAAGGGATGTAGTGGTGACTTTCATCTTTGATGATGTTGTCATTTTCAGCGGATTGAATATTTTTATAATTTTAAATTATTCTCAACCCACTTCTCGTAATTATGGTACGTATTCTCTTAAACATTTGAGCCAACACGTGGCTTTTCATAAGTTAGCAACTTGTTATAAGTGAATAACACATGGTAGATGCAGTCATTTTTACAATCTCTCCATTACTGAGGTGGCCATTGCATGATGCTATCCCTGTCCTTCCCTTATTGGGAAATCATTACCTCTTTTTTTTTTCTTTTTTTTTTCATGTGTGCAATGGCCTCTTCCTATTTAATCTCAGTAATGAGATCTCAACAAGGATTTTTGGAGAGTCTTTCTACTCCCACGTACAATGCCGTTGTTGGAAAATTTAATTGCAAACTATCTTAGAGAGGAGTCTTTAGAGGGTTTCCATTTGGCAGATTCAATTCGTAAATGTGATGATTTAAGGGGGATTCTCTTGTTGGGGGTTTGATTTCTTGCAAGAATCTGAGAAAGATACCAGTTGTGGCTAGATTATATGATGTAATGAAGAATAGTCTAGTCTCTTAAAATTGTCATTTGTTTGATAGGGAATTGAGTATTCTCTCTAATATGTTACCATATCTGTTTGCATCCTATACTAAAGCATTATTTTATGACATGGATAGACTCCTTGTGCACCATCCTCTACCAAAACCCTATCTAATTGATTGTCAGTAGGTACAAAATTGTAAAAAATGGTGAAGATACTAGGGGAATTTTTTTTGTTGATGCTCATATTTCACTTGTTACTCTGGTCAGTGCACCTCCTCCTATTAAGGCTGATCATAGCAATTTTTTTGGAGTTAGTGAAGGTCCTTCCAATCATTTACGGGAGGAAATTGGAGAAAATTCTTGAATTTCTTGAGATTTTTGCTTTAAATTTTCATGTTTAGGAATAGGACTTCATGTCTAGCTATTAAACTTTTTGGGAAAGCTTTTGCATAATGTTTTGAGGTCTTGCCAATGTATATTTCATGGAAGAAATTTTGGATGTAATGGTTTAGGGTTTATGTTCATTCTTAGCAATGATAATTGTAATTCTGGCAGAGATATGGTAACCGGTTTGGAACTTTGTTACTTAGTTGTATACTTTATGTTTATATTTTAATTATAAGTATAGGTCTTTGACCCTAAACATAAATAAATAATCATCTCATTTTTATATTTCTAAATAAGTGAATAATCATGTACAAGGTTATTGAATAATGTGGAAACAAAGAGTTGTTTTCCTTTGTTTTTTTTTTAGATTCTATCTTCAAGTTCCTACAAGGTTGTTGTGTGGTCTATCACAAAACTAGACTAGTTTGGAAGGTGGATTTGAAGCTTGTAGTGAGTTGTTGTGTATTGGCAGAAGGTAATTAGCTTGATTCTTGTAGAAGATCTTAGTGATATATCTTAGTGTGATTTCATTGTATTTGGCCGTAACCTAGAAGGCTTTACAACCTAGCATGTTGCATGTAATTGAATCTGAACATGAATCTAAATTGATATAAGTTGCTATATCTTGTGTTGTTATGTTTCCACTATGTTGTTCTTGTTGTTGGCTGCAAGTTTGTACAGTCCTTTATTGGATCCTCAGAGCTTGACTGCATCAGATATTTACCCTGATTCACTTGCTTGAATGTATTAGTACCTGATCCTTTGATTTTTACTTCAAATATTGATAACATATATCCTCTTTCCAACTCTTAACTGATCTCTCAATCTAATTTATCTGTGTTCTTCTCTTCACTGCTTTTCTCGGTCACTCTGATTGGTCAATGCTTCAGATATGAAAAAGTATGCATATGCTTATGATATTTGCTCTTCACATCCACATCAAAACATACAATCACTAACACACATATGGGTTAGTGTTTTAAGTATCCCATACATAGACCATCCAAATCAAGATCAACGATCTAGATCTATCATCTTTTTCCGCTTAGGCATCCCTAATTTTGATTGGTTGCATGGCTTTCATATGGATCCATGATCATAAAAATAGTGCATAATTAATGTATTAAATCTCTATAAATGATCATTAAAAGCTCATAGAAGTCAACCAAAATAATTTACCTTGGTGTTTGAGCCATTCCAAACACATACAAAATCTATTTTACTTGATAAAACAAAATACTGGTGCTCGGTCAATACTATGTCACTCGGCATAGCTATATGATGTCACTCAGCACTAACACTTCTATGAAACTCGGTAATCAATATGCTCAGCATCCATTGAGTACTAGGCACCCTCTGACTTTATTGACAGTAACTACTGCTTGGTCTCGGCCTTAGTGAGATGGATCGGTCGTAGTGATGACCGACCAACCTTCCTTGAATATGACTAAGCATGGGAAACTAATAGGAAAAAAACTTAGAGATCAACATACTGAAGATACCAATAAAGACCTCAAAACAAAACATACTGCCAAAGATGCCATTACATAGAAAAAAAGAAACATAACCCCCAGATGACACCAGAAAAAACCCCAGACAAGATGAACACAAAAACAAACAAATATAACAAAACCCAAATCATTTCCTTGAGGATCTTTTCAACCTCCTCTGCAATGTCGAACATCTTTTCAACAGTCACAACATTAGTATCCTTTGAATCCAAATCAACATCCACAGTTGCGTTGAAAGGGTCGTTCCCTTTAAGGTATTAGAAAAGGGCATCCAAGTTCTTGGCTGAGGTCATCATACCATCATAGTGTTCCTAGAGGATCCTCCTCATCCTATCAGCTCCATTATCTACCATTTTTGTCAGTTCAAGAGTTCTGTGATCTCAATTGTTAACTATGTCCTTGCTACAGATATCCTCCCCACCCTTCTTTTGCACTTTTTCCTCCAAATCTGGGGTCTTGATCACAAAAATCTTAATTTTCTAGGAAACCCACCTATCATACTTCAGGGAAGCCCCAAAATTAGATTTAGCCAACTGGAGTTTGGAATCATTAAAGTAATCAAGGAGCTCACAATTCAAATCCTCCAAAATAGGGGACCCCATATCATGCTCCAAAGAATCCTCATAGTTAACCATAGGGAAATTATTAAGACCATAACCCCTTATCCCAATAACAAGTGAGGAGGACAGATCAAACATTTTCTCCAGCACCATAATTTTCTTTACCTGTTCATGTGCCTCGTTGATGGAATGAGTTGAAAAGTCATGCGCCGAGGCATGTATCTTATTATGATTATCCTCCAAACCTTCCTCATAGAGAACCACCTAGATCCAAATCTCTCACTCTTCCCCAGAACAATGTCCTTTGCTTCCTATTCCACATCTCCATCCTTCTCCTTGTGCCCATAATCATTACCCTTTCCTTCATCCTACTCACAATCCCCACCCTTTTCCTCCTTATCCCTTTCCCTAGTTTCTTCCTCAATCTCATCATCCATAGTATCCATACCATTGTCATCTTTCTTATCTTCCTCCTTATAAAATTTCACCTTTTTTGTCGATTATCTCTCAGAATGAGTAGAACATTCCCCTTCTCCACTAGGAAAGTTTTGTTTCCCCATATCCGAAAATAATTTTTTTTCTTATTTTCATTAATTGCCAAAATTTTAAAGTGCTCTTAGATAAGAAAGATAAGACCATTATGGAGCATTAAAGAGATAACAATACTCTTGTGTTTATCGAGGTTGTTCACAAATGAACAACATAGGTAGTAGGGAAGAGAGGCCCTCTTCTTGTGTATAAAATGGTTCAGGAGGATGAAGTGGTAAGTGTGGGATCTCGTAAACCTTCTTACAGGAGTGACATACTCCATAATGACAGTGAGAACTATTTTCCACAACTCTTTATTTTTGTCAGGATCATAATACGTAGAGACACAGTTTCCAACCAAATCATGCTCTTCTTCATCACTAGAAAAAGAATTAACAACTCTTTCTAAAACCTCCCTATCATGGTAAAATCTCCTGCCAGAGTGCTGCATACCAGTGAATGTAGCAATGAGCTCCACCGAGAGCTTGAACATTTTACCAAACATAGAAAAATGACCCTTCTCCCAATGCTCTGCAATTTTGTGAACAACCTTCTTGGCTTTTACCTTGTTGCACCCTTGCATACACTCCATGAAAGGCATGATCTTTTATTTTACAAGCTTCTTGTAGACTTTAGGCTCCCCTTGCCACTTTTTGTAGTCATTAAGCTCTTCCCTGTGTAAATCTTCTCCCATCCTCTCTGAATTAACATTTACAGGCTCAATCTCAAAAAAATAGCTATGAATGAAATTAGCTCTGAGAATTAGAACAAAAAAAATACCCATAATGTGTGAGAATTAATATCAATTAAGTGCCTTTCTCTTCCAAGAGGACATGTGCCCAAGCCATAATTAGGGTTAAAGTGACTAGTTGTCATTTCCATCATTATTAAAAATGTTTCCAACCTTTGCACTTGTCCATTCATATCTCACAACTGCCAAAATATCTTGGGGTAACAAATTTTCCCCTTTCCAAGCAATGATTTTATCACAGTACAACACACAATTTGCAAGCCTATCTGGAGAAGCGTTGATTTCACGATAGGGATGTTTTATGACAAAACATTTAAAATATTTAATGATGTCATGAGCTTTATTTAACATATTTTCAATATTCCAAGATGGCTTATGAGAACCATCTTGGCATTTGACTATGTTCATTGAGTCCCCAATTCCAACCACAGGTTATCATAATTCAAATCTTTGGCAATTGAGTGAGCTTTGGAGGCCCCCATAGCCTCGATGTAATGACTAGACTAAACATTTAGGGGACCAATAACCATAGCCAAACAAAATCTAGTCAAATTCCAAACAATTCCCCAAAAACTAGCATTCCCCAGATTACTTTTGGATGCCCCGTCAAACATAACCTTTATCCATGTAGGGGGGAGAAATCTAAACCGAACCTTCCCCAGGGTTGAAATTTTTCTGAGGGATAGAGGATATCTTCCATCTTTTCTCAAAATCCATGTAGGTGTCCTAGAAACTCAATCCAACATTGTATATACATTCATAAAGCCCTCTGTGAATTTTGTCCATCAAACACAGGGGAGAGGCCATATCTCTAAAAATCATTTTATTGCTCTCCTTCCAAATATGCCAAAAGAGATAGGAGATTGAAATATTTGAAAGCTCAATATAATTTTTATTTAAACTTGGGCACTTACACTGTATAAATAAATCTTCCAATAAATTTGGAAAAATCCAGCTAATATTCCATCTCTGGAGAAGCAAAGCCCAAACTTGATGGGAACAATTATAGTGAACAAACAAATGAAGCATCAATTATATATTCCTGCAACAAAGACAACATATATTAGAGAAATAGAACCCCCTTTCATGAAGGTTGTGCAAAGTGAGAACATTGTTTTGAAGGGAAAGCCAATAAAAAATATTAACTTTAGGGATACACTTTTTCAACCAAGCTTTAGCCCAGAAGAGCCTAAGACCTTCATGGCCATAATGTAAACAGATGATAGATGCCACTGAAAACTTACCATTTAGAGTAGAAACCCAAAGCAGGGAGTCCTTGGATTGGGGATTGATAATAAAGGAGGACAAAAGGATATCTACAAAATGTAAAGGGGGGCAAAACTGGATAAAGTTATCCACTTTGAATCCTTGTAGTAATCATATACCCAAACAACAAAGGTAGAAGAGAAAAGATATTTTCACAGATTGAAAGTGGAGTGCTCAACCAAGGGAATATCTAAGAACCATCTGTCTTCCAAAAATTTGATCTTTTTACCATCACCCAATTTCCATGTTTTGCTAGAAGCAGCCCAGTTTTTAAATTTTTGAATAGAATTCTTTAGAATAAAATAACCCTCAAATAAAAACAAAGCATCCAAAAACTCCTCTTTTGAAGGCTAGGAATATAAAAATTTATTCTTCCAGATTAAACTTCATCCCCTTTCTGGATTAAAAACTCCAAATTTGTTTAGCCAAAAGGGCCTTTTTGCTTACTTTAATGTGTCTAATTCCCAACTCTCCAAACCAATTTAGTTTACAAACATTCTCCCATGAAAGGAGGGGAATGCATTTTCTATCCTCAACTCCCAACCAAAGATGATTCTTTTGAATTTTCTCAATTTCTTCAGCAAACATAGAGGGGATTTTAAACAAACTAAGGGAATAAATAGGAAGTCTTTGAAGAGAGGATTTTAGTAACAAGACCTTTCCCACCTGGCTGAGAAAGGCCCCTTTCCATCCATCTATCTTCTTATTAAATGTGTCTAGCAAGTGATTCCAGAAAGACTCCAAAGGTTTGAGACGAAGAGGAAGGCGAAGATAAGTTGACGAGAAATCCTCTCTTCTACACCAAATAGTTTTAACAATTTTATCTTGGCTTTCCTATAGAGTATTAGTAAAGAATAGATATCTTTTGGCCTAGTTAATCTTCTGATCTGTAGTTTCCTCATAGGTATTGATGGCAACTTTCATTGATCTGGCTTCTTTGATTGAAGCTTCACCCATGGTAATGGTGTTACCCACAAATTTCTCTTGAGAACATATGAGAGAAGAAGAAGAAGTGGGTTTAAGTCCTTGAAGTATCCCTTCCTCCACGCATTTCTTGATAAACCTGCCCATACTCTTCGCAAGAATAGTGAAAAGTATAGGATAAATAGGATTCCCTTGTGGTAGTCCTTTGGAAGATTTAAAGAAATGAGAAGGAGAACCGTTAACAATAACAACAGACAAAACCGAGTGATGGGGAGGGTCACCTTACTATCCTGGATTCCTACTCTCTTCTAGGAATCTTACCTTGGACCCTATTCACTTCAGGATCCTCTAGACTCACACTTGAGTCTCTTAGGGTTCCTCTCAGACCCTAACCAGAAGGACTTCTATTCTCCCTCTCTCCTAGGCTTCCTACCCACTAAAAAGTCTCCCTCTTCACTGTATCTTACTCTTCATGACTGAATACAGTCAGTCATGCACCTTCTCCTTCTATCTCTCTCTCCTACAAGTTCTCTAGCCGGACCATTTAAGCTCGCCTAGGACTTGTCTACCATTCTGACTAGCCTCTCCTCCAACACAAACACTGAAACAGAAATAAAATACATGGGGGATGCTCCTTGATAGTCACACTCCATAGGATGGATTATCAGAGTCAAAAAGCATCCATAGTACTGAACTGAATTCAAAATCCTACTCTACAGAAGTTTGCACACAACACAAAGAATATACAGAACATAGGAAACTATCTTTTTATTGAAAGCTTGAAAATTACAATGTAAATGCAAATGCTCTATGCTAGTTTTCTCTATCTTGAATTTCTCCAACCTCTGTTACAGGGTTCTTTCCTCCATTTTTATACTCGGTCTGTTCTTGATTGTAACCGTTTTTAGGTTACCTGCCGTCTAAAGATTATTAACTGCCTCAGCTCTTCATCTTCTTCCTGTAACTGTCATCATTCTCATCTTTGCATGGCTGTCAACGTGGATCTCCTTTTCCTCTGTGGCATTCTCTTTCATCTTTGTCGTATCTGACTTTTCATCTCTTTCTCAGCTCGGTCAGACACTTGCACTGTTTTGAATGTTAATCGCATAGTCGCGAGTTAAAATCACTATGTATGTTTTGATCTGCGACCTTGCGATTCCTGGCTCGTCCCGCACTCGCCATGCTTCCAACCGAGCTGCTTATTCCTCTACGACCTTGCACTGCACTGTTGTCGTGCGCTCGCACCTCTTCTATATGAGCTGCCACTTCATCTGCGACCCTGTGATACATAGCAGTCGCGCGCTAGCAATCCTTATACCCGAGCTGACATTTACTCTGCGACTGAGTGATACAATGCTCATCGCGCACTCGCAACGCTTGTGCATGAGTTGACGATTACTTTGCGAGTGTGTGATGCATTGTAGTCACGCACTCGCCATGCCTTGAACTGAGCTGATGATTACTCTGTGACTGAGCGATGCATCATCGTCGCGCTCTCGCACCCCTTTTCCATGAGCTGCAGCTTCCCTCGCGACTGTGTGATGCATCGTTATCGCGCACTCGCGATGCTTTTCACTTAACTGCCGGTTCATCCGCGACTGGGCGATGCAACGTAGTTGTGCACTCACACTGCTTTGATCCAAGTTGACGATTTCTTTGCGACCTTGCGATTTCTGGTTGTCACGTACTCACGCACCTAGGAACTTAACTGCTGAGTAGCTCGCGACTGTGCGATGAGCTATCTGTCGCCTTGTCGCGTACATTTCATGTTAACCGCCCATTAGCTACCGACTGTGTGATACACCCTCATCATGTGGTCGCACTGGTTTCAACCTAATTTCCAATTCACTTCGTGACTGTGCGATGAGCTCTCATCACTCACTCGCACACTTAATGACTTAACCGTTGATCACCATGCGATTTCGCGATAGACATAATAGAATCGCTCTTGCGCTAAACTGAAAGAAACCGTTAGGGTTTAGAAGAGAATGAAAGGAAATCATTACC
Organism: Thuja plicata; assembly: GCA_018584345.1. Classification (NCBI taxonomy): domain Eukaryota; kingdom Viridiplantae; phylum Streptophyta; class Pinopsida; order Cupressales; family Cupressaceae; genus Thuja; species Thuja plicata. The sequence goes on from MU223665.1 coordinate 956,591, forward strand.
AAACAAAACTTCACCGCTAATCGTGATCTGCTTCTTTGATCATTCTGCAAATTACTAGGGCTTGGAGCTAAAACCCTAGGGTGCTCTGCACCATACTCCCCCCCTGAGAAGGAAGAGTTAGGTTGAATTAGTCGGCAACAATGCTGAACTAATTCCTTGTTTTCTACAGGTTTCTTCATCCAGCCATGTCACTTTTGCTTCTGGTAACCCTAACCATTTGACAAGATATTCTCTGTATACCCTTCGTCGAGTTGTCTTATAAACTCATGAATCTAGGATTTTCTCTGCCTGCAACTTGGACTTAGTCTTCACCTATATATCTTGAACATCTTTTCCTATCTCCATTTGCTGAGTGCTCTCAGGTATCGCTGGTCCTCTGTATGGAATAAGATCCTGCACATTAAAAATAGATGATATATCCAAATCGTTAGGTAAATCAATTTTATAGGCATTCTGCCCATACTTCTCCAATATTTTGCAGGGACCTATTCTTCT